>JAOTRH010000021.1:0-52339 GCA_034768845.1 Heliamphora exappendiculata | reverse complement strand
AACCTAATTTATTTATCGGGAATTCATATCTTAAACGTGGGGAGAATTCAGTGCATTTGATAATTGAAAACTCAAGATATAATTCGAGTTAGGGTCGGGAGTTCAGTCATGACTTTTAGTGGAATAAGTTCTGGTTCGTACGGAAAATGATCTAGCTCGGGGACAGAGTTAGAGATATCTGATTTTCTCGTATGGTTAGCCCGAGTCCTACACTTCCTTGTGATCCCTCACGTAGCCCATTATACTCACGGATATTTTTATTTTTGGTTTTGGTAATTATTTAATTTAATTAGAATGCAGGTTTTGCCGCCGAGGACATTCAAGAATTAAATTAAATATTGAATGGCGGTTTTAGTATTTGGCACACCTAGGGATTACTCCCTAGGTGGCCGGCCCTAATATGGGGATTTGTTTAAATGATGGATGTATATCTCTTGCTATTTTTAAGGTAGAGAGATATAGATGCCATACATATCTTAAGTGATATATATGGGATATATCATTAAGAGGAAAAAACCTAACCCTAATCCCCTCTCCTAGCCGCCGCCCCCTTCTCTCTTTTAGCAATTAATTTTTCCTTTCTGGAGATAAGTGTGGGAGAAGAAACCGAAAGGAGAAAGAACTCTTCATTCGGAATCGGTGCCCACATACCGTGATCGTCGTAGTGCGTCTGGGACATACGTGAAAAGATTACAAGGTCATCTTCAACGTATTTGGGATTTCTTAAAACTTTTTGACAAGTTTCATAAAGGTATTATACTATTAAGATTAATATAGTTCTTAGTTTTCATGAAAAACGCATATGTCATTTTTTACAGTCACGACGTCGGTTCAAAAAAATTTTTGCTCCAACAATGATGATGAGATTTCTTCCCGTCAGGTCTGCCAGAGACATTAAGGGAGCGATTTCCCTTCCCTCTTTTATTTGTCTATACTTAGTTCCTGATACATTAGTTTTATAGGCCTGTGTGCCCCATATTTGTTGGTTATTGGGCATGGGTGTCCCTGTCTGACATACATTTAACATACTTGGGCCTTTGTGCCATTTGCCTTTTCTGCATATACACCTTTTATTTACTGCTATTGAAACTATCTTTACTATATTGTGTGACGGATTCTCTCAAATTACAAACCAAACAGAGTGTTGATACTTTATTTACAATAGGGGCCCTAGAATACAAAAAATGCAGAAAGAGTGCCAAAAAGGAGTACCCGCCACCTTATGATATGGCGATCGCCAGCTTGCAAAGTGGCGGTCACCAGGTTGTTAAAGTGGTAGCTTGTACTGAACTTGGCGGTTTGTACTTATGACATGGCGGTCGTGCACTCTAAGGTGGCGGTCGCTAGTCTTTATACTTTTCTAAATCTCTTAGTGTTTAGCCTTCCCTTGCCTTATAAATATAGCTTATGGTTCTCCATTTTTTGTCACTTTCACTTCAATGGCCTCCTTTCATAACTAACTTTCTGCATGGATCGAGTAGTTTTCACATGTTGAACGTCTAAACTTTGCAGTGTTCTGTATGAACTCCTTGTTCTCCATGATGATTGTCAAGATCAATGATCCACTGCTAAAGGCTGCTGCCCAACTATGGGATTTGTAATCCCATGTTTTTCGCTTTGGTTTTGAAGGATTGTGCACCACTGTAAAGGAGTTCGCGGCCATTCTGAATCTAACCACGAGGAAATCTATAGTGCCAACTTTCTTTCTCTCTAGCCGACAATAGATAATACAACTCTGCGACTTATCAAAGATGGAGGCTTCTCTCTTGACATCTGATGACTGCCTTGATATTCCTTAGATTATTGAGAGGTTTCGTCCTTCTGGTGACCTCAGTGACCTCGGTCTTTAACTATGGCGCCGCTAAGATTTGTGTTTCTGCCTCCTTGCTCGTTACCTTCTTATTCCTTCTTATGGACGAGTCAGCTGCTCACTAGTTGACATTGCAAGTCAAATGTGGTTGGGTAAGGATTTTGTTCCGATAATTCTTGCTGAGACTTTGATTGGCTTGGACGTTGTTTGTCGAGGAGATACTACTACTTTTGCCGGTAGCCCCTTGCTTTGTCAGGTAAGCTTAAAGCCTTTCTTTCCTATTTCTCTCAACTTAGACACACTGTCGGCTAAGAGCACACTACCCTCGGTCCTGGGATTAATCACCTCCCACTTGTTTTTGAATCTTCAATGATCAATTTATTTCTTCTTTGGGCCTTTGTCGAGGGCTTTCTATTGTGCCCTGGAGTAGGTTAGTTTCACCATATCACTATCAATTTTACTGATTTCTCTCAATTCTTAACCCTTTGCAGCTCTGGCTAATAAAGAAAGTGAACCTCATACAGAAACCAGCTACCGACAAGTATAGTGCAGCAACCCTTGTTTACTGCCCTTACTATCAGACATGCACTACCGAGACAGCTTAGAGACAATATATTTCTTCTCTGACAGGAGCAGACATTACCTGGCAGTGCTCCTGGTGGTGGATCCCTACTCTAACTTTAACCACTATGGACCGTCCCAGCGTCCTACTAATTGGCTTGTGATAATCTACTTTCTATTACCCATACTAGATCATGCAATAGTTCGGTCACAGCCAGATTGTCTTTAACGGTGTTCGAGGTCGCTTGTACTCATCTTCACATCAAGCCCCATTTTTGGCGAAGTATCAGGAGGCTTGGCCATCTCGCTCCCTAATGGAGATACGGGAGCTGTAATGCCTGAAACTCCTGTACCAATACAAGGTATGGCTGATCCAAGACACAGAGAAATAAGACAAAGGAGAAGGAAAATAGGAAGCGAAGAAGAGAAAGATTTGAGGGACTTGCTTTGCTTTTCAGATTTCATAGCTTTCTTTTTATTATTTTTAGAGTTTGAGGCTTACGTGCCCGCCTTTTTTTCAAAACCTTGTAGCTGATACTAAAATGAAGTATTCCACCTTTATTTTGAAAATTTTTTGCAATCATCTTAAGTTTTTCGATTTTTGCAATGTGAATGACTTTATTATCAGAATATAAAGACAAATTTGCATTAATCTTACTTGGATTCAAAACTATTTAAAACATAGAATGTGGCCGGACTTCTTAAAAGAAGTTGCCTACTTATCTCAAGAAAGTGGAATCATGCCTTAATGTAGTTCGAGCTCAGTTTATTCTCGGGTGTTAACACTCTCCTTTTGTGATGCCCTAACTTTTGCCAAGGTCTCCCTTTCGCGTTTTCGATCTTGCGGGCAGCACTAACTTTTGCTTGGGTCGCCTTTTTGGTTCTTAACTCAGCAAGCTTTTATTTTTTTTATTTTTCTCTTAAGGGTAGTAATTCTTGAGCTAGTTCAGGTTGATCGGAGTGGAGAACGTATTGCCATTTAAATCCATGATAATTACCGAACCACTGGTCATGATGGTTTTGATCAAGTCACCTTCTCTCAAGTCCTGGGTCTTGACCTTCTTGTTGAATGCAGGAGCTATCCTCCTTTGGTATCCTTGCACGTGAAAGCCTGCAGGCTTATTTCATCAAATAAGAGCAGCTCTTCCATTCGATTTCTCTTTCATTTTGCCTCTGGAATATTAGCCTCAGCCACTATTCTTAGTGAAGGGATTTCCACCACAATGGGCAACACAGCTTCAATTCCATACACTAAAGAATAAGGTGTGGTTCTCGTTGAAGCTCTATTTGACGTCCTGTACCCCCATAGTGAAAATGGTAGGTGTTCCGACCAATCTTTATGTGAGCTGATTATATTTTGCAAAATCTTTTTATATTTTTGTTTGCTGCTTCGACTGCCCCATTGGTTTGTGGCTGATATGGTGACGACTTATGGGCCGCTATCCGGTATTCTTCAAAAAGGTCCAAGACCTCATCTTGGAAGTGCAAGTCGTTATTTGAGATAACTTCATGAGGAACCCCGTATCGACAAATGATGTTCTGCTTGATGAATTTGGCAATGTGAGAGACTTTCAATATTGAGTAAGAGGCAGCTTCCACCTACTTGGTAAAATAATCAATGGCCACCAAAATGAACTCGTGCCCATTTGAAGCCTTTGGTGTTACCCTGCTAATCACATCAATGCCCCGTACTGAAAATAGTCATGGGGATGTCAGGCTAAACAATTGGGACGGAGGAACGTGTATTAGGTTTGCATGGATCTGACACTTATGGCACCTTCACACAAACCATGTACAATCTGTCTCTATTGTCATCCAAA
This sequence comes from Heliamphora exappendiculata, assembly GCA_034768845.1. Lineage (NCBI taxonomy): Eukaryota > Viridiplantae > Streptophyta > Magnoliopsida > Ericales > Sarraceniaceae > Heliamphora > Heliamphora exappendiculata. Next base: position 48,148 of record JAOTRH010000021.1, on the reverse strand, counting down.
AATACCCTTGTCATAGGATCTTTTTGGCTAACATGTTTCCACTCATGTGAGGCCCGTAGACTCCCGCATGTATCTCTTTCATCAGCTCTTGGCCTTCCACATTGCTGACACATGGATTGTTGACTCCAGAATGTCCTCATTTGTACAATTTTTCCCTACAAATGACAAATTGTGCAGATAATCTCCTTATTTCTCTTTTATCCTTTTTGTTAGAAAATTTAGGATATTCTCACTTTTCCATGAAATTTTGAAGGTCAAAGTACCAAGGGAGTTCATCAGTGCTTTCTTCGATTGCGGCTGTTATCTCATATGTCAATTTTCTCTTTCGCTCAATTATCAAATGCCTCATCCTAACCCTAGGTGGTATATCAGTCATTGACGCTATAGTAGCCAGTGTGTCAATGAATTTGTTTTGTAATCTCAGAACAGGAGTAAAAACTACTGATTCAAAGCATGGTATCAGCTTTTTCAACTCTTGATGGTAGAGAATTAACGTTACGCCCTTAACCCTCCACTCTCCTCTTGCCTGTGAGACCACTAATGCTGAGTCCCCGATGACTTCCAATTTCTTTGCACCTAGTTTTAGGGCTTCCTCCAACCCTGCCAAGCACGCTTCATACTTAGCTTGATTGTTGGTAACTTTAAAGTGGAGCTTCAGGGATAGAGGAACACGTGATTCGTCAAGAGTGACAAGGAAAACTCTTACTGCATTGCCATACTGATTAGATGTGCCATCAAAATACAAAGTCCACTTGTCGTCTTCGACTCCCATCAGCTACTCATCTAGGAACTGGAATTCTACATCTTCGTCTCCCTCAACTAGTTGGTCTACTAGAAATTCTACTATTGCTCTGCCTTTGACTGACTTTCGGGTGACGTACCTGGGATCAAACTCTAACAACAACCACTTAACTAGCCTTCCTGTTAATGCCGGCTTCTCGAACAAGTATTTTAACAAGTCCATTCGGGAAATGACATTCACTGTAAAAGATAACATGTAATACCTTAGTTTTCGGGAGGCCCAAATCAAGGCCCAATATGTCTTTTGCAGTGGCGTATATCATATTTTAGATCTAGTCATCTTCTTGCTCAAGTAGTAGACTGCCTTTTCAATTTTGATTTTTCCTTCATGTGCCAGCATGCATCCCATATCCGGTCAGTTACTGATACATAGAGAATCAGTAGCCTATCAGACTCGGGAGGAGTCAGAATTTGTGGATTTTGTAAATACTTATGCATATCTTCGAAAGCGTCTTGGCATTTTTTATCCCATTCAAACTTGGCTATTTTCTTCAGAAGGTAAAACAACGACTCACATGTGATTGTCAGCTTTGCTTTGAACTGGTTGATGAACTGTATCTTGCCCAGAAAGCTTATGACTTTTCGTTCTGTCTTTGGAGGAGGCATTTCCATGATTGCCTTGATTTTCAACGGATCGACCTCGATGCCTCATTAAGTAATCATGAATCCTAGCATTTTGCCTACAGTGACTCCAAAGGCGCACTTCATGGGTTGAGCTGCATCTTGTATTTCCTAATTCTTTCAAAGAACTTTTGCAACGCTATGATGTGGCCATCTCGATCATTGGACTTCATTATCATATCATCCACATACACCTCGATTTCCTTGTGTATCATGTCATGCAGCAAAGTAGCGGTAGGCCTTTGATAGGTTGCCTCTACATTCTTCAATTCGAATGGCATCACACAATAATAGTAGGTGCCCTAAGGTGTAGTGCATGTTGTCTTTTCTCTGTCTTTGGGGTCCAATAGGACCTGATTATACCCAAAAAAATGTCCATAAATGACAATAGTGCATGCCCTGCTGTGCTATATACCAAAACGTCAATATGCGATAACGAGAAATCATCATTCAGGCTGGCCTTGTTGAGATTCTAAAAATCTACACAAACTCGGATGCGTCCGTCTTTCTTTAGAACCTAAACAATGTTGGCCATCCATTTCGGATACTCAATTACCAGAAGGAATCCAATGTTGATCTTCTCGGTGACTTCTTCTTTCATCTTTAGAGTCCATTTTGGCCGTATCTGTCTTAATTTTTGTTCGACCGATTTACCATCAGGATACAAAGAGATATGTTGTTGGATAATATCAAGATCAATACCAGGCATATCCTTATAAGATCATGCAAAGACATCTTTAAAATCTTCCTTCGTCGGCCTGTACCCAAGACTGAAGCAATGCAAAGCTGGCGGTACCTGAATGGGCTCCGAAATTCCCTGTTGCTTACGCCTCAGCCCCATGCTTAGGAAATAGGACATGTGCCGCATCATTGTCCCTGCATATGGATTGATATAGCTTTCCTCTTCTTTTAACAACATTTGTACTGTCAGCGCCTCATCATGGTGAAATCTGCTTAGAAACACATCCTTTGCCCCATGTTGAACCTCCAAAAGAGTCGACCCATCTTCCCTCTCAGGTTGAATGTTGTCATCTCCATGGATGAGGAGTACCACCCCATCTTTAATCAGTTTCAGCTTTTGATGCAGGGTGGAGGGTATTACCTAGACGTTTGGATCATGGAGCCACGGTCGCCCTAACAGTAAATTGAAGGATGTCAGCACATCCAAGACATGAAATTCAACTGATGTTTCTAGTGGCTCAACTGATACTGTAAAGGACACCAAACAGAGCACATCTCGCCTCGTATTGTCGTATGCCCAAACTCCCTGGTTACTTGGTGCGAAATGTTTCGATTTCATCCCCAAACAAATAGCAGTCTTGAGCAGGCAAACATTTAGACCTGACCCATTATCGAAGAGGGTAACAGATACCCATTTTTCTAAGTATTTTACAGTTATATGCAGCGGCTTATTGTGGTTCTTCCCTTCCAATGGCAAATCTTTGTCAGAAAAAGAAATTACCATTGGTGCTACACTCAATAAAATTAACTCGATCAATTATTCTGGGGTCGCGTTTATCGAGATGTTTGCCTTACTCAAAACTTTCAATACTGCCTGTAGGTGCTTGTGCGAGGCCACAGCAACCTACAAATACTAATGTTTGCTTGAGTTTTCTCCAGTTATTTTAGTACAACATTCCTCATCTTGTTCCTTTTCTTTTTCTTTTCCTCTAATCTATCCCTTTTCTAGATGGGCCAGCTTGAAGTGCCACCCACTCCAGGTTAAATGTTTGACTCCCTCCTCAGGATCCCATAATCCAGACATGTTGGCCTATCTAACCTCTGCCACACAGGAAGAACTCTCAAACTCCCACAAGTCATCTAAACTGTTGCTTTTTGGTCTTTTCTTTCTTTCCTTTCATCTTCAATCGCCCATGTGTTATCAATTTCATCCAACCCCCAGATATCTTTCTCAATGTACCTAATCTGTTGTTCTTGAACAACCCAAAAATCTGTCCACTCTTCTCCATCAAACTTCATTTCTATCCTAACAAATCAGTACGATTGCATTTCATCAACAAAAACCACTTCTTCGAAGAGATGGAAAAGAGTGATTCCATCTAAAACATGCCCAAAATCATGTGGCCTTACTGGATTGTCTAAAAGCCAATCATCTTCATCATTATGCTCTTCTTGGTCCTCTACCTGGATTATCATCCCATGGCCCTCCTAGGCTGCATCGTTCCATTCCTCCATCATACCTCAACCATTCCCAGCCATAATTAGGGAATAAGACCAATCTTCCTCAACTAAAATACGTGGGCACAGGAGATGTGCTGAGCAGATGTAGCGGCTAGGATCATCTAACTGCTCTAGCTGGATAAAATTTACCCCTCCTTTCTTAGCATGGTTTGGCAATGGGTTGGTAGTAACATTAGGTTTTGGAGCAGCTGTGACTGGAGGAATGACCTTATTGTTGATAAGATCCTGGATCTCTTGGCGCAGCCTTATGCACTTGTCGGTCAAGTGTTCATGACCTTAGTGAAAGGCACAGTATTGGGAAGCATATATCTTGGTGGTAGGGGATCGGGTACAGGCATGGGATCCAAAAGTTTAATTAGCCCCTTCTCGACAAGTCAGTTCAGGGCTATGGACAATGGTATGTTGAGGGCAGTAAAAACTCTCCTCAGCTTTTATTGAGACTACTTGTTATTACTTGATTGCTGAGTGGAAGATGGGGGATTTAATTGTCCGAAATGGGGGTTTACCAAATTAACCTCATTTGAACGGGAGATGAAGTTGGTAGCAAGGGTGGACTAGTTATGGTTGCTTGCAAGGTATGCCCTTCTCAATTTTTGACTTGTCTCTAATTTCTCAATACCACCAACCTGAATAGCATCTTCAATCTGAACACCTGCATCGAATAATTGCTCAAAGGTGGACAATGGTTGTGTAATCAAATATCGCTTCAGCGGAGACTGCAGGTTCTTTACCACAATTCTGACTTGTTCTTTTTCAGTTGGCCAATTTGTCATTTTGGCCGCCTTTCCCCTCCACCTGGTTAGAAAGTTCACTAATGATTCCTAGCCCTCATGTCGGGTGGTTTCAAGTTCCCGGGTGGTGACGTCCAACTAGACATTGTAGCTGTACTAACTTATGAAGGCGGTAGCAATGTCTTTCCATGTCTTGGTTTTTGCAACATCCAGTGAGATAAAACATTTCTGCGCTACCCCAGAGAGTGATCGGTGGAGCAATTGGGCCTTTAGCTAATCATCAATTCCCATGGGGGATAGAGTACCAACATACATCTTCAGATGAATCTAGGGATCTCTAGCACCATCAAACTTCTCCATTTCCAACATCTTGAATTTTTTCAGCAGCTTAGCATCCGGGAATACGCACAAATCGCCTATATCCAGCACGTATTCTTCCACCTCCTTTGCCTTTTTTAGTACTTTTTCCATTTTGTCGACCTTTTTAGCCAGCGCGAACTCCCTGATTAGGCTGTGTTTTCCTCCTCTACTATGATCTAACGAGGAATCCGCAGCGGTATAACGATCAGCAGCACTTCCTATCCCTGATTATCTGCCCAGAAGTCTTCCACATTCTCATTTGCATCATCTTACTGCTCGTTTACCCCTGGCAAACGAGCTTAGATTGCTCGAATCTAAGCCTAACACTGGTTTTGAACCTACGTCTGTAGTTCGACTGCCCTCTGCAGTTCAACTGCCCTCTATATCTAAGTAATTTGTTGGAGGTAAAACTGCTAATATCATTATTTTTACAAACGATTTTTCGATAAAAATAACTCGATGGGCAATCGCCGAAATGGGCATCAGATAAAACTGTTAATGTCGAATGATCAAAATAAAAACCCGGGCCACCACAGTTAATTTAGAAGAATACATTTTGGTCGATTCTCCAACTACGATTTTTTATTCCGAATTGAAGCTCCCATCAGATCTTCTATTGTATTTTTTTATGCGATTCCCAAACGTAGTGTGGCCTACGATCCTTCAAGAACTCGTACCGATAGAACCTGGTCAGCTTTAGTCTTGGAGACAAGTTATGAATTTAGAGCCTACCCGCATAGTTATAGAGTTACAATAGGGACCTACGGAGTAATTAAGACAAAAACTTCTAGTGTAATCCAGATATGTATCCAACGATTTTTGCAATTAAGAAAAACTCACAACAGTATCTGTAATTATGAGAACCTTGTAGTGATTTTTGTAATTTTTATAAAAAAATTAAATTACAATTCACACCACTAAAGAACTATAATTGCACAATAAGCCATAATCTCATGTCCATCTTGCATTGAGCTCCTGTTATTAAATGCTTAATTCATATCTCCACATTAAGATTTTCGATACCCGTCAATTAAATTTAATTACTAACAATTTAATTTAATCGGCATCATTAAATTCGTTAAACCCTTCGACTTAACTTATTTGATCGCTAGATAATCAAATTCACCTGTAGGGTTTGGCCTGGTCAAAACTTATAAGCTTCCTTAAGGAGGTATCGTCAATCCCTATTTATCGAAAAGTTGATTCCATCAATAATTAATATTCATTATATAATTAATATTGCTATACAACTCACCAAAAATATAGACCGATATAAGATCGCATTCTCTAATGAATCAAAACAACGAATATTAAATATACGCAAATTAATAATTATTTTAATATTAAGAGCATAACTACTCTCATAATAACCTTAGAGTGTGAATTAATTTATACAGTCAGTATAAAATTAATTATCCCAATGTGTCCCATTTAATACGCACAAAGTGTATTAAGACAGAGAGTCGGAACAATAGACGACGCTATTATTTGTTTCTCGTAACCAAGATAGGCCTACTAAAACTCTATACTATAGTTGTACCGATGGTATGTCCATTTTCATCTAAACCGAGAACAAATACTTATATTCTGCAAGAACCTAAAATCTGATCTTCTGTGTGCAAGTCGTACTCTACACACAAGATTAAATATTGTACAGAATAAAAGACATCCATGCATAATATTAAAGCAATAATATTACATACATTACACCTTAAGATTCTCATAAAATAAAAAATTAATTTTATTAAAATAAAACTAAAATAAAATATATGATTTTCAGTATACAACCTTAACAATCTTCCACATATACTCAAAATAATGCTATCATACATCTGACTCCCATGACCTCTACATGACTATCAAAAGTCTTAGCGGGTAAACTTTTTGTAAAAAGATCTGCAAGGTTGTCTCCTGATACAATTTTGATTACAGCAACATCACCCATCTGTACAATTTCTCGTATCATGTGATACTTACGCTCAATGTATTTTTTTTTCTTGTGAACCCTTGGCTCCTTCGAGTTTGCAAACATTCCGCTATTATCACAATAAAGTGTAATAGCCGACTGAACTGAAGGGACCACCTCGAGATTCAACAAGAAGTTCCTGAGCCAAACAGCCTCCTCGGCTACTTCTGAAGCTGGTACGTACTTGGCCTCCATAGTGGAATCAGCAATGCATGACTACTTGATACTCCTCCAACTTATAGCTCCACCTCCTAAGATAAATACATATCCTTAGGTAGACTTATAAGAATCCTTGTCATACTAGAAATTGAGTTTGTGTACCTCAAAAGTACGAGACTGTCTACTTGGTAAACCAACATATAATCTTTAGTCCTTTTCAGATACTTGATTATATTCTTTACCACAGACCAATGCTCCTGCCCTAGGTTTGACTGATATCTGCTAACCATGCCAACAGCAAAACAGATGTTGGGTCTAATGCAAAGCATAGCATACATGAGGCTTCCTACTGCCGAAGCATAAGGAACCTCCTTCATCTTTTCTATCTCATCAGGTATCTTAGGACACTGATCCTTGGATAGAGTAATTCCATGCTTGAAAGGGAGAAACCCTTTCTTGGAATTCTGCATTCTAAAACGAGCAAGGATATCATCGATATACTTTACTTATGATAAGCCCAACATCCTTTGTTTCCAATCTCACATAAGCTTGATCCCAAAGATGTAACTGGCTTCTCCCAAGTCCTTCATATTAAACTGTCCAAATAACCATACTTTAACCGTAGATAATGCCTCCACGTTATTTTCGAAGAGCAAGATGTCATCTACATAAAGTACTAGAAAGATCACCATGCTTTCGTCACGCTTCTTGTACACACAGGACTCATCTGGACTCTGATCAAAATCGTAAGACTTAATGGCTTGATCAAACCGAGTGTTCTAAGATCTCGATGTCTTCTTAAGTCCATAAATAGATCTCTTATGCTTGCACAACATGTGCTCCTGGCCCTTTGTAATGAATTCGTCTAGTTGTATCATATAGATACACTCGTCAAGACTTTAATTAAGAAAAGCTGTCTTGACATTCATTTGACAGATTTCGTAATCGAGATGAACGACAATGGATAAGAGAATCCGAATAGACTTAAGCATGGCTACCGGCAAAAACATAGATTCCCAGACCTAATTGCAATACATAGATTCTATCTCTAAATTCATAGCTATTTGCCAAATATCTGCATCTTTGTCCTGAAGTGTTTCATTGTAGTTATAGGGTTCAGTATCTAGTTCTGTCGGGATCTTATCAAAAGACTCTCCCAAAAACATAAACCGATTAGGTTGATGACAACCCTCCCACTATAATGAGACACTACCTGTGTCTGTGTATTAGCAGTAACACGCTGTGCAGCATCAATACCCTATTCTTGATTTGCACATGTCCCAATAATCCTCCTACTACGATGAGGTAATGGAATATTAGTGACTTGTGGTTCCTCTTCCGTTCTACTAGTATTTTCTCTCAATTTTTTTAGAACAATATTGCTTTTGGGCCTCTAAGCCATAATATAACCCTCTTCTAAGAATCTGGCATTAGTGCTAACAATGATCTTCCGATTCTTAGGATTATAAAATAAATTACTCTTCGTTCTCTTGGGATACCCCCACAAAGAAACAGACTTCTGTCCTTGGTCCTAATTTACCTACGTTCCCTTTCAGTACATGTGCTAAATACCCCCAAATCTGAATGTGTTTCAGACTAGGCTTATGACAGATCCACAATTTTGTGGGAGTAGAAAGGATTAACTTAGAAGGTACCAAGTTTAAAATGCAAGCAATTGTCTCTAAAGCGAGTTCCCAAAATGAATTTAATAAACCTAAATAACTCATCATGGACCTTACCATCTCCAAAAGAGCCTTATTCCTTCTTTCTGCTACACTATTCTGCTGTAGAGTGCCAAGTGCAGCCCATTGGGATATAATCCCTTCTGATGACAAGTAGTCCCTAAACTCTCCAAAGATGTATTTTTCACCACGATCGGATCGTAGTGATTTGATACTTTTACCCAGATACTTCTTTGCCTCCGCCTTGAATTCTTTAAATTTCTCAAAACATTCAGACTTACGGTGCATCAGGTAAATATATCTATACCTTGAGTAGTCATCAATAAAACTAACGAAATACTTAAAGCCACCTCTCACCCGGACTGTCATAGGACCATATACATTAGAATGAACCAGCTCTAACGGTTCTTTAACTCTATATAGTCTTTGGCCGAAAGAGTCTTTTGGTCATCTTATCCTCTAAGCAAGATTCAGAAACTAGAAGTGCCTCCACTTCTAACGAACTAAAAGGTCAATCTGTTATCAGTCCATTTATTCTTTTTAGATTAATATGACTCAAGCGTATGTGCCAAAGAAACGTTTGGTTCATTAAAAAAGAAAACTTTTTCTTATATAGTAAATTAGATGTGTTATTCATTTCAGTTGGTTATAGTGTAGGAGAGATAGAAAATACAACATACAGATCATCCACCAATGTAGCAGAACTAATAAAATATTTATTTTTCTTCACAACAATAGAGTCACCAAAATGAACAGAATATTTGTTCTTTATTAAGCTCGAAACTGAAATTAAATTTCTTCTAATCGAAAATACATAAAGACAATCTTTCAGAAAAAGTATCCTACCTCTACTAAAATTGAGAGTGGCATCGCATACGGAACTGCTGCCACCCTTGTATTATTGCCCATGTACAGGTATATTTCTCCATCACTAAGCTGCCTAGTTTTCTGAAATACCTGCAAATAATTGCAGGTATGATTAGTGGCTTCCGTATCTACACACCAGATTCTAGTAGATAGCACCGCTAAACATGTTTCAACTACTAGTGAACAGAAACTACCACTAAACATATCTACACACCTGGTTTTTTCTATTTATTGAGAAAAAATAGACATTACTTTTTTCAATGCCTAAACTGGTTACAGTGATAGCACTTGCCTCTTGGCTTCTTCACACCAGCTTTTGGTCCCTTAACTACTTTTGGAGCTGTGCCTCCTTGTGTCTGAACATTTTTCTTGTTCCTGTCTTTCGGTTTAAATGAAGAACTTTTCTCAACCACATACACAAAACTTGGCTTCCTAAAAACACCATCGGCTGCTTAAAGTTCTTTAAGAAGTTCTGCCAATGAAAAGCTGAGCTTGTTCATGGCAGAGTTCAGGCATAACTGCTTAAAACTTTTAGGTAGTGACTAGAGTATGATATCAACATTGGTTTTTCCGTTAATTTCAACTCCTAGGATCTCCAATTCATTCAGAAGACTGATCATCTTCAAAACATGATCCCTAATTGGGGTGCCTTCAGCCATGTTTGCATTCATTAGGAACTTCATGGCCACCTGCCTAGCAGCACGATTTTGATCCATAAATATTTTTTTGAAATTCATAATCATGTCATCGGCACTAGGCCTAGACTGATGTTGATGTTGCAAAACATTTGACATTGAAGCCAAAATGTTATAGTGAGCCATCTAATCAACTTTCTGCCACTTCTGATGGGCCTAGATTTTCGATTTGGTGGCCCCCACATCAGATACTGGTGGACATATCTCAGTTAATAAAAATTTATAATCCTCGGCAATTAAGATAATGTATAAGTTTCATTTTCAGTCAATATAGTTTGATCCTGTAAGTTTATTTTCTTTAAGTATTGAAACGGGTAACTTGAAAGCCATTTTAATCTTGAAAATCATATAATTAAAAAATACCGTTAATTATGATGAGTAAAAATTTGAATTTAATTTTAATTTGATTCCCTCTGCCATTTTAAAAGAAATTCGCCAGTAGCCTGGTACTCTATGAATAGCATGCCTCGATGGGAGGACGTTTGCTTTCCATTGTATGACCAAATTGGCCAATTTTTATTAATTTTACTATCTAGGCAATTAACCATGCCAAGTAAAATTAAATAGCTAACATAGTTTCGATCTAGTATATAATAATAGTAACTCAGATGGAGAGTATACTATTATATATAGCTAAGTATTAATCATCACATAATTCCAAATCAATCGCTTCGCAATGAACCCTTTAGATAGAAAAATGATCCACACTGACAATTATCAAAAATTATCCCTAAAGAAGGTTCGTACTGGCAATACCACAATTAATCTGTCCGACAGAGAGGAAGGAGGTCTTATTGCCAACACGCAGGATTTAATTGCATTACCTACAAACTGGTGATGGAGACCGTGAAATTTATCTGTAAATAAATTTTCTCTCCCACTTAGATTTTTAAAATATTTTTTAGAGTTATAAAAATCAATTTAATAAAAATAAATTTATAATTTCAAAAAGCACACGATCTGAAAAAATCAAATATCTTTCTGTATACACAATTTCAAATATTCTAGTTTGTCAAACCATATTTTCATCTTTAAATGCGCAACAAATAAAATTTAATAAATGTATAGTTTTTCTTTCAACTTTTGAGCAAAAAAAACTTATTAAAGACATTTATTTAATTTATTTCTTATTTCGTATTTTTTGAAAAAAATAATAATTTATTTCGATTAAACATATTTTATTTAATTAATTAATTTAAAATTTAAAATTAATTTTCACGTTTTTTTTTATAGATATCCAATTTTATGAAAATCATCTTAAACGTGATACTTTATAAAAAAATTAAATATGTAAAGTTTTTTTCATTTAATTAAAGAAATTTATTTTATTTTTTATTACAAAATATTTTAATTAAAATCAAAATTTTAAATTAATTAAATTAACAGAATAAATAAAACAGATATGCAACATCCACGCAGTTCATATATATATAAGCATGATATGCATATATTCCGATTTTATGATCAAAGTGAAGTGTTGAAGCGTTTCAGTCTCCTATTAAAGATAAGATGTAATAATTTTTATCCGTCTTTGATTCATGTGTCCCGATTGTATTAGGATTCTCTAATACTGTGTGATATAAAATTATATCATATATTAGTATCAAACATATCATAAAATGGTCAAAACCAATTCCGGGACAGCCGAACCACAGTCGGCCATCAACTTCCATCACTAGCAAACCTTCTACTGTATTGTCTTATGCGATTACTGAACGTAGTGTGGGTTACAATCATTTGAAAACTCGTACCGGCAAAATCTAGTCAGCTTTAATCTTGATGATAAATTATGAATTTGTTCAGCCTACCCGCATATTTATAGGGCTATAGTAGGGACCTGTGGCGTAATTATGACAAAGACTTCTAGTGTAACCTAGAGACGTATCCAACAGTTTACGCAATTAAGAAAACCTATCAGCGATATCTGTAATTATGAAAATTTTACAGCGATTTCTGTCATTTTCATAAAATACTAAATTATAGTTCACACCACTAAAGAACAATAATTGCACTATAAGCCATAATCTAAAGACCATCTTACATTGAGCTCGTATTATTAAATGCTTAACTCATCTCTCCACGTTAAATTTTCGATAGCGATCAATTAAATTTAATTACTGACTATTTAATTTAATATGTATCTTTAAATTTATTAAACTATTTTGCTTAACTTATTTGACCGCTCGATAATCAAATTCACCTACAGAGGTTGGCCCGGTCAAAACTTATAAGCTTCCTTAAGAGGATATCGTCAATCCCGATCTATCGAGACGTAGATTCCGTCAATAATTAATATTTACTATATAATTAATACTGCTATCCAACTTACCAAAAATATAAACTCATATAAAATCACACCCTCTAATGAATCAAAATAACGAATATTAAATATACGCAAATTAATAATTATTTCATGATTAAGAGCATAACCACTCTCATAATAATCTTGGGGTGTGAAATAATTTATATATTCAGTATAAAATTAATTACCTCAATATGTCCCGTTCAATACACACAAAGTGTACTAACACAGAGAGTCGTAACAATAGACAACGCTATTATCAATTCCCCATAATCAAGACAGGCCTACTAAAACTCTACACTATAGTCGTACCGATAGTATGTCCATTTTCATCTAAATTGTAAATAAATACTTATATTCTGTAAGAACCAAAAATCTAATTTTTATGTACAAGCCGTACTATACACACCAGATTAAATACTACACAAAATAAAAAGCATTCATACATAATATTAAAAAAAAAATATTGCATACATTACTCATTATGATTATCATAAAATAAAAAATTAATTTTATTAAAGTAAAATTAAATACTAAAATTAAAATAAAATCCATGGTTTTCAATATATAACCCTAACATAATTGCCTTCATTAAAGCTGTCAGGTTCACTTCATTTTCTGTCATTTTAGATAATTCAGTTGTTTGTTTGGATATTTTGTAGAGTCTCCTGGTTTCTAACCAAGCCCAAATACGTGCTGGTTGCAAACCTTCTAACTCAATGATCTAGATCTGAAGAAAAACCTGATAATCGCTGAAAACAGATTCATTGTTATTGAGTACTTCTCAAAAAGAACTCTGATAATAGGTAGCAAACACTTTAAACACTAAAACAGTTGATCACGAGCAAATATATATGCCTATATTGGGCCCATACTGACAGCATAACAACTGGAAGCCCCAACACACAAGAACCAACACAAAAATCGAGCGAGACACCAACAAAACTCCAACAAGAAGGTTTACCTTAAGAATCTAAAGAAAAAATTAGCAGTACTCTGATAAGAAAACAACTCTAAGCCAAATGAGACCTCAAAATAAAAACCTAAATAGGTTTAGGAGGACAAACCTAAACAGCACCGAGGGTATAAAACCAATAACAAAAACTCGAGAGAGAGAAAACGATCTTAAACTAACAACAAGACCTAAGCGAATAGAAATTGATGAAACACCGTAGAACGAAGGAACACTGTAGACACCCCAATTTGACTCCACTCTATCTTAGGTGAATCCGATGATGAAAATAGGTGAAACAAGTGCTTCAGTTCAATCCCCGGGAAGTGATTCAAGCTCAGAATTTGAACCTTAACCATCAAAAACCTTCAAAACCCAGTAACTAATTGGCCAAGCAATTCCCAAACATGGCGACCGCCAACTCCATTGTGGTGACCGTCAATAGAACCTTGTGGAACCATTTCCTACATGGCGACCGCCAATTCCAACATGGAGACCGCCAACTCACATTGTGGCGGCCGCTAACTCCAAATGGCCTGGCGTGTCTAAAAACATGTTAACATCTCATTGGTTGAAGAACTCTATAAATACCGTACGTCTGGTACGTTTTCAGGGATAGAAAAATTAGAGAGAAGTTTAATGAGAGAAATTCTGCAAAAATACCGAGTAATTCTGAACCCCGATGCCGAAGTCCTGCCAAAATACCATAAGCCAAGTCTCCAAAATCCTGCAACTCTAGCTTGAATCACTACCCGAGGATTGGAGCATTGGAGCACATTCCCTAATTTGAGGATTCTGTAAAAATTCAGGTATTACGCTTGAATCCCCGATCCTTCTAGCTCCATCTTCTTTTTGTTGGAGTGATCAGGTTAATTTTCACATATTTATTTCGATTATATTCGTGTTTTACTTATTAGTTATTACATTTATATTTAAATTCATCCTTTAACTTATGTAGTTTACTTATTTTGTTAATTTACTTACTTACATTTTAAGCTCATTATAAATTGAATAGTGCTAATATTTTTGACAATTAAATCTTATCAATGTTGTTAATTGTTATAATCCAATGCACTTACATAAAAATTGTTGTAATAATCAATATTACATCTATTTAAATTCTAGTATTTCATTCATTTTCTTTTTTTTTTTTTACATTAATTTAAAATTCTAGCATTTAATTTTCTTTTTAGTTTAGATTTTTATTTTGATAGCATTCTATTCCATTTTCTTGTAATTTAGTTTACTACTAATATCTCATTTCTCTTCATTTAGCTTTATGTTCCATTTCTAATTAGTACATTTTATTTTTTTATTTTCTTTTCCTTTACTTATTAGTTTAATGTTCTATTAGTCATTTTATATTTTCTTTTTCTTTCCTTTTTTCATGTTTTTATAAATATAAAATGTTAATAATCAAATTTTTTTTTATTCTTCAAAACCTTCCTTTGTTAACTTAATTTTTCTTCTATAGTATTTTTCTTTTCTTTTCTTTTATTAATCACAAAAAGCACAAAATCATAAAAATACTTTTAATGCTAGTTAACGTTCTTCTTATTTTTTTTATTTTCATTTTTTATGTAAATAGTTAGGTTTCCTTTTTATTAGTTTGAAAGCATTTTCTAAATCCTTGTTACTTTGGCTTAATCAATCTTTTGTAAATTTTCTTTCATCTCTTTCTTTTTCAAATTAAAACTTTAAATATTTGCTTATTAATACAAAATATTTATTATTAGATTTTATTATTTTGGTTAGTTTTTAACATATGACTTTTTACATGTTTCTTACAACTTTTAGGTAATAATATGGATATTATACATATTGTGTAATTCATTTTTATGCAATTCATATTTAGATAATTTTAGCAACTTAGCATGTTTATTCTTTTAACCAAATCATGTTACTTTAGATTGTTTAAATAATATTGCATGCGGGTGTGTTTCATGTATCCTTTAGATAGAAATTGCATGCCATAGGATTTAGCATTTTTCTTTTGGCACTTATTTATTTTGGAGTGTTATATACATATTTTATGTATTTTCTATACTTGATTTTGAATGTTCTCTCTTCACTCCCATTTTCTTTATTTACATGCATTTGAGAAATCCTATTAAAGAACCAATGATTATTAGTAGAGGCCAATCTTATGGTTGGGCGAACGGGGTGCCTAACACCTTCCCCGATTCGTACCTTGTCCCCTGAACCTTTTTTTTCTGGTTAACGTTTCAAATATTAGTAGCCGATTTTGTTTTTCTTAGTATTTTTTAAAAACTAAGTGGCGAATCTATTTTCAACAAAAAGGAATTTTTAAATTTTAATTTTCAATGTGTTAAAAGATTTTTCCCGAACATTCTTTGAATTTTTTATTTTTGAACAATTTCTAAAATGATCCCAAAATCCCAACGCAATACTGAAAGAAGACCCGGGCTGAAACCCGGGAGAGAGACTATCTTAAACAAAATAAACAAACAATGGTCCTATACAAGCACAAGTAAAATATATAATTAAATAAAATAAATAATCTTACCGAGTCAATACCTAATGGCAGGTTCTAAGCAATTATATGCAGAAAAGGCCAATTTTGGTCAAGGATCAGGGTACCTTCTAAATAGAGTCGAGTATACACCTCCCATGCCTGGTGTGGTACAGGACATGATCAAGCGGTATGCAAGAACTCTTTTACCGCACCTATAAAAGAGTGTAGCTAGTAAGGCTTGCCCGTCTCCCCAACATAGCCCCGAGACAGTAAGCTAGCCGGGGTATCGGGTCGACCATGCAGGGGGCTGAGAACAATGCAAATGTGTGCGAGAATGCAAATGAAAAATTCATATAAAGAGCCAATGATGTGTTCAGGTCTAGCCCGCTTATTTGTTTTAAAAAATAAATCCCCAACGGAGTTGCCAGAAACTACTGTGGCGTCAAGATCTAGGGTTTTTAGGTCAAAAATAAAGGCATTCAAGAAATGTTTAAAAAATACTTTAACACCTTGAAAACTAAATTTTGAAAACCCATTTTGTAAAAAATAGAGTCGCTACTTGATTTTTTAGAAAACTCAAGAAAAAAAAATGAGCCACTAATCTTTAAAACGTTAACCAGAGAAAATAAGAATTTATGGGTTAAGGTACGAACTGAGAAAAGTGTTAGGCAACCCATTCGTTCAACCGTGAGGTTGGCCTCTCCTAATCATCATTGGTTCTTAATTAGATTTCTCAAATGCATGCAAATACAGAAAATAAAGGTAGAGAGAAAATATCCAAAATCAAATAGCAAAAGTACATAATATATGTATATAGAACGCCAAACAAAATAAGTAGCAAAAGAAAATTCTAAATTTTGCGACATGCATTTTTTAACTAAATGATATATGGAGCAAAACACATAGTATTATAAATAACCTAAACTAACATAAATATGACATGATACCAAATCTAAAGAAATGTAATTCCAAAATTTCCTATATTCTAATCGCAATTGCATACAATATTATCAAATAACCTAATTATTCTAAACATGATATTAAACAAAGTAAACAAAGACATACTCCAAAATTCTTAAACTCTAACCAAATGTGAATTTCATACTAATTAGGCAATAAAAGGTTCTACTAAAAAGAAATTCATCCATAAAATGATTTACTATGAATTTCATCAAAAAATAACAAAATATAATAAAAGAAAAAAACTATTTAAACCTACGAAAGTAACGATTATTACGTAAGGATGTAATAGTTGTTATTTAACTAGAAAATGTTAAGATACGAGCGAAATATTAGCGATTAGGACCGATGAATGTTAGTGCACTAAATGCAATAACTGCGACATTGTAAATTGCAATTGCAAGATATATTGACACTATTTTAATGAATTTTCAAAATTAACCAAAATGCAAGTGTGCAATGTGAAAAAAAATAATAGCATAGATTACTTTGATTACAGTGAGAATTAACCAAATCAATCTAAACTAATGATGCTCATTGATCACATACTTACAATTTCGTAAATTCAATGATAAACTAAATCAATTACACGGATGAATGAAACATGTGAATTGAAATTGAACATAACTCAGCCACTCCAAGAGGTAAAGAGTTGAGAGAGAAAGGTCGAGGATCTAAATAAAATACTTAAATCGCAAGTGAATCCTCAAGTGGTGATCAGTAATCCAATTCTCGGGTAATGCTTCAATCCAAATATAAAGGTAAGTTGAGAACTCAACGGGGTATGAGTGTTAGTGATTGCTCTCCCTTGGTATTCTAGCAGAGTGTCGGTATTAGAACTCTATTGCCTTTTAACCCATCAAAATTCTAACATCAGAATTGTCCTTTTAGAATTGTATCAGAGGTACGATATTTATAGAGTTCATCAACCAATGAGGTGCTGGTACGTTTTGAGACATGTCAGGCCATTTGGAGTTGCGGTTGCCAAGTTGGGAGTTGGCAGTCGACACTAAAGTTAAATTTTTAAGGGTTTCTTCTAGCGGTCGCCACAACGGAGTTGGTGACCCAAAGGTTCAATTGTGGTAGTCGCCACTTTCTCTAGAGTTTCTAAATGGTTCACATGGCAGTCACCATAATGGAGTCGACGACCCTAAGGTTCAAAGATAGCAGCTCAAGGACTAAAGTTGGCGATTCAAGATTTGGACAATGTAGGTTCACTGGTTTGAAGGTTTTGATCATCTAGCTTAGGTGTTGAGCTTAGATCATTCCCCGAGGATGGTTTAGAAACACCATTTTACCTAATTTTATCATCGAATTCACCCGGGTCAGCCTAAGATTAGGCGGGGTCAAATTGGGTTGTCTATACCCATCCACATCCAACATGTAATCTTCAACTCGGGTCTTTCTCAAGTTTTTCTCCAATTTGTCG
Source organism: Heliamphora exappendiculata (assembly GCA_034768845.1). Classification (NCBI taxonomy): domain Eukaryota; kingdom Viridiplantae; phylum Streptophyta; class Magnoliopsida; order Ericales; family Sarraceniaceae; genus Heliamphora; species Heliamphora exappendiculata. The sequence continues at coordinate 29,945 of JAOTRH010000021.1, read as the reverse complement.
ACCTTAGTGGCTAGGATTTCCAGACAAAATCGACTCCTTGATGGCTAGGATTTTAAGATTCCCAACCATACAGGTGGTATTGCTGCTGGTTGGGCTCCATCGGGTCCCACGTTATCATCCCAAATGTTATCTCCTACTCCATCTTCCTAATCATTTGGAAGAACTATATTGAGGTCCACAATCTGGGTTTGCAAGGCTTGGATCTGCAATTGGCACTAATTCTCGATCCTAGCCTGATTGATCACAATAGTATTAGCCCCTTCAATTGTTCACTACAATTGCAAAATTTCCCTCATCATGTCATTCATAATTAATTCCATATCTGTCATCAATAATCTCAACTGCTCTATATGTCTGAGTCTTCCACTCGAAGATCGAACCCAAATGCATATAGGTTCTTCTCTGCACGAAGCTATATTCTCGGGTCTATGAGCGGAATGGACTAGTGTAAACCGGAGAACTTATCAGCCGGGGTCTAAACTCGAAACAACCAGTGTTTGGTAGTGGCACAAAAAAATGAAAACTATCCCAAACGGGGTGCAAGTTATACAAAAAAAAGTATCCATAAAAGAAAATCACATAATCCTAAAAGATTTATTGATACTAAAAGAAGAGTCTAAGAAGTTATATGCAACAAGAGAAGGCTGGTAGGCCTGCACTCAGTATACCTTCTGAATAAAGTCAAGAATATACCTCTCAATACCAGGAATGGTGCAAGGCATGGTCAAACGGTTCGCAAAAACTCTTTTTACCACATCTATGGATGCGCACGGCCAGAAAGCTTGCTAGCTTCCCCAACATAGTCCCGAGATAGTAAATTGACAGAGGTATCGGGTAGACGAAGCAGGGGTTTTGAGAACCAAGCATGCAAATATGTATGATGCAAATGGGAATAGCAATGAGAAGTTTACAACAAGAATTATTGACATTTCAATTTAAGCCCTCGTATGATTTTTTTAAAAACAAGTCACCAGTGGAGTTGCCAGAAAAACTGCGAGCATTTTTATTCAAGTGCATTCAAAAAATGATGCGTCGGATATCTATTATTTTTAGAAGAAAAAAAATGCTCTTTCCTTTTTAAAACAAAAATTTCAAGATATCCAAACACATTTTTTAGAAAAGTGGAATTGCCATTTGGTTTTTGAGCAAAATCAGGAAAAAAAAAAACAAATAAAAGGTCACAGGTCCTTTTTTAAACGTAACCAGAGAAAAAGATGATTCGGGGGCTAAGGAACAAAAAGAAAAGGTGATATGCACCCTTTTTGCCCAATTGCAAGGTTGGCCTCTACTTTTGTCAATGTTAATTATTATTTTAAACTTTTTAAAGATAATATATACATAATAAGAGGTTAAAGAGAGTTCAAACAAAAGCAAACAACAAAGAAAAATCCTAACTACAATCCTAAGGGGTCATGCAACTTGGTTATCATTTCTAAACATAACGCCCCTATTGTTTGAGGAAAGCAAAATAAAAAACTTGTGATGAAAGATCAAATAAAACAAGAAAAGGCCTAAGGGTCATGCAATACAGTTTCTATCTCTAACATACTATTTACAAATTATACAGAAAGATCATAGAAGAATCGAATACTGTTTTAAAGCAACTGTACACACAAAAACTCACAACCGCAGCAACAAAATGTTGCGACCATGACAAAATGAGCCACAAAATTGGCAGCCATGACAAAATACAAGGTTGCCGCAAAAAAAGATATCACACAAGTCGCAACCGTGACGACTAAAGGTTGCAGCCATGGTATTTTTGAGGTCCAAAGAGGTTTTCAACATGCAAGGTCTAAAGGGACTCAAACAGATGGGATGTACAAAATAAAAACCACTGGCCACTTTGTCAAGGCTGAATCTACCATATGTTATTCCAACAGTGACATAGGTCTCGAGACAGGATGCATACATCATTAAAAATATGTAGCAGAAGACTTTAGTCATAGTTTTCATACTATTGGTCTCACAAAGAAGCTCACGACCATAGCAACAAAATGTTGCGGCCGTGACAAAAGAAAGAGAAAAGGTAGAGGAAAAAAAAAGTAGCAGCCGTAATATTAGGGTCAAAACATCTCACAGTCGTGACTTCCAAGCGTCGCGGCCATCAGGTCTTATAAATCGAGAAAAATATTTTTGTGTATCCAGTGTGTTAGTGAACACAAAACCATATTAGAAATATACTGTTCTACGCATTATAGAAGGCTAGAAACATCTTTTCAATGAAAGTTCATATGAACATGCTTAATATAAATAACTGGAATACTAAGAAATAAACAATAAACGGAAACCTTAATCGTGACACCCCCAGAAGAGAGAAAATGAGGGTTAAAAAAGTCATGATTCCCCAAGGTTGTAGAAATCATCTCGAACGTCCTCTCGGATGTGGAAGACAAGAATCTCCATGTAGTCTACACTCCGATAGCCTCACCAATGCAAGCAAAGTCATTAGCAAGATCTGAAAGTATCGGGTGTATTAAAAAATCGGGTGGGGAACAAATTCGACAGAGTATCGGTATGCAGGTATTTCTCTTTTGGTTTCTGTGGAAATGGACGCCTATTTATAGGCATGGAGGCAACACGAACATCCTCTGGAATGTTATCACCTGTCTAAAAAGGTGTCAAACTTGCAATCTTGACCGTTAATTGTACGAACAGTGCTAGCCGTGACTTTTATTGTACGAACAGAGCAGGTCGTGACCTTCAAATGGCGCGGCTAGGTTTAAGGTTTCAAAAAGGTAGCAACTGTGAAAAATGAAAGTCGTGGCCTGCTCTAGAATCACAAAAAAGTTAGCAACCATGAGCGTAAGGGCACGGCCTGTTGTAGGGTTATGAAAAAGGTAGCTGTCGTGAGGATCATGAATGTTATGGCCTGAAGGCTTTCGGTGGTTTCTTGGGTTTTGAACTGAATTCCTAACTTTGTATGTTTGGGAGTATCCTTGAGCATTATTTTCATATTTTCATCATTGGAGAGCATTCAAGATGGGTGCGTAAGATTCGACTTAGTCAAATTAGAGTGTCTACACATATAGACTGTAGAATAAGTCGTATTAATTATTGTTGTCATCTATAACTTATAAGAACAAAAATTTGTTATGTCGATGTTATATAGCTGATCATGTTAGGATGCCAACGGGTTCGAAGGCAGAGGAAAATCTACATGCAAAAGACGAATAAAGACATCGAGATCGAAGACTAGAGATCTACGCAACGAGTTATTTCCTTTTAAGGGGGTAAATAGAAGTACGTCCTAAGAGCAGTTTCAAGTATTACATCATAAACCACCATTAAAACCCTATAACTTCATCCTTATAAATTCCTTTCTCATTTGCCCCTAACATTTTGTGTCAATTTTTGAATGTATTCAGTTGAAATTCTCTCAGCAAGATAATAACTATCAATTTGTGCTTGACTTCTCTCAATATAGTTAAGTGTCATTCGTGGATACCCCTCTACACCCAAGTCTTATTTGTGGCTCTATCGGGAATTCAAGTCCCTATAATATGTACTCATCCTTAAGCTTTCAACTGGTAAGTTATGCCTAGATGATGACCAGTATTCGCATTTGATTCTCCTTCAATTCGACTCATCATCCTTGAACTAACTTTTCATTCGTAGAACTTGAAATCCATTCAATGTTAATCATTTGTTCTGAACATTCGACATTGATAGAATTCTATGCCATCTTTCATCTTCTCACGATCTTGATACCACATCAGTTGTAGTAATTTTGTGAATCCTTTGTACACTCTTCGAACCTGTACAAGGGGAGTGGTCTTAGATGTTTGATTTGAAGCGTGTTTGATCGACGCAACTTCAAGGCAAATATGTAGTTAGCTATCCATCATTCAACAACTCTTTAGTCAAAATCTGATTGGTCCCGATAACATTTTTTAAAGTGTTGTGAATCCCTTTCTTTCACCTACGTTTGAGCTTCAATCGACCTCTCAATTTAAGTTAACGGTGATTACTTTAACCATAACCACTTGACCTCATCCAGTCTATCTTTTAAACCATATGGGAATCTTCCCTTGAATCTTAGTAAAGGACTTGTTTGCCTTCCCTTAACTGCTTTAGCCACCAACTATATTTTGTGTTGTCTAGCACATCATTCAAGGGCCTTGGCTAATCACTTGGCCACTCACCGCCTTATATTGCTTTTCTTGAGACATATGAATTTGAACTGATAATCCTTATTAAACTGTATCCGATTTTTATGAGCCTTAATCTATCCTTGTTTCACCTTTAAAATCCTACCCAGTAGACTGGTGAGTAACAATACTCATTAGGGTTTAGTGCTTTCACGAGAAACTCAAACTGCGTACATTTTCAAGGGAACCACCTGGCGCATCTTTGAATCACAAAGCATATCCTTTCCCAGTGTTACAACATAGAATGTCTGCCAGTATCCACACTTAAAAAATTTTGAAGATCGAAACCCCCGATTGTAGGAACTACTAAGTAAGGGCTCATTCAACAGGCTACATCTCTATTAGGGACCTCGACAAATAGAACTATCCCACTGATGATCTACAGTCAGAGACAACAATTTTTCACCAAGCGACTTACGACACCACTATACGATAAAGTTTAAACTTCTCCAAACTAGCTCATAGTTGACCCACCCATTTGAAAGACTAACGAATGAGCGTTTACATTGCCAATGGAAAAATGGGAGCGTGAGACAACCTCAAGCTCAAAATTTCAACTTACTACGCAAAAGGAGGAAGCATGTCCACACGTACTGGTACTCACGCAGACTAGTTACTAGATAAATGATCCAGTTATTGAAAAAGACTTTTAAATGCTACGCGCTAACCCCTTCTGTGAAAGTTAGATCACTGCTACCTAGCCAGCACTTGTATGCCCTATTTGATGCACCGTATGACCGACAATGCAAATCACCGATATGTGAAATAGAAATCGGAGAGACCATATTACTAGGGCCAGATCGCGTACTCGGAACGACCAAGAAGAACAAGTTAGAGAGTTATGCTAACCAATGGTGAAGACCCCTCGAGTTCAATATAGGAGATGATATAGCAAGGAATCACGTGCTTTGAGAAGAAGGGAGGGCTATTACCAAGATGCATCAGGCCGTTAAAGACCTAACCAAAGTTGAAGTAGTCGCCTACTACCTAGCCCTGCCACTATACCTTGGGAATATCCATGGCATGTCACACGTTTCGATACTGAGAAAGTATAGACGTAAAACCTGCCCACACTTTTGATTAGAAAGAGCTTTGCATCAATGAAGATGCCACCTTTGAAGAAATGCTGGTGAAACTCCTAGACCTGTGTGACCAAACTCTTCGAGGGAAAAGGATTCGGTTAGTACAAGTTATATGGCTACCCCACGAAGATGAACAATCAACTTGAGGATGGGTGGACGCGATGCGGACAAATCGCCGACAAACTTTTCACGAAGAAGGGTATGTTACGAAATTCCACCAACTGAATGAATTTGCTTCACAGGACTTGTTCTTTTTTATCTAATATTTGTGATGGTTCTTATTCACACATAAGGTCGGGCCTGGGATCGATAGGTTGCACTGTCAAAACGTGGGATGGGTTTGGCATATACTTCTTCAGCATTGAGACATAGAAGACATCGTGTAATCTTGACAGTTGTGGTGGTAGGGCTAAATATTGATACGCTGTGTTTCCATTGCTCTTGATAAATTGTTGACCCTTTGTTTCACCTACGTTTGAGCCTCAATCGAACTCTCAATTTGAGTTAACGGTGATTACCTTAACCATAACCACTTGACCTCATCCAGTCTATCTTTTAAACCATTTGGAAATCTTTCCTTGAATCTTGGTAAAGGACTTGTTCGCCTTCCCTTATCATTTTTAGCCACCAACTATATTTTGTGATGTCTAACACATCATTCAAGAGCCTTGGCTAATCACTTGACCACTCACCGCCTTATATCGCTTTTCTTGAGACAGATGAATTTGAACTGATCATCCTTATTAAATCGTATCCATGTTTTTATGAGCCTTGATCTATCCTTGTTTCACCTTCAAAATCCTACCCAGTAGACCGAAGAGTAACGATGCTCAATAGGGTTTAGTGCTTTCACAAGAAACTCAGACTGCATACATTTTCAATGGAACCACCTTGCACATCTTTGAATCACGAAGCAGATCCTTTCCCAGTATTATGGCATAGAATGTCTGCCAGTGTCCACGTTTAAAAAATTTTGAAGATCAAAACCCATGATTGTAGGAACTACTAAGTAAGGGCTCATTCAATAGACTACGTCTCTATTAGGGACCTCGAAAAATAGAACTATCCCACTGATGATCTATAGTTAGGGACAACAGTTTTGCACCAAGGGACTTACGACACCACTGTATGACAAAGTTCAAACTTCTCCAAACCAGCTCATAGTTGACCTACCCATTTGAAAGACTAAGGAATGAGAGTTTACATTGCCAATAAAAAAATGGAAGCGTGAGACAACCTCAAGCACAAAATTTCAACTTACTATGCAAAAGGAGGAAGCACGTCCACACGCACTGGTACTCACGCCGACTAGTTACTAGATAAACAATCTAGTCATTGAAAAAGACTTTTAAACGCTACGCGCCAACCCCTTCTGTGAAAGTTGGATCACCACTACCTAGCCAGCATTGGTATGCCCTATTTGAAGCATAGTATGACTGACAATGCAAATCACCGATATACGGAACAGAAATTGAAGAGAACATATTGTTAGGGCTAGATCGCGAACTCGAAACGACCAAGAAGATCAAGTTAGAGAGTTATGCTAACCAATGGTGAAGACCCCTCGAGTTCAATATAGGAGATGAAATGGCAAGGAATCACGCGCTTTGAGAAGATGGGAGGGCTATTACCAAGATGCATTAAGCCGTTAAAGACCTAACCAAAGTCGTAGTAGTCGCCTGCTACCTAGCCCTGCCACTATAGCTTGGGAATATCTATAGCGTGTCACATGTTTTGATACTGAGAAAGTATGGACCTAAAACCTTCCCACACTTTCGATTAGAAAGAGTCTACATCAATGAAGACGCCACCCTTGAAGAAATACTAGTGAAACTCCTGGACCGGTGTGACCAAACTCTTCGAGGAAAAAGGATTCTGTTAGTACAAGTTATATGGCAACCCCACGAAGATGAACAATCAACCTGAGGATGGGAGGACGCGATGCGGACAAATTGCCGATAACTTTTCACGAAAAAGGCTACGTTATGAAATTTCACCAATTGAATGACTTTGCTTCGAAGGACTTGTTCTTTTTTTCTAATACTTGTGATGGCTCTTATTCACACATAAGGTAGTGCCTGGGATCGATAGGTTGCACTGTCAAAACGTAGGACGGGTATGGCATATACTTCTTCAACATCGAGACATAGAAGACATCATGTAATCTTGACAGCTGTGCTGGTATGGATAAATATATATACGCTGTGTTTCCATTCCTCTTGATAATTTCATATGGTCCAATGTAGCGAGGACTCAACTTTTCCTTCTTCTTAAATCTCATTGCTCATTTCCATGGTGATATCTCAAAAAACACATGATCCTTTATTTTAAATTCCAGATCGCGTCTACGATTATTTGCATAACTTTTATGCTATCTTATGACAGCTTTAATCTCTCTCGGATCAACTTTACCTTGATTATAGTGATCTAAACAATCAATCTTGGGTCGATTCCTATAGTTGACTGGAAGCTATTGTTATAAGAGAATTCGATCAATGATAGATGTTCCTCCCGACTTCCCGATAAGTCCAAAACACATTCCCTAAGCATATCTTTCAAGGTTTGAATTATACTTTCTAATTTACCATTTGTTTGCGGATGAAAAGTCGTGCAAAATTTCCATGTAGTTCCTAATGCCCCATGCAAACTTAGCCAAAATCTAGACGTAAAGTGTCGATCTCCATATAATATTCAAGAAAATGGCACCCCATGAAGACGAACGACCTTGTCAATATATAGTCGTGCAAACCGATCCATAGAGAACTTCATCTCAATAGGTAAATAATGTGTATACTTCGTCAATCTATCCACAGTTACCCAAATAAAAACATTCTCCTTCGGTGATCGAGGCAACCCAATTACAAAGTCCATGGTATATGCTCCCATTGTCATTTAGGCACAGTTAATGGTTGTAAAAGTCTTGCCGACTTTTGGTATTTGATCTTAACTTGCTGGCATACTAAATATCTTGCCATTAAGTCTGCCACGTCTTTCTTCATCCCACTCCACCAATAACACTCCTTCAAATCTCTATACATTTTCATACTCCCAAGGTGCATGGTATACGCTAAATTTTGAGCCTCATCTAAAATTTTTGTTCTTAGTTCGTCATTACTTGGCATATACAATCTATGACCAAACCACAATACATCATCCCTTATTTCAAATTTCGTCTTGCCCTTGATATTTGCCTTTAATCTTATCTTGTCCACCTGACTACCCAATAATTGATTTCTTTAAATTTGGTCTCGCAAGGTTGGGTTACACTAAGAGTTGCTAACAAACTTCTATTCTCACCTACCACAAGGTTGGTTGTAAGCAATCACATTTCAGAATAGAAATTGCTTCGCACTGCTCGAAGATGTGCTATACTTCCTGATGACTTCCGACTTAGTGCGTCCTCACTCCGTTGGCATTCTTGGATGATAGTATATCGTGCAATCATAATTCTTAATTAACTCCATCTATCTCCTTTGTCTTAAGTTCAATTCCTTCTAAGTGAAAATATACTTCAAGTTCTGATGATCTGGAAAGACCTCACAAGCGATTATGCACGAGTAGTGTTCTCTATAACTTGAGTGCAAATATAATTGCGGCCAACTCCAGATCATGGATAGGGTAATTCTTCTCATAAGTTTTTAAATGTCTAGACACATATGCAATAACTTTGCCGTGTTACATCAACGAATAACCAAAACCATGATGTGATGCGTTACTATAGACTACAAAACCTTCGTCACCTAATGGGAGAGTAAGTATGGGTACTGAAACCAATCTAGATTTCAATTCTGGGAAACTCTGTTCATATTTGTTAGACCACTCAAACTTCACATTTTTTTAGGTCAAACGGGTCATAAGTTTCTCGATCAAGGAAAAGTTTCGATTAAACCTCTGATAATAACCAACCAAGCCTAAAAAGCTACGTATTTCAATCACACATGTTGATCTTACGCAATTTACTACTGCTTCGACTTTCAATGAGTCCACATTAATTCCATCACCGAATATAATATGACCCAAAAGCACCACCCAATCTAACCAAAACTCGCATTTGCTAAACTTCGAGTACAATCCATTTTCCCTTAAGTCCATAAACACAGTAGGCACATTAGTTAACCGAAAAGGCATCACGATAAACTTGTAGTGTCCATATCGAGTCCTAAACGCAGTCTTAGATATATCCAATTCCCTTACTTTTAATTGATGGTATCCCAACGTCAAGTCAATATTTAAAAATACATTAGCTCCTTACAGCTGACCGAACAAGTCATCTATCCTAGGCAAAGAATACTTATTTCTAATGATAACTCTATTCAGCTGTTAGTAATCAATACACATTCTTAGAATTATGTCATTTTTCTTTACAAACAACATGGGTGCATCCCATCGTGGAACACTATGTCTGATTGTAAGGACCCAATTTTAAGTCACAGAGTTATCAAAAAAACAATATAAGTCGTATTATCGAATTTAGGTTCAAAATTTTGTTAAGACTAAAAACCTAAAAAGCTAAACCTAAAAATAAGATTTCGAGCCCAAATCCTTGTTAAGAATAAGAAGACCTTTCCCATAACTTTCTAAGCTTAACAATTCACTAGTGTTACCCTAAAATAATTAATCTAAATTCTAAGTTCAAAGAATAAGAGAATTAAGTAAGAGCTCAAAATTTGAGAAGAAAATATACTCAAAGACCTAATACACCATTACTTTCAATTTTAATCCCAAACATCTCAATAATTATACTTATGACTCAAGATACCAAAAACTCGTAATAAGGTGTAAATCTCATATGAAAACACTTTAATTTCTCGTTCAAATTACTCTTAATAGTTCTTGAAGATTATAGTCTTGATAATAATACACAAGTCCCTCAAATTTTTATATTTAGACAAAAAAATTCCTCAAGATATCTTCTTCTCCATTTTTTTCTACAACATATATACCTTAATATATATATATGTGTGCGTGTGTGTAAGAGAGTGTGTGTGCGCGCGCGTATAGTGAGTACATATATGTATAACCACTTAAGAGGATGTGCCAAAATATTATATTTCAAAGTATAATTAAAACTCCAACTTTCAGGATATGATCTTTATGCTTCTAAGACTTACAATAAGATAATAAAATGAAAGGAAAATAAAATTATATTTTTTTTATCATCATCATCATATGTATATATGAATATATGTGCACCTAATACTCCAAATAAATTATTATATAATTAAAAAAGGTTCACAAAACACCATCATTACATGAAATCATAAATACAAACATACACATATATGATATCAATATAATATATATTCATCTTTCAAAATTAAAATAATAGTTCAATTAAAATTAGTACACTTAATCTCAATTAAAAGTTTAACTTGCTCATCTTTATAAAAAGACTTAAATTAATCTACATTTTGCTACAATTATAACTAATTGATGCCATAACAAATTTTAAATTATATAAATAAACTAAAAGACCAAAATACCCCTCCTTGGCTGGCCTAGCCTTGGAAATTGTGCCCAAGTTACTTTTTGTATTCTTTTATACTTAAAGTAAAGAAAACGTGTATAAATCCAACATCATCATAACTTAAAAATGTATAAAGAATGATATTATAAATATAAAAAATATAAATCTTACAAGAATAAAATTATGTTATTAAATCTTTGCACACTAAATACTCATTAAATGTCAAATTGACACATCATTACAAAATAGCTTAATTTAACATATGTGTCAACACATAAATAATTAAGTAATGTCATAATAATTCTTAAGTACAAAAATATAATAATCATAAAGATATCAAATTTATTCTATTTCATAAGAAAAGTAATCAAAAATATATATTAAGTTAATTTTTAAACCTTTTTCTATAGTAATGTGGTATAAATATACCAATAAAATTTCAGTATTTAAATTTAAATAAAACAAAATCAGATTTTAGGAGACAAAGCCTCCTTTGTGGCCTGCCATGCTAGCCTTGGAAACCCTTTCTTTTTATTATTTTATTCTTGTGTCACAATAAATGCAATTTTAGTGATGTTTTCCACCACTCTTGATGTCTTCACTTTCATCATTAGGCTCCATCACAAGAACGATTATAAAACCTCACCCTTCACCTCCCTAAAATTCGATCAAGAGAGCTCCCCCAAACTAGATTTTATTTTCTTCTAAATGTTCTTGGGAGTGAGGTGAAGAAGAAGAAGCAAGAAGGAAGAAAAAATAAGCCTCCATTGAAGCTAAGTCCAAATAGTGATCTTCTAAACCTAGATTTGATCTCTAAGATAAGTTAAACTCTTTGAAATTCTCTCCTATAAGGGGCGACTCTACATTCATAGTTATGGGGTCAATTGGCCTCATTAACAAATTAATTAATTTGATCATTATAGTATTTTTTATTTTATTATTTACAATTGACTCTAATTTAAAAAAATAATTGACCCCATAACAAATAAAAACACTTTATAATTCTCTCCAAACTCATCTGACTAATTTATTTCCCATAATAAAGCTACTAAATGCACACAATTTTTATAAATATATCAACCTGACAAATAAATCACTTATACATAATACATAAATATTTATACTAATAGGTGTTAAAATAAAAAAATGTGTGCATTTAGTATCACTTCTCATAATTATTTAAATCTTTCACTTATTCACAAATTCATCAATTTCTCTTTCACGCTATTTTTGTCCCTCTTTGACTAAAACACAACCAAAGTTATCGTCGATCTTGCGTAGCGCATCCAAATGCCCAAAGACATTGCCCATTTTGCTTCAAATTAGTGCCAATTTTTTCTACTTTTGCTTTAAGGCATTTCTAATTTATTGAGATTAGATTATCTTATATTTATAAATTAGCGAGGATTTTAAACTTTCATTCAAATTATGTATCTTTTATAGGCAACCAAAAATGATAAGAATAACCATCAAAAACAATTATTCTCCAATTTCAAAATATAAAATACCGTCGAATACAATTGTAAAAAAGCATGTATTTATGTTCTTTTTGTCAAAACATCATTATAAATATATTAAAATTTTATTCTGCTTATTAATTGAAAAAATAGTTTATGATATGTTAACAGTAATTAAACAATTATTATTTATTTTAATACAAAAGTTATTATTATATAAAATAATTTTATGCTTGTGAATGACCCCATCCATTAAGAATCCTAGAGTCGCCACTGTCTCCTGTTACTTAAATCTACTTAAATCTAAATCTATCTCAATCAATCTAAAACATGAAATAAGGATTTTATATCAAAGAAGCAAGATAAAAAAAGAAGAAGGTTAAAGCAAGAATGGAGACTGTTATGGACTGTTCTTTCAAGTTGTAGTTTGTATGAGCTAATTGTTGTATAGTCTTTGCTTTTTGTGATAAAATTACTAGCTGGAATTCTTATTTTGTAGATTAAACATGTTGTGTGTCAAAAATAGGTTTGAATCTAGGCCATGCATGAAGAGGCAAAGTTAGATTTTAGAGTTTCATTCTCGTTCTAATTTTGTTCCTTGCTGAGCTTAATTTTGAAAAAAATCACAAATAAATCTAGAAAAATCTCCTAAGGTTGATTCTTATGTCCAGAGTTAGCTATTTAAGTTATATTTTATATAAAATTAATTTGAACTTACTTGGACTTGTAAATCTCAAGATTTGAGTTTTTACTCAAACATATCAAAATTTGGACATGTCCTCGTTGCATAAGCAAAAACTCCATTTTAGAATGCGATCCAAGTTTGGTCCCTTCACGAATATTGTATCTAACATGTTTTCCTAACTAATCACAAAAAATGAGCATTAGTCAAAAGCCCTCTGAAAATTGTTGTTCTTGTTTAGTTAATTAGAACTAATTATATCCAACCTTTTTGTAAGACCATAAATTCATGTTTTTAATATTGAACCAAAATGTGTTCTCCATGAGATATTTTGCAGACTTTAAGACCTAGTTGCTGTAAAAATGTGAGAAATAAAAGAGTTGATTTAACCTGTCAAATAATTTTTGTGCCTTCTGTGTTCTGTTTTGAAAATCACTACCTCGGAGTTTTTAATGTTGCTCTAACAAACTTTCTTAGGAGGGAAAATTTTTGAGTATTTTCTTAAGAACCTCACCAAGCATCCTTCACAAAAGTTTTAATAGGGCATCTTAATCTAAAACATATCCGAAAATTAGAAGGTTTGGAACTAGTTTGGTACCCTAAACACATTTTTTCATTTTTTTGGTATATATACAGCATTTTATTTATTTTATTTTTTTGTAAACTTATGGTTGCTGTGACACTTTAGTTTGTGAAGTTTAGAACACATAAGAACAATGGGAATTTTCCTTAGGGTTCTTCATGAAAATTATTAAGAACCTTTTACTATTTTGTGTCCAAAACTCATTATTTAATTTGATATTTTGATACCCCAAACATGCTATGCAAATCATGTTGAAAGTGCCGAATTTTAAGAAAATCTGCCACACCCCAAAGCCCGAATCACGTGAATCACAAAAAAAAAAAACTCATTTTCAGATACCAAGATCTATCAAAATCACCCAAGCCAAGACGGGTCCACGAACACAGACAAAAGCAAGCTTAAAACCTTTAAAAAACACACTACCAAGAGTTTATTTTATAAAAAGAACAGTCCAAAAGAATAAGATCTCGGTCTCCAAGAGCCAAGTATTAAAACAAATAAAAAAAATATTTTAGAACCTTGCCTAGACCGCTCGAGTAGTCCCTGCAAGCCCACTTGTTTTCACCCAAAACACAAAAACATAATGTTTTTCATGGCCACTCAAGCGGTTTGTTGAGCGGTCTAATGTTGAGCGGTCTAACTCTAGACCATTTTTCAAAACACTACGCTTGAAAGTTTAGCACTTAAAACTTTTTTCACATTTTGAAAGATTTCAAGGCACACCCATGCCAATCAAAACATGCTAAAACAAGGTTCAAAATCCTCCTTCAAGGCATAAGAGTTGATATAAAGCATAAAACCAACCAAAAATGGTAACCGAACATTAAAATTGTTGGATCAAGCGTTTACCATCTCATCGAAACCCACAGGCAGTGGTGAAGGTGCAACTTTATTTCTTTAAAGGATCCAGTGCTAAGCGCCGCAAGTCAACTGTGACTCAGCCTTTACTCGGGGCCTCTGCCACGGTAGGATGTTTGCCCAAACCCTGGCCAACAGAAACCAATTAAAAGTAAATCGTAATACATAACTACGAAAAATAACAACCAACTCACAGTTCCTCTCATGAGTCATACAACATGCATGCATTGAATGTAAAGGCCTCACAACTTACAAAACATGTTCTCATGCTCGAATCATAAACTCCTTTTACATGATCCAACAACAAGAGGTGGTAATCACTGATCGACCAAACTACTATAAATAACAAAAGAGTTTTTGTGTTTACCTCCACCGAGGCTCACCTAGATCAACTCACATGATCAAGTTCACCTTAGAAGTTTTCAAATCCCACAATGTGAGCCAAAGCCCAATAGGAGCAGATTATAATGAAGTAAAAGCAGAATACGCAATCACATAAATAGAAACAACCTGACTTCACAAGTCTCAAAACGATTTTTCATCCTCAGAATCACACATTTTCATGTAATCCAAATAACGTCCAATAGTTTAAGAAAACAAAAACAAAACATTATTTTTAACTCGGTTCCCAAAATCGACAATGATTCTTATGCACTGACTCTGTCGCACCGGGGACAAAAGTAACAACTATAGACTCTTACCCATTAGCCTAGGTTCGAGGCATCCAATGACCCGTTAAGTAATGACAAGTTTTATACGGAGCTACAACAATAAACGCCTCCCACTAGGGCAAACACTTCATTTATGGGACCCAAAGAAATGAAGCACCTACTTACACAAAGTTTTTGGACTTTCACCGAAAAGTAATATCGGCCCAAGTGCAGACACACATTGTTACGATACATTTATAGAATCATTAAAAATATGTAGCTCACTACAAAAACGTTTGTAAATACACACTGTCATATACAAAACGTTCAACAGCATTCCACCACATCATCCATTTAACCATGGAGACCAACCAACATTTTCAAAGTATTTTCACCATTCCTACCGAACAGTTTAAAAATCATGGCTCAACCACAAAGGTTAGCCTCAAATCTTCAAAACTAGATTTTTACAACTTTCACATAAATCTCTCCGATTTTTAAAATTTATCCTTTCAAAAACCACGGTCACACATCCACCAACTTTGCAGTAATTCATAAAAATGCAAAACATGCTTTTTATTCAACCAAACACAATTTAAATATAAAATCCAACATTTATAGCATTTTAAAACGGTAGAAAATGCATATAATCACATGTAACACCCTTTTAAAGCAAGATAGTCTAGAATCTTACCTCGGAGAATTAAAACTCGAAACTTTAGACACTGACGAAAAACTAAAGTCGTCAAAACGAGATTTCATTCAGATGAACACGAAGCTCACGACAAAGATATCAACGAACCGCTATCCCTATGCAAAAAATCGAGCCCAAACCAAGCTAAAATCTAGAGAGAAGGTAGAGGATATGGTTTAGGTTCTCAAGAGAGAGAGAGAAAGAAGCTTATAAGAGAAGCTTTCGTTCAAAAACCAATGTAGTGAACAGTCTTATACACAGCCTCCGTAGACAGACTGCTCGAGTGGTCTAAAGATCGATCGAGCGATGTTGCCCAGAAAAGTTTTTCAACTTTCTACTGTGACATTCGAAAAGATCAGTATTGAAAACAACGTGCATTCTAAGCCAACATATGCATAAAATATATAGAAATATGCTTTTCTATTATTATTAAAACGATAACCAACACCTTACATAAAGAAGATATAAAAACAAAAAGGACTGGGACTCACAAAATCCACTTAAATATAAAGTATGCTTTCAATTGATTGGGCTTAATGATGGTTGTTCTTTGTGCATAACGATAGTTTTACTCCATCCATAATAGTATTTGTATTTTATGCTTCAAACTTATTGTACCATGTGCATAAAAAGATTGTATATCATGCTTATTGTAGTTGCACTTAGGGTGTCGTACCAGTCATACCTTGTGCATTGAGAGTTATACCTTTATCATGGTTAGTAGGGTATGTCGGGTTGGAGTTGGTCATACCTTTGTTCTTGGTCTAAGCCATCCCTCGTGTCTAAATTTGTAAGATTTTGAGTGTGCATCCCCGGTGTAAATAAATGTTCTTTTTGGGGTGAAGCTTTGTCAGATATATACTATGCGTACTTCTCTAGCTTTCTGTTGTATCTTTTTGCCCGTAGTTAGCTCGGAACCCACGCCGTTGTGATTGAATAAAATAGTTGCAGTATGTAACTGGGCGAAGTGGTTATCTTTCGCAACGAGTCTCAATTGATGACTTTAGAGTTCAATTTTTCCAGAGAGTCCATTACCTTAAATTTTGGATTGACACTGGTAAATGCATCACGAACCTTAAGGTGAGTACTTTGGATATTAGCCTTGAGTTAGTCCGAACCCTACGCCATTGTGATTTAATAAAACTGTTACGGTGCCTAACCAGGCGAAATGGTTATCTTTCACAACGAGTCTCGATTGATGGCTTTAGTGTTCAATTTGTTCAATAATGTTTACTCTTCGAATTCCTAACACAGAATTCTGATAGTTGGTTTGTAGTCGGAGTCGGGGTAGTCTCATGCATAACATTTATTATAATATTCTATGGAATTTTGAAGTTTATATTTATAAAGTCACTTATAATTTAAAATATAATGCTATTTATAATTTAATAAATAACTATTCACTATAAGTTTGTTTTTATAAATTAATAATAGTTTAATAAACATTTATTATCATATTCTATGGAATTTGAAGTTTATATTTATAAACTCACTTATAATTTAAAATATAATGCTATTTATAATTTAATAAATAGCTATTTACAATAAGTTTATTTTTATAAATTAATAATAGTTTAATAAACAATAAATTATTATAAGTTTGTATTTATAAACTAACTTATAATTTAATAAATAATGGTTTTTATTATATTTATTTTAGTTTATGAATATAAACTTCTAATAATTATTTTTTTTATATGCCATTAAATTAATGAATGTATGACAAATTTCTATGATTGTTGATTTGGCTTTGATTAAATATTGAGTTAAATAAGTAGGATTTTTTAGAGTTTGTTTATAAGCTTCGGCTCACGGTGTTATACCGCAAGTGAGGAGGAAGAGTTTTGAAATGAAGAGAATTTCGCTGAACAAGATGACTACCGAGAGCAACTAGATTTTGGAGCTACTTGAAGATAGATTGAACCTTTCTTTTCTTTGTTGCCTTTATATTGTAATTTTCACTTAATTTTTCTATTTTCAAAAAAAGAATATTATGACATATGATTGTAATATTTAACTTGTTTGTAGGTGACTTTAAGAAAATTTTATGTTTATGAATGTATTATCTTATTTAAGTATGAAAGAATGCATTAGCATAACCTTTATTATATATATATATGTGTGTGTGTGTGTGTGTGTGTGTGTGTGTGTTGTGTATGGAAGTCTGGGCGTTACACTAATGAAATCTTTTTCCAACAACTTTTGTAATTATTTTTTCAATTCTCCTAACTCTACAGGTAACATTCTATAAGGGGAGTGGATATAGATGTCGTGCTTTGGTATAGTTCGATTGTAAAATCACCTCTCAATTTAGGGGTATTCCTGGTAAATCTTCTAAAAATACACCTGAGAATTCACACACTACTAGCATCTCTGATAGTTCTTTTCCTTTTAATTCTATATCAACTACATGTACCAAAAATTCACGGCAACCCTTTTGTAATAACCTTAAAGCCTTACTAGTTGACACAAGCTAAACAGGTGTCCTACCCCTAGCCTCTTAGAATACAAATTCCATCTCCTTGGGTATTTTAAAAATCACTCTCTTCCCAAAGTAATCTAACGACAGATGATATGATGGCAACCAATCCATACCATGTATTAGGTCGAAACCTTTAATGTTTAATGGTATCAAATCAACTAGTATATCTTTATCCCCTATTCTCAACAAACAGTTTTTAAACACACTTCTACTTAATACTTCCTCCCCTATTGGTGTAGTAATTGATATCACATAATCAAGAGGTTCCATCGTTATAGTATCTACTTGCACCATAAATGAGTGTGTTGACCTTGGATCTATCATAACATAGGCAACATAGGCATCTCTACTAAAAGCTATAAGAGTACCTTTCACCACGTCAGGCATAACTTATACGTCTTGTCTTGTGATAGCAAAAACTCACCCCAAAACCCTCGGCGGTTCCATTAGTCCCTTACCTTTGTCTTGTACACTCTTAGTCGGTCCATTGTCTCCCATCCTTCTACTTGCTATAGATGATTGTGCTGACATTCCCAAATGTATGCATTGCATAGTTATGTGTTCCAGTTCGCCACTATGGTAACAGATGATCCCTTTACTGATTTCCAGGCAAACCCTTTTAAAATGATTAGTGACCCCACACTTGAAACAAGCATTCATCTTTGTCTCCTCCTTATGAGTAGACATTCTCATATTCGATTGATTTCCCTTGAATCTAGCATTCTTAAATGTTGGCTGGTAGCTTTGACTTCAAAAAGTTTGTGGCTTTGAAGCATTACTCCTAGAACCATATCCTTCTATCTTGTCCATTGAGGCATTTTCAAACTTGTACTTTTTAAAGTCTTCGCATCTCTTTTCACCCTCCTTAATATCTTTCTCAATCATTCTTGTAGACCAGCATAGTTATTCATTTCAAGGATAGTCAATTTAATCCTAATCGAGAAATCCAATCCCTTCTAAAACTTCTTATATCACAATTCATTTTCTTGAATGGCGTCTATGTCCGACAAGTGAGTTAAAACCACCAAAGACTTATATTTTTCTCCTTTCCTTTGTTGACAACTTTTTTATAAAAGGAATTCATCAAAAATTCATTTCAATTTTTATTATATGATTTGTTAGAAAATTTTAATTTGTTTGTTGAGAAGAAAACGAATTATTTTTTTCTAAACAAATCTATTCCAAACTCCCAACGACCTTACTTTATAAGATTTTCCAGAGCATATTAACATAAGCATTCAGACATTATTCACATCATAGCATACGGTCATACGCTATTTACAGAAATTTGAAATTTAGGACAAAAAAACATTATTCTTCAACTATCCTTCTCTATCATCCAATTATGCATCACTTGAATACATAATATCAACATTTATTAACAATGCTAGTGTGAGTGCTCAAATATCTGAATTATTACAAATTTCATATTTTTAGAATGATATCGTTTAACAGTTCAACCATCAATTAATTGTAGGGAACAACCCTACGAAACAAAGTGGAGATGATCATTCCTTAGTTTCCTGGTCATAATTTACCGCCTTTATTACATCACCTTGTTGGTATACTTTATCGTTCTCGAGTGGATAAGACGCCGTTTAGGCTATCTTTATCCTTCTTTATAATATTACAAATTTACAATTATTTTTAACAAATTTATTATTATTCGATCATATCAAAATTGCACGAATCATTATAAAGCAAAAATTTAAAACTTTAACTAATTCAGATATTGGGTGACTCACCTGATCAAGTAGGAACTTTATTCGATTTTGTTCAAAAAACTCCAAATCTAGAACAAGCACAATAAATACTATTTTTAGCAAAAAAATTCTCATAATTGTATTAACCTTTTTTACTTTAGATTTCTAATCTTTATTTGTATTAAGTCTAAATTTTTATTTATATAAAAATTACTAAACTCACAATGTAAAAACTTATAGTTTAAATTATTCAAATTTTCTAAAAATTATCATTTTTAATTTAAAATATTTTATTAAAACCTTAACTTTTATATTAAACATCAAAACCATGTAAAAATACTTGGTTTAGTTAATCTATTCTATTTTAAATTAAAAATCTTGTTTTTGTTTTTATTTTTTGTCATTTAAAATTTAAAATATTTAGGCTTTTAACTTAAAATTTGATTCTTATAAAAACTCATTTAAAACTAATTAAAATTCATAATATTTTAGTATAAATTCTTTATATTCCTTGATAAGTTAGTCTATTAAAAAAAATTCCTATCAAAACTTTATGCATGTAATAACTTCAGAATTTTGTAGGAGTGTAAAAAAAACCCATGGCTCATAGGCGGCCCGAGACCCACCACTGTGCGGGCTCAACCCAGCCCTAGCCCGTAGCTCCCAACCCCAAGCTAGGCCCTCCCCCTAAGCTTGGGGTCTAAGCCGACCCGAGACCCAAAATCCGAGCCCAAACCTGCCCACTTTGGCTCGGTCCCAAACCCGCCCAAAAAAATAAATTATAAATTATTAACTTAAAAATTAATAATAAATTTAGAGTAAACTAATAAATAAATAAAGTATAGACTTATATAATAAACTAATAAGTTATAAACTAATAATAAATAATTAACTAGTAAATTAATAATAATACATTATAAACTTATAAACTTATAATAATATAAACTATAAGGTTTTCAATTAATAATAAACTTATAGTAAATAAACTATTAAACTTATAATAAATTAATAATATAAAGTTATAAACTATAAACTTGTAAAGTAATAATAAATTTATAAATTATAAACTTAAAAAATAATAAGCAAATAAAGTATAAACTTATAAAATAATAAACTTAATAACTAATAATAAACTATATATAATTTAATAATATAAAATTATAAACTATAAAATTGTAAAGTAATAATAAATTTATGAATTATAAACTTAAAAAATAATAAACAAATAAAGTATAAACTTATAAAATAATAAACTTAATAACTAATAATAAATTATAAATTATCAAAACTAATAAACTTAAATAAACTAATAAACATTATAGACTTATCAATTAGAATTAATAAAATATAACATCATAATAATAAGTAACTAATAAAATAATAAGTAATAACTAATAATATAAATTTATATAACAAATTAAACAAAAATACAAAATAAATAAAAAATCAAAAACCTGCACAACGCGCCTGTGACCCGGCCCTAGGCTCGAACTCGAGGCCCTAACCCGAGCCCAGGCACCCTAGGACCTAGGCCAGCCCTTAAACAAAAAACCTAACCCGGCCCAACTCTAAGATTTGACGTGAACCCGTTGGGTGTAGGTCGAGTTTGTCCCGCCAAAACAACGGGCAGACCAGATCAAAATTACACCCTCAGATTTTTGTTATAATTTACTCAAATCTTTTTTCATAAAATATTTTGTTTTAAACTTCTAACATTAATATTAAAGGAAATTTAAAGATCAAGAACCATGCATGTAAAATGTGAGGAAAAAAAAACTACCTTGATAAAATTCTTTATATTTTTGGTAAATTAATTTATGTTACTAAATTTTATTCTTTGCATAAAATTTTATTTTAAAATGGAATTTTAGAGTGCCTAATTATAACCGTAACAGTGGCTAAGTAGCCATGCAAACAAAACCATGCAACAAAAGAGCATGCACGAACAGGCGTGGGTAAGGGTTTGGCTTTAGTTTTTTTGTCAATTTTCAGAATCTCCGTTCGGACAATTTAGATGTCAGTTTTGACGGACGTTTGTGGCTATGAGAAAGTGGCCGTGAGGTGGTGCTAATTAAACTTACGGCAGCAAGTTTCGAGGTCGGTAGTGGCGGTGGAGGGTGGCCGAAGATGTCTTGGTAAACTATTTTTCAGAAATTTTTGAAACATGAGTTTTTGAGTTGGTGGTTCTGAGGTGGTTTGGGGTGGCCAGTGGTGGTTATGTGGAGGTATTTAAGTGGCCGAAAAGGCGGTGGTGGTTTGGCGATGTGTGTGATGGTGGGTGTGTGATGGTTCGGTGATGGTGGTTTGAGTTAATGGGTATGCATGGGAGGTGGTGGTTGGTGATTTTGATGGTGGCTAAGGGTGGCGGAATGGTGGTGGCTAAGAGGTGGTGGTAGTGGCTGTTTCATGGTGTGCTAAGAGGGAGAGAGAGGGCAAGAGAGAAAAATCCGAGAGTGAGAGGAGGAAAGAGAGAGAAGATACCAGCAGCGGTCGGAGAAGGTGTCGGTGTTGGCCTGGTGATCGGGGCTGGTGGCATGGTGGTGCGGTGGCGTGGAGGGCGCAGCGGCACGGGTGCTGGGTGGTGGCGTTGGGGTTTTTTTTTTACCAGTTTTTGATAATGCAAAGCTCCTGTTCTTCTTTTGTTATATCTTTCAAGCTAATTTCTTCCCCTGTGTTGATTTTAACATCTTGCTTCATGGCTTCTTCAATGCTATTGATGATATTGTTGGATTAAATAGGCAATCAATAGAAATTGTGCAAATGAATACTCACATAAATTAACTAAAAATGTGATAAAATAATTACTTATAAACTGATTCAAATACTTGTGAAATTTATATAGAACTATTTCAACTTGTACTTAGACGAGTTTAATGGACAATAAATAGGTTCATGAACAACCATTAAACTCTATACATGAATAATTCTATATATATGAACAACTCTTGAATTACATCTATGTACCATGACATATACATATACTATGTGTGAAAATAACTAAAATCATTCATATGCCAATTAACTAAATTCATTGAATAACTTAAAATTTCAACAGATATTGTGATGCTTAGCCACATCCACCGCATAACACTTGACACATTGTCCATCAATATGGGAGGTTTTGACGATTATCGTCTCCTTGTCACGCATCACTCTCTCTGGCATCTGACCCAAGCCTTTTTTCTCCTACTCTGGTCACTTTCTATTTTCCAAGCAATCCTCCAAGCACTGTTCAATCTTGGCTCGGTTACTTCACCTTTCATCAATTCTAATCTATCTGCATCTTCAGACCATTGATTTTCTCGCATTTTTGTCCTCCGTAGACCTTGATTTCCATGCCTTCTCTCCCATCCATAGTCTGCTAACTTGACAATTAGTTGTTTATCCAGGCACCAACCATTGTTGTACCTCTTGATGGCACGATAAGCTCCTTCTTTAGAGAAAAATCTAACGAATCCAAACCGAGAATCTCTACTGGATGTTCTCTTGAGTGGGATGAAGACCTCTAACACTCTTACACACTGATTCAAGATATTTCTCAAACAAACCTTGTTCATCTATTCCGGGAGATTGTTCACAAATATTGTGATACTGGATCTCAGCTCACCTCCTTTGCTAAGTTGTCGTTTCCTTCTTTGCAAGTCCACAGGAACTCTTCCACTGGGGATGTTGTTTCTCCTTGCAGCCATTGAGTCCCTTACAGTTTTTTAGATAAGCTTCTGAAATTCATGGCTTAGAGGATCGAAAACACCAGGAACTCTACTCATTCTTCCATTGCCATTCAAGTTCTCAACCATTTCTTACTAGTATAATTCCTCTTTGTCACAAAAAAGTCAAACCTCTGCATTCTCAAAACCCTACTAAAACCTAGTACGCCTTCTTAATTACCACGAGAACCCCATTTCCCAACTGGGATATCCATCAATTCATGGCATCGAGCTCCCATTTCCCCCCAACCTTGATCCCAAACCCATGTCTTTCAACTACAGAGCTACGTTCCACTAAAACCCTTGCCTTTCTCAAAGGCCATCGATAATGGAGGAGAATATACTTAATTCGTGGGCCTATTAAGGAAAGCCGAAAAACCCAAATGAATCGATTTAACAAACACAAAATTAAAACTCCAAATTAATCGATTCAACAAACATAAAATTAATATTCTTTTCTAGTAAGGGATGTTTAATAAAGAAGCTTTTCATACATTAATTCTTTAAAACTCTGAACTCAATGTTCTTCCCAATACTCTTTAAAATTCGCATAGGTAATCAATAAATACTTCAACAACGTGCCAACTCGTTAACCAGTTCCAACATCAAGTAGTGACCGATCAACAAAGACACTTATCAAAATTTGACACACTTCAAGAACACAAGGTGTGATCAACAAAGACACTAAACAACATTGAAGGAGATAAGACTATTTAATAGCTAGATTCAAATTCCCGCCTTGGAGTCCAATGCCAGGACGGTACTGAGATTCATGGGACTCATGTAGTTGGTTGAGCCCGTTAGAATCTGCTGCACAATTATCTTATTCGCCTTCTCTGACGGGTGGAATGGATCCCAAAACGCATACAAATCTCGATTCGGGCACAAGTTAGATAACGGCGTGCAAAGTCCTATCCCATTGTAAGGTCCTTGCCCACAGCATGCTATCTTTGAACTCACAAATCCTGTAAATTAGATCAGTTATTTTCCTAGTTAGTCATTCTGAAATCTCAATTTTGTAGTAGACAGTTCTGATATATTTCTCCCATTTAGTATATGACTTATTTATTTATTTTTTGTATTTAGTAAATTTTTATCATTTCATCAAAATACTATTTTGAATCTTCTTATTTAGACGGCCTAAAAAGTAAACAAATGTTGCCAAATTATGAAAAATTCAGAAGGACAAAATTAAGAAAAAATGATAATTTATCCTAAACGTGGCCATAATATGGATACTAGTAAACATTTAATTTTAAGCTAACTATATATATTGGGAAAAAAGTTCTCTCTTTGCATATTTGAACGAAATTGAAGTTCGACATAGGGAAATAAGAAATAAGATTATTGTATAATGAAATATGTAGGCTACTACTAATTTTTTATATTTATGCATTTTAAGTAATGTTATTAATTTATTTATTCAAGTTACTAATAGGTTATTAGTTTATTTAAATCAATACACAAAAGACTGAAAATATTTCATATCAATTTAAGTTATTCTTAATTGAGGGAGAATGAAAAGCAGAACAAAAACTATCTTCTCTTACTCCGGGTGTTTCAATTATTCCAGAAAAACGTGAGTAACACTATCTATGTTTGAGCTGGTTTAAATAACAATTTCTTTGCATAAAAGTTTCTCAAAAAAAATATGTAGATTATTTGGTCTGATATCAAATACCTAATATCGATGTGTGTATAAATTACCCGAACATCTGATTATCCAAAAAAAGCTAAAAGACTTTCTTGGCCCAATTTTCTAAAAATTTTTCTTAAGCTTCTATTGCAGTTTCTCATGTGAAACATGGACACTGCCATATTCTTTTAGGAACATGACCACATGGAGGACAAAGTAGTCAATAAAATTAAAAGCCCTAAAATATTTATTATCTCACATAAACTTAAAAACAAATAACAAACAAGATCCCGTTTGAAATGTTGACATAATAATTCTTTCTAATTTGCTTTTTTTGAATTTTTTTCATCTTTAGTACATTTTCGATTTGTATTGAATAGAGAAATAAAAGGTAAAAATAATAATTTTATTTCAAAAAACTCCGTAAAAAAGAAAAAAAATCACAAAGAATGCAATTATTAGAATCACAGGCCTTTCAAAACAACTAAGCAATCCATTAGCCCTTTAAATTGACAAAGCAATCCATTAGCAAATTAAGAGGAAGTAG
This sequence comes from Heliamphora exappendiculata, assembly GCA_034768845.1. Lineage (NCBI taxonomy): Eukaryota > Viridiplantae > Streptophyta > Magnoliopsida > Ericales > Sarraceniaceae > Heliamphora > Heliamphora exappendiculata. Next base: position 4,246 of record JAOTRH010000021.1, on the reverse strand, counting down.
GGATTACCATAAGCTTGAGGCTCATTGATGAAATCCATGTGCATTTGCTGAGCATTTGCCGCGATGAAGACATTGGAGCCTATATCCTTATTGAGCTCTTTTATCATTTGAATGAGTTGCGGGTTAAACAAGCTCGCAGCACGTTGTAGGTCAGGAATGCATGCGCCGTTGATGCTGCCCCGAACGCCTAATTCGGCCGGAACACAACCTAATGGTCCTGTCCCTGTCACTAGGACCCTCCGAGCACCCAAATCGTACAATTTCTGCCACCACATTGAATTAAAGAGGTGAACATCAAAAGAGAGAGAGAGAAAATGATTTTGAATAAGGAGGTCCTAAATTCTTAATCTTTTTATGTTGTATCCATGTCCATCCCTCTCATAGTTGACAAGTATATTAGATGCAGTCATAATGACTAGTGGGCTTGTTTGTGTGGTATATAAGGAGAGGATGTAGCCATTAATCGATTATAAAAGAGTTGAAAATTATGTGGGTCTCAATGTTTCTGTTATTTTTGTCCCCTACTTTTTTTTGTTAATATTCTGTGTTTGGTAGGATGTGTAATGTGCCACTTCTCTTATGGTATTACTAATCTCCACAATTGGATTTTTTTTTTATAACTCAGGGTGTCCGAACCAATTTACACGCACCTCGATTAATTTATGGGCGACTAATTCCACCACTCACTTGCTGGGATCACAATTAAAACCGAGATAAAGTCACGTATAGACTTATCCCGATGAATTGATAGCAATTAAGAGATTTCGAACTTAAAACTTAAGAGATAACAAATTTTTAAATTTCAAGGCTCGACCACCTGCCAATCCCTTGGGGTTCTCCACGATTGGATATGACCTCTCCTTTTATTCATGGGTCAAGCTTAATTTATCTTTTCTTATCTAATACTATATATAATCTTGGGCGGCACCATATATGCTTCAAAGTATTTAATTGAATATTCTAATTTTTTTTACATGTATATAATTTATACAAGCATTTATTTTTTTATTTGTATTAGTAACTCAAAGTAGTCTTGAACACTTGCTCTAAAAGCTTAAATATCGTGTCTAAATTGTCTTCAAGCTTAAGATATTTTAGACACGATATTTAAAAGCTTAATAATTATATATTAATTGAATAATATTTTAAAATTATAACCAATTAAAACTGAGTGTTTGGACATTCATATTATCACATAAAGAGAGAAGAAAAACAGGGGGGGGGGGGGGATATTTTTCATGTTTACGTGCTGGGTTTATTTCTATCTAAAATATGGAGTTTAAAGTTCAACTAGAACAACTAACTGTCTTTACACCTAGTTTCGTGTGAGTTTGACTCCCTCTAAAGCACTCCTCTATGTGTATTTTATAGATAATTTGGGACTCATTTGGCACGTCGATTTAAAGTCAGAGTTTTTATTTTTTGGTTAGTTTAATTAAGTCAAAGTAATAAATTCATTTTATGAAAACATGGGTTTAATTAGTTACTACTACAAAAATAAATACGATTTTTTTCACCTTTTCTTTGAACTTCTAAGTAGAAAATTTTAAAAATTGATTTTGAATCACCAACCAAATGAGACCTAGACTTTCCTTTCTATCATATTTGAAAGGAAAGTTTGTTGGAATCAGGGTGGACGGGGCTACAGTCCCTCCAATTTTTTAAAGATTCGTATTTTTATATATTATTTTATGCATATATGAGCCTTTTACTGTTTTTCTTAAGTTTTTGCACCCCTAATGGTGGGTTCTTGGTTCCGTCACTGGCTCGAACTGTTGGTCATCTAGGGTTCCATTTTTTCGAGTCATAACTTTTTAAGCGTGCGGTGAGTCTGAAGGTATCTAATGGACATAATTTGGAGTCCTAGGCACACATTTTAAAATGGACCCTATAAACCTTCAACAAAAGTTAAAATTTTTATTTATTTCTTATTACTCAAAAATTTATCAAGACACTCACTTGCAATTGAATTAATTCTTCTTTTTTTTCGTTTTTAGATCATCAAATACTTTTTAGGAGGCCTTTTATAAAATTATTTAAATCAAATAAAGAACATAAAGGAGTTAATTTAACATGAAAAAATTAAGCCCACAAGTGATACAAATCATATAATAACTATGTAAATAAAAAAAATAGAATGCATAGACAGATACAAATTAGATGCATAATTCATTAAGCATACAAAATGAATAATAAAATTAGAGCAAACAGTATAACAAGAAAACTTGTATTTATTGTTTTTTTGGGCTGGACCCTTTTGTTGTAATAAGCTTTTCATTTAATAATTTTTTATAAAACCTAATAAAGGATATTAAAAATGTAGGGCCCTATTTTTTTGATAAAAAATTAAAAGACCCAAGGCGGCCGCTTATGGCCTTAGCCAGAGGGCCAGCCCCTAGTATCTATCAAAGTAGACCTTTTGGTTATTTAAAAGAATGATAAATACCTGTAGAACTTTGCGATACTCGGAAATGAGATAGCGGACATAATTGGGAAGAGTAAACTGACGAGACCTCGCAGAGAATGGGACCAAATAATAGTTGTTGACGAAGTCGTTGCCACCTAGGGTTATGAGGACAAGTGCTTGGTTTACCAGTTTTTTAGTCTCCTCAGCTCCTATGATACTGGTCACTCTGTGTTGGTAATGCTGGAAGAGTTCCAACTGCTGGGCAATTCTGATTATGTTTACCTATAAAAAAATGAAAAATGTTTTGGGCTAGTCAGTGCTCACATTAGTAATGCAAATGCATTACCATTATTTGATTTCAAATGGATTTTTATTTATTTTTTATTTTTTAAACCCCATTGCCAATGACATATTGCTATTTTTTATTTGGCTTTCAAACTTACAAATTGGATTCCAGTGTCATTAAGTATTCCAATTCCAGCAGAAGCGAAGTTGGCACCAACAAGTAGTTTCTTGCCATTGAGCCACGGACTCAAGTACGGGAGCGTTGGTTTTTCGCCAAGACTTATACCTGACAGGTAATTAAAATAAATAAACATTAATGCAAACCATAATTGAAAATTTATTATATTTATATTTTTACGTAACCTATATATATCCACTATTATATAAATACTCACAAATCAGAACTGTCCAAGTATCGAAAATTTGCAAAATATCTCAATTGATCATAACAAATACAATAAAAAAAAGTAAAAAAATGACGGTTTCTCTTATCGCTCCCATTGACTGTCGTTTCACAGCAGAATTACATTTACATGCTCCGTTTATTCGTCTCCCAAGCATTATCTAGTATATGTGTATATAAGTTTGAAAAGTATAAGATCAAGATGATAATTCACCTGAAAAGCTTATTCATCTCATTTATCATTTGCAATATATAAATGTTACAACAGAGAGACGTACATGAAAGGATATACATGAATATTTATAGATCAGATGGCGATCTTATCTAATATAATATATGGTTAACAATATATGTATATAGTTATTACCCGAAGCTCAAGCTTTTTGGAGGTCTAAGACAAAATTCTTAATGAGGTGATAGCAATGGTGACAGCAATAGGTGTGGTGGCGGCGTGGGGTGATAGTGATGGAGGTGGTGGCGGTGACGGTGGCGGTGGCAGTGACCATGGGAGTGGTGGCAACAGTGATAGTAAGATTGGCGGTAATAACAATGGCACTGATAATGATGGAGGTAGTGGCGGTGGTAATAATAGGAGTACTGTTAGTGGCAGTGGAGGTGGCGGCGGCGGCGACGACAGTAATAGTGGTACGTAATAACGTATTTTAATAATTTCATTTGGTCTAGAAAATATTTTTTAAGTACCTCCCGACTATCAAAAAAGAAAGGAAACAAATTTATTTTTTGTAAAATAATTTTATATAAAATATTTTACATCAGAATAAATAGAATGCACCGAGCACCTTAACTGCTAAGAGGTTAAACAGTTACGGATGACAATGTGGCAAAGGCTCATCTTGTATGAACTGTACGTAGCAGACATGCCTGACTTGTGTACATGGTTAGGTGCTTGTAGCATTCATAAGAAAACATAAGCAAAGAAAGTGTCAAAGTGTCCATTTGGTTCAGAAAAAGTTTATTCCCACAAGGAAAGTGAGTTTCCAAGTGGAGTGGATGTGAATTTAGGCTTTGTTTGGGTAGAGATTTAATTTAAAGCTGGTTTATGGTTTTTCCACTTTAAAAAAAAAAGGCTTGACTATTTTGTTTGACTAATTTGATTTATTGCCTTTTTTGTTAAATTACTTTTTTCCTTT
>JAOTRH010000020.1:17871507-17890484 GCA_034768845.1 Heliamphora exappendiculata | reverse complement strand
ATCGCGGGACACGTCGCCGTCGTCAGCTTGCTCCCGTTGCCTCAGGCCGTCGCCGACACCTTCGCGGGACACGACACTGTCGTCAACTTGCTCCCGTCGCCTCAGGTCGTCACCGCTGCCGTCGTGACTCGCGTCGCCGCTGCTGCCGTCGCGTGACTCGCTCGAGATTAGATTGATTTTATTCTGATTTGATTTTATTTTATTATATCTTCTTATTGTTTATCTCTATTCGCCTATAAATAAGCCATATATTATACAGTTTCAATAGACAGAAAATATAAAATTATTTTTTTTTCTCAATTTCTTCATATATGAAAGGTTAGACAAGTAATTTAAACTGGGATGGCTTGTTGATTTCAGTTGTAAGATGGGAAAAGTAAAAATTACTTTAGGCCTAAAAAAAATGGGTTTGACTCACTAATAATTCAGTCTTGATTTTTAGTCCCTCAATACAAAATGAGAAATAAATTTATTTTAGATTAACAATTTAATTTGAAATTCTAATTTCTCAATAAAAATATAACTTTTATATATATATATATATATATATATGAGTGTGTACCTTAGCCCATCAATAAATTGGTTCTACTTGAAATAATTATTTATTTACTTATTTAATATGTTTGTTTTTGTTTTTAGTAAAAAAATAATTATTATTTAGTCAAATTATTATACTTTTTAACTCTTTTTTATTGAGACGAGCCGAAAAAATAAAAAATTATAATCAAAATATTAAAAAATTTTAAAAAGACAAAAATAAGTAGCCAAATTTTATGTTGTCTATTTTTATTTTCAGTAGATTTTTTTTAATCCTTTGAATAATATTTTTTTTTTTAATTTGGAAAAAAAAAATTAAAAAAAAAAAACGAAATTCTCTGCATTTAACCCAAACAGGGCTCTTTTCTGATCCCACCTAACCCCAATCCTGTTCCCGGATTTTTATTAGATTGGTTAAAACTAGTTCCCGACAACTTGAATTAAATCTGACCCCCACAAATTGCACTAAATTATCATATTTAAATATATAAAAGTTTACTAAAAAAAAAAAACTATAAACAACATCCCAATATATATAAAGAACAGTGAGAGCAAATTCCTGCCAGCTTCCTTGCCGCCAATGCAATGCTTGCTTTCCCACCTCAAACTACTTCCCAATTTTCAATAAAGTTTCCTCAATGACACGCATGGTCATTTTTTTAATAATGGGCCAAGCTAAAATATGATTAACTTAAAAGGCAACTTTTAAATCAACTTGTTTTATTTTATTAGTTTTTTTATTAAAAACTTTTTTAAAAAAAACCTAAAAACATTATAAATTCAACATAATGGATACCAAAAAAAGAAATCCAAATCTCCACCGATCCAAGCAACTTAAAGGTTCGGCCTAATTGAGCAGGCCAGCTTACCCGAAAGGCCCGTTCATATCTGCTAATTTGCTAATTAAAAAATAATCATCTCGCTAGTCTGTTTTAGGGGTGCACATGGTCCAGATTGGACCAATTCTTTAAAAAATCAGGAACCAAACCGTTAGTAACGGTTTCAAATTTTTTGAAATCGTGTCCGAACCGTTCACGTAATAGAATCGGACCAGAACTGATTCGTAAAAACAGTTTGGACATAGTTTGGTTACCGGTTCCTTTCATGGAGTTGGTAATCAATCATCTCAACTTTTAATCTAACTTTTTTAACAAATATTTTCTTTGAAAATGATATATATATATATATACACACGCAACTGATTAAAATCTAATGCACACCCACCACATAAATCAAACTCAAAATAAAGTAAAAAATTCAAGTATCACGCAAACACGTAAATGACATAACTGAATCAGATCAAAATTAAACAACTTAAGTGTTAAGAAATTCATATATATTGTTTTTATTTCGAAGAAGTTCAAAAGTTCTAACTTCTTCTCCTCTCCGATGGTACAACAAGACGGTGAGGGACAGCGCGATGGTGCGACGGCGAGGGATGGCGCGACGGCGCGATGGGGAGCGAGAGACAGCGCAACGGTGAGGGACGGCGCAATGGTGCGACGACGAGGGATGGCGCGATGGTGCGACGGTGAGGGATGGCGCGACGACAGCTGCTCTAGTGCGGCGCTACTTGAGACAAAGAGAATGAGAGAAGTTGAGAAGAGAACTGGGAAGAAAAGTTAAAACTGAAAAATTAGGGCTTCGTAAGTATTTGATGTTATTTACTCATTTTTAATATTTTATTTTTTTAGTTTTTATTTTATTTCACCAGTTCGGTCCGATTAAAATCGTTTTTTTTTTAAAATCGGAAACCGAACCATTTATAACGGTTCTTGATAAATATTAACCAGAACCAAATCGTCATAGAAAATAATCGGATCGAACCGCACGGTCCGTACTGGATTACCCGTTCACCCTGTTTTTTTGTGCACCCCTAGTATGTTTAACTTGATCAAACTTGATTGGATTGAGGGCGCGTGTTCAGCACAAGCACATGTATAAACTTTTAAAACAATCAAATAGTACGCGCTTCAATGGTTATGCACATGGCACACGAAGCCTGAGAATTAGAATCAAAGCTAAATTATAACGAATTGAGTATGGTGAATATAGATTTTCTTTCTTTCTATAATTCTTGGCTTTTACTCCATGCTCAACTGACTTAATTGTCAGAGGAAACCGCACCAGAGTGTCTCCAATGCCTGTCCCAATTGTTTGTTCGTGTGGTTTAAGATTGGTGATAGAATTGCCAAAGAGAGGATCGAGAAGAAGAAAATATCACAACATTAACTAATTAAAGAGATACATAAAATGTACCAAAACATTTTCTCAAAGAAAACAAGAAAGCCTTCACACATGGAGAAGAAAACTCCCACCTAAGGAGACACTAAACGTCCACGCAAATAAACAATATTAAGTAACATTAAAAAAATTAAAAATGAAAAAAAAAGTAATCATTATTAGTTGCATATCATCGCCTTTATTCCATAGTAAGTTAAAATGGCATCGTAATTTTCATCTAATTCTCGTAGACGAATTTACTAAAGGTTAAAGGTGGCTGCATAATCTCGACCTTTGCGTTAATACCGTTGATTTATTTGTATTTATCTAATAATTGAGAGAAAAAAATATTTGAAGAAAATAAAGTAGTGAAGAACAAAGATGACGTGAAAAAATATACTGGTTATCTAAAAAAAATATACAAAAAAATAAGATACAAACCACCTAAAAAAAGGAAAAAGAAAAAAAAGAATCAAATGGGAGATGATAAAATTGAAAAGGAGAGATCAAAGAGTAAAGGGAGAAAAAATATAAAGAAAAGAAAATTAGAGGGGGTTATTGCCGCACCTTCTCTCCCCCCCAATCAAAAAAAAAAAAAGATTTAATGTAGAAAGAGGGTGAGCAAGAGAAAAGAGAGAGCCAATTTTATCTAGGGTCCAATTAAGATACACCTTTTAATGCTTGAAGTGTATGGTATGTATTTTATAATATTTTTTTACAAGATTCATAATTAAAAACACACAAATTTGACAATTATTACAAAAATTTATAATGAAAATCTATATAATTCACAATATTATATATATATATATATACCTACAATAATTTGACAATTTTTTATTTTTACACTTCACATAATTTGTATATGACAAATATTTTTAATTTAATTCATAAAATTCATAAGATTGGCATATATTACACACTAAATATGGGGTGGGTATTGTATATTCTTCATTTATTTATATGTTGAAGAAAATTGAAGAAGTTGAAAGCTTCATTTCACAAACGATTTAAAGTTTGAATTTTTTTTTGAATTAAAGGCAAAAAAATTACACAAGCCAAAAAGTCTTGTTAGGGGTTCTAAGGGTTTTTAACTTTTTTATTTTTTACATAAAATAATTTTATATATTTTTAAAAAGATTATAATTTTTATTATGCATATTTATTTTTTTGTAAAAATTATATTTTTAAAATTTATTTGTCAAAATATATCAAACAGGTTTTATATTAAATATAATTCATTTGATGAATTCTAAGACTAATTTTAATCTAAAAACAATAAATTAAAAAAATTGACCTAAAATAAGTTTAAATAAAAAATGCTTGTCAAATGAGGCGAACTCTCAGAAAAGCAACTAGGGCTGATATATCAAACGACGTCGTGAAAAGGATTCATAAACCCTAATTACTACCACGGCGAGACGCCAAAACAGATTCCGATTCTTTAGGTGAAAGCCCTCAAAACATTTGAAAAGATTCTCTCTCTCTCTCTCTACACTTCCCCGCACGTTCTCGCGTCCCAACTGGCTCCATTATTACGAAAATAAAACACTCAGCTCCTCACGAGGCTGTTGCCAAAACCCCACGACCCTCCAACTAAAACACGCCACGAAGCCACGTGTCCCATTATTATTGGAAGATATACGATCAGTTTTTAGGGTAGCCGTTAGCGTAATGGCTTCCACCTAAATATCTCTCTCCCGACGCGTATCATAGCGAAACGTCCGCCTCTCGGCTAGCCTGCGCTCTCGCGGGGCAAAAAATTGGGTTCGTGAGGGAGGGTTTTAAATACCGGCCGACTCGCCGGAAGGCGTCTCGACTCCGATCATTCCACTCATTAATTCCCACTCATAAACACAGATAAGATTCCTGAACCTTCTCGAAGGCCGTCCATATACACCATCATTTGCAGATAAAGAGAGAGAAAGGGAGAGTTTAGAGAGAGAAAGGGAGGATTGGGTGTGCGTGTGTGTGAAAATGGGGGTTGATTACTACAACATCTTGAAGGTTGGTCGCAGTTCGAGCGACGAAGACTTGAAGAAGGCGTACAAGAAATTGGCTATGAAGTGGCATCCAGATAAGAATTCATCTCCAGAAGCTGAGGCCAAGTTCAAGCAGATCTCCGAGGCCTATGACGTTCTCAGCGACCCCGAAAGGCGTCAGATCTACGATCTCTACGGCGAGGAAGCTCTCAAATCCGGCCAATTTCCTCCAACGTCTCCCTCTTCCAGCGCCGGCGGAGCCTATACTAGTAGGTCGTTCCGGTTCAATTCTCGCGACGCTGATGATATATTTGCGGAGTTGTTCTGTGGATCTGGTTACGCTGGAAAGAGTCGGAGTTTTGGTGAGAATGAGTTGAAGAATTCGAGCGTGTTTTTCGGGGATCAGACTGTTCGGAAGGCGGCGGCTGTGGAAAACAAGTTGGCATGTAGTCTGGAGGAGCTCTACAAGGGTTCCGGGAGGAAAATGAAGATCTCTCGAATTATTCCTGGTGATTCTGGGTGGGTAATTCTACGAGTTTACATATATTTACGTTTCATATCCGCTATTATACGACCTTATCTCTGTTTAAGTTTTGTGATTTGGGATTTATTTGAGAAACAATTAGGTTATTGTCAGTGCTTTTCTTAAGAGTTACGAATCTCTGTTGATTTTTTTAAAGGCATTTTGCCTTTTTACTACCGTTTCATGATTCCAATTTCGTTTTGGTTTTTGATTTGTGAATTCTTTTCAATGAAATTCATTAAAAATCTTGAGGGAAAAAATGGCCGGTCGATTAGGGATCAGCGGAGGCTGGGCGATTGTGAACCTGACCAAACTCACAATGTTTCCAAGACTTGTTCGGCAGGCATTGGAGCTCGGCACCACCTGAACACCAGCAGCATTACTCCTGATGAATAAGTTATAAGAGGGAATGTACTTCAGTAGAATGTGAGCTGCTCGGCGCAACCCCCCTTGTTTGGGAAGTCCCTTGTAGTTCCAAGCCTTCCTTAAATTTGGGGAGAGAGACAGAGGACAATTTGGAGAGCTTTTTCTTGGGCAAAATCTCCCGTACCAGAACAACCACCTTTACACTGAAAAATGTGTATAAGCACGTTGGTTTTTTTTGGTGGGGAGAGGTGGGGCGGGGGGCGGTGAGTCTAGTAAAGTGTGGACAATGGAAGACAATGGAAAGCATCTGGCTTCTTCCTGGGTCCATACTCAAAGTTCTCGGTCACAGAAAGAGAGTCATCATCTACGCCTTTGTTGGAGTCTAGAATCTCAATTACTTGTTTTTTCGGCAGCCTTCACTTCAGGTAATATGTCCCATTGCAATTCAACAATCCCTCTATTAATTCGGAAAAAATTAGCCGAAACTTTTATGAGATTGAGCTTGGAATGATTAAGGGTCCTCCGAAGCAAGGGGTGCAAGGGGGGAATCCAGCACCCTCAACAACAATAGCAACAAAGGGATCGCTAGTCATTCCCACTCACCTGCACAGGGATCCTTATCAGTTGCCAAAGTGAGATGGATTTTATCCAGTACTTGGTACCTTTGCCAAAAAAATTTCATTTCAACTGGAGAGGACGCCATATGCCGGAATTCTCCCATTTCTTCTAAGATTTTGGGGAAAGAAAAGAAGGCATAAATGAAGGAAAACTGAAGGTGAAGAACAAAAGTAAAATAGTTCATAGAAGAAAAAGAATGGACAAAAGTAGAGCAATGTCACTTACGGAGGCAAAAGGGATGGTTGTAGCAACGGGACACCACTAAAATCTAAAACTAGGACGCCTGAAATTGCAGAAACCCACTCGGAAGAAGTTCAAAAACACCAAAATCTCGCGATAGTTTGAAAATGGTGGGGAAGATGGGATTTAAATTGTGTTGTGTGTATATGCACGAAAAAATTAGTAAGGGCAACCATTTCACCATTTCAAAATGGGCGTGTGGCTTACCGGTGTGACATTTCGCTCGTGCGAAACATCCCTCAAAATAAAGGAGCACACTATTTCCAACACCCCATCTTAGCTCTAGATGTGTGGACAATGCAAAGCATTTGGCTTCTTTATGGGTCCGTACTCAAAGTTTTCGGTCACAAAAAGAAAGTCATCATCCATGCCTTTGCTGGAGTTGGGCAGCTCAATTACGAGCTTTTCGACAACCTTCACTTCAGGTAGACGTCCCATTACAATTCAACCTTATAATTTGGAAAAATTAGCCAAAACTTGTATGAAATTGAGGTTGGAATGATTAAGGGTCCTACGAAGCAATGGGTGCAAAGGGGTACCAAACACCCTCAACAACAATAGCAACCAAAGGGATTGCTTGGCATTCCCACCCATACGTAGGGATCCTTATCAGTTGCCAAAGTGAGCTGGACATTATCCAGTGCTTGGTACCTTCGCCAAAAATTCTTCATTTCAATTAGAGAAGGCGCTATGTGCCAGAACTTTCCTTTTTTGAGAGATTAGGGGAAAAAAAGAACGCAAAAATGAACAAAACTAAAACAGTTTTGGGAATAAAAGGAATGAACGAAAGTAGAGTAATGTCACTTATGGAGGCAAAAGTGGATGGCAGTAAGGCAACAGGACCCCACCGAAATCTGGAACTAAGACACCTGAAATTGCATAAACCCACTCAGAAGAAGTTTTAAAACACCAAAATCTTGCGATAGTTTGAAAATTGTGGGAAAAGGGGGATATAAAATGAGTGGGTATGTTTATAAGCACGAAAAAATTAGTAAGGGCAATCATTTCGCCATTCCAAAATGGGCATGTGGCTTACCGGTGTGACATATCGCTTGTGCGAAGCATCCCTCAGAATAAAGGAGGGCGCTATTTCCAACACCCCTTCTTAGCTCTAGTGGTGTGGACAATCAACAGCATATGGCTTCTCCTCGGGCTCGTACTCAAAGTTTTCAGTCCCAAAAAGAGTTATCATGTATGCCTTTGCTGGATTTAGGTAGCTCAATTACGAGTTTTTCAGTAGCCTTCACTTCAGGTAATATGTCTCATTACAATTCAACAATCGCCCTTATAAATCGGAAAAAAATTAGTCGAAACTCATATGAAATTGAGGTTGGAATGATTAAGGGTCCTATGAAGCAAGGGGTGCAAGGGAAACCGAACACCCCCCTCAACAATGGCAACGAAGCGATAGCTAGGCTTTCCACCCCCCTACACAGGGGATCCTTATTAGTCGCCAAAGTGAGTTGGATATTATCAAGCACGTGGTACCTTCGCCAAAAATTCTTCATTTTAAATGGAGAAGACACCATATGCCGGAATTTGCCCATTTTGTTTGAGAGATTGGGAAAAGAAAAGAAGGCTCAAAGGAAAAATAAAAATGAAGAACAAAACGAAAACAGTTTTGAGAAGAAAAGGAATGGGTGAAAGTAGAACAATGTCACTTACGAAGGCAAAAGGAATGGTAGCAAGGCAAATGGATGGTAGCAAAGCAACGGGACACCACTGAAATCTAAAACTAAGATGCCTGAAATTGCAGAACCCCCTCAGAAGAAGTTCAAAAACACCAAATTCTAGTGATAATCCGAAAATGGTGGGAAAAAGATTATATAAGCTGAGTGTGCATGTATAAAGGCACGAAAAAATTAGTAAGGACAATTATTTTGCTGTTTCAAAATGGACGCATGGTTTACAGGTGTGCCATTTGGCTCGTGCAAAACATCCGACACAATAAAGGAGCGCACTATTTCCAACACCCTATCTCAGCTCTAAATGGTGTGGACAATGGAAAGCATCCAGCTCCTCCCTGGGTTCGTACTCAATATTCTCGGTCACTAAAAGAAAGTCATCATCTATGCCTTTGCTGGAGTCAAATAGCTTAATTACGAGTTTTTCGACAACCTTCACTTCAGGTAATATACTCCATGACATTTCAATAATTCTCCTTATACTTTGAAAAAAGTTATCGACACACGTATAAGATTGCGGTTGGAATGATGAAGGGTCCTAAGAAGCAAAGGGTGCAAGGGGAACTGAATAACCCCCTCAACAATAGCAACCAAATGGATCGTTAGGCATTTCCACCCCCTACATTGGGATCCTTATTAGTTTCCAAAGTGAGCTGATGTAAAGCTATTCTTGAAAGACTTAAAAGGGTTTCCTTCCCACCTTTTTAGAAAGCATTTCCTTCAGCCCGACGAGTGCTCAACACATTGAATATGTCTTTATCGGTGAAAGTTATTTATTTGCCAATTACATCACCAGGATGTATGGTGTCTAACTCGCTTAGGGGATTTTGATGTTCTACAGTTTCCACTTATTCATCTTGGTCTTGCATCATGAAAATTAGTTCATCTGATTTTTTATCAGAACATTCATTTTCGCTTTCTATTTCTAAAAGGACTGATTCTTATTGGAAATATCTTCTCCAAAGAAGATTTCTAGTTTTTGTTTTTCAAGAACTTTAATAATTTTCTTTGCACTTTTTTCTGTGTCCTTCATTACATATATAGCATTTACAAGTTTTTTTTTTGAAAAACTAGTAGCGTTCTTTTTTCTAACATAAATTTTCTTTTTTGAAAAAAGTTTTATTCTTCCTCTGAGGTTTCCACTTAAATCTGTTCCTTTTAGGGAATTTTTGTCTGGGATTTGAAAAAGGGCACCTAATTTTTTAATTCTCTTTTAGAATTTTATCACAATACTCTTGTCCATATTTAGAGGCGATTGTTTGGTTTTTTTACCTATTTGTTTGCTTTTATTTCTAAACATTGATCAGCTATCAGTTGTAAAACATTGTTTTCTTTTATTCTAGGGTAAATTACACTGACCTCCCATGAGGTTTTGATCAAATACAGTCAATCCCACCTTTTTGGACAAATTATATTTACCTCCCTTACCGGCTGAAATATTGTTACACTGACACCCCCTAAAAGTTAACGCTATTAGGGTTCCGTTTGTGTTATTAAATTTGTTCTCATTTTTTTCCTCAAATGCAGCAGGCATAAATCTGTTTTTTTTTTATAAAATTTATAAAACAATAATTCTTCGGTTTGAATTCACTAGAGTAATTTACTGGCGATCAAAACCGTTTACTAGCAGTGTTAGGTCGTCAAAAGGAGGGTAGTGAACGTTGTCGATCGAGAAATAATTTATATTTTATAATTGATTGTGAGTGTAATATCTCAAAAAAAAGAGAAAGGAAGAGGAAGAATGGGCGCCGCACCCCCCACCGTTGCACCTCTTGCCGTCGCCACCTCTGTTGCCGGTCACCGTCACCGCCGTCCACACCTGTCTTCCCGTGGTGTGGAGGAGAGAGGAGGAGAAAACGGGGGAGTGAGAAAGATTACCAAGAGAGATAGAGAGAGGAAAATAGTGGCTAATGGCGGCAGCTCCGGTGATCGACAATGTTAGCGGCGTCAGTGACAGCGGTGGCGTGGTGGCTGGCGTCGGCTGGTGGTGATGGACGGTGGTATTGCGCGGTGTGGTCGGAGGTGGCTGTGGTGGTGTAGAGGTGAGAAACAGGAGAGGGTGGGAGAGAAATTACGGCGACGGATGGTCCTAGACGGCGGCGGAGGAGCCGCTGGCGGTGGTGACAGTCCTGGACGGCGACGACTGGCATGGCGGCGACTGGTACAACTGGCACGGCGCTGCTTCTTCTTCCTCACTTTTTTTTTCTTTTTTTTTTTCTAACCCTAACAAGAATTAATGCTTGGGGGTAAAATTGTATTTTCATCAATTCTGTTAACGGTGTTAACTGCTAGGGATGTCAGTGTAATTTGTCCAAAAATGTGAGATTGACTGTGTTTAACCAAAACCTCAAGGTAGGTCAGTGTAAATTTTCTTTTATTCTAAATCCTAAATTTATCTTATTCTTCTTTACCTAATTTTTTGATAAAATCAGAATAATTTTTAAAACACAGCTCATCCCATGGATTTGGGAGTTTGTGAAAGAATTGATCAAGCCAATGGTTGGTGGCTGGTGGATCAATGAGATAAGGTGAAAGTTATTTCTTACATAAGAATCTGTAAATTCTTTCAGCACTTCTCTTGTTAACTTTTCGCTTTTGTAATTGGTATAAGAGCTTGTTGTAGTAGTAGTAAAAGCATTAGGAAAAAAGTCTTTCCACTTGATGAAAAACTCGAGCAAGACAAGTTTATAAAATTTGTACGTAAATATATCTTTTTTCGGTTATTATTTGCTTCATTTACAATTGTGATAAAATCTATACCCTTGGTATTTGTCAAAGCCCATATATCCTTAGATAATGAATGCTTTATGCTTCTTGTAGCATTTTCTATCCAAACTCTCTTTCGGGAAGGTTTTGGCATCAGACAAAATTAGGAGGATTTAAGGTACCAATAATAATTTGTAATGACACTTAATCCGAAAGATATATTGTGTGGGATCTTTAACTGAAAATCTTAGAAGTAACTATGATTATATTTTACATATTGATAAAAGTATTGCTTTTCTTCATGATGCTTGTGCTAGTCTAAATAATGTTTGTGATTTAATGTATTTATGGTTTTAAAAAATAGTAAAAAATCAAAATTATCTAGAAATAGGGTTGAGTCAATTGAATCCAAAATAGATCAATTTGGAACTACTATTGATATTGACGTAAAAGTTGAAACCAAACAACAACTGGAATATCTAATAAACAAATTAGAGTCCACATTTACTGAGAAAAAAAGACGGAAGGAATCATCTTGAAGATAACACAATTCCGAGGTTATATTATGGTACTAAAAGCATCATGGTACTTCAGTACAAAATGTATAATAGAATTGAATATGATAATATTGTTGAAATTATAGATTAATGGAAGCTCATGTATAAAGATTCTCAGTTAGGAATTGAGGAATGAAATAAATTGTCAGAATAGATACGTGAAACGTATTTTTAACATGAAGAGCTTTTAAGTCATTTTAATTATGAAATTAATATGCTTACTGATGATGATAAATAGCCGTCCTCTTCTTAAGAGATGGAATAAGAACTTGTAGTTAACAGGGAATTGAACAAAAAATCTACCTCTTCGAAAGGAAAAAGATAGGCAAAAGAGCCTCTCGATGTAGAACACTTTGGTGACTATAATATGGAAGAATTCATGCATGCTAACGAAGTTAAACATGAAAAATGTGATACTTCAAATCCAACACCAAATCCATTGTTTTCTAGAAACGATGGCATATGCATAAAGTATCTAATATCACAAATTAAACTTATTTGGATTTAGTACATATTTCGTTTTAAAGATCAAACGACAGCCAATGACGATTGGGCATAATCTTTGTCCAAAATTTGCAATGGCTACGACAATGGGTAAAAAGATGAAAGAGGAAAATCACATAAAGAAACCTTGCTAACTAATTTTCTTACATTTGACAAAATCCTAAACGAATTTGCAAAAACAATAAAAGAAAATTTGTGTGATTTTGTAGGGAAAATAAATTTGCAAGAAGATACAAATTATATTTTATCAAAATTAGAATTATGTAATATTTTCTCTTTGAAAACTATATTACAATGTTTAAAAAATGTTATTATTTCATTGATTCACCAGCCACCAACCATTGGCTTAATCAATTCTTTCAAAAACTCCCAAATCCATGGGATGAGCTGTGTTTTAAAAATTATCCTAATTTTATATATTAAAAAAAAAACTAGGTAAAGAAGAAGGTGATAAATTTAGGCTTTAGAATAAATTTTGTTTTACGATTAATTTTTTATCAGTATTTAGAAATAAAAGCGAACAAACAAGTAAAATACTAAATTATCTCCTCTAAATATGGACGACAATATTCTAATAAAATTCTAAAATATAATTGGAAATTTGGGTGTCCTTTTTCACTTTCCAAAATAAGATTCCCTAAAAATAGGAGGTTTAAGTGGAAACCCTGGAGGAAGAATAAAACTTTTTCTAAAAAGAAAAAGTTTGTTTAGAAAAAAGAAAGCTACTAGTTTTTCAAAAAAGAAAACTTGTAAATGCTATATAATGGATACTATGCCCCGGAATGTCCTAAAGAAGGAAAAAGTGCAAAGAAAATGATTAAAGTTCTTGAAGAACTAGAAATCTTTTTTTGAGAAGATAATTCCAATGAAAAATCAATCTTTTATGAAATAAAAGCCGAAACTGAAAGTTCTGATGAAAATCAGATGAACTAATCTTCATGATTGTCCAGTACTAGGATGCCTAAAATTGTAGAAACCCACTCGGAAGAAGTTCAAAAACACCAGAATCTCGAGGTGGTTCGAAAATGGTGGGAAAAAAAGGATATAAACTGAGTGTGTATATGTAGGCATGAAAAATTTAGTAGAGGCAATCATTCCGCCATTTCAAAATAGGTGCATGGCTTGCAAGTGTGACATTTTGCTCATGTGAAACATCACTCAGAATAAAGGAGCGCACTATTTCCAACTCCCCGTCTCCGCTCTAGATGGTGAGGACAATGGAAAGCATTTGGCTTCTCTCTGGGTCCGTACTCGAAGGTCTTGGTCACATAAAGAAAGTCAGCATCTACGCCTTTGCTGGAGTCGGGTAACTCAATTATGAGTTTTTCGGCACTTCAGGTAATATGTCCCACTACAATTCAACAATCCCCCTTATAATTCGGAAAAAAATAGCCAAAACTCGTATGAGATTGAGTTTGGAATAGTTAAGGGTCCTACGAAGCAACGGGTGCAAGGGAACCGAACACCCCCCTTAATAATGGCAACCAAAGGGATCTCTAGGCATTTTCACTCCCCTACACAGGGATCCTTATCAGTCACCAAAGTGAGCTGAACATTATCCAGTAATAGGTACTTCCACCAAAAATTGTTCATTTCAACTGGAGAAGACACCATATACTGGAATTTGGTTCTGAGTGATTTGGGAAAGAAAAGAAGGCTTGAAGGAAAACTGAAAGTGAAGAACAAAACTAAAACAGTTCTGAGAAGAAAAGGAATGGATGAAAGTAGAGCAATGTCACCTATAGAGGCAAAAAGAATGGTAGTACACCACCGAAATCTGGAACTAACGCCTGAAATTGTAGAAACACATCAGAAAAAGTTCAAAAACACCAAAGTCTCACTATAGTTCAAAAATGGTGAATAAGGGGGATATAAGTTGTGTATATATATAGGCACGAAAAAATTAGTGAGGGCAATCCTTGCGCCGTCTCAAAATGGGCATGTGGCTTATAGGTGTGACGTTTTACTTGTGTGAAACAACCCCATCTTAGCTTTAGAAGCCTAAAAGTCACAAAGGCTTATGAAGCATTATAAAAGGCTCTGGAAAATACCTCTCCAAGCCACTATAGCGTAATATCAAACTAAAAAACCGAACTGTGTATGATATTTTGCTCGGACGAGGAAAAATACCACAGAGAGATCGATACCGAAGAATGTTCACCTCACTCGGCATAAAGAAAAATGGAATGAATGACCAAACAAAAACTGATAATCTTTCAAAAACAAGCTCCAGCTACCCTAGTATTCGGATAAATAACCAACTGAAACCAAGAGGTAGTAGGAGGCAGTAGAATCCAACTTGGATTCAATCAGGCCTAGCCCGAATGGGAAATTTAGCGTTTCAAAGCGATCCTCCAAGTCTTTTTTATTTATTTTTTTAACATTTTTCATATGAGAAAAATCAAAGGTAATAAACTAAAATATAAAGAAAGTAGAGTTTTGGCAAGGCCAAATAAATTTTTTTTGTTATAATGTTTTTTAGAAATGTATTTTGGAAAATAATACTTCATTTTATGGGATGTGCATAGTTTGAAAACAATACATTCTAATGTTGTAATTTATGGAAGCTAGTCCTATCATACCACAATAGGACATGTAGTTCCACGTTCCTGTTCCCGGTTTTTTGTGCCAGATTGATCCGTGTTCCATGTTCCAGGGAACATAGGGAAAAACTACCCAATCAACTCAGTTGCCTTGGAACTAAGAACTCTCCTAATAGTCAATCTGTTTGGCCGAATGAGTTGGTTAAAAATATAACTCCATTCTCATGGGGGCACTTACTCTGTAGAAAGAGAGGCAAGAGACATTACTAGGTACGTACAATTTAATAGTCATATTTCATATTTTTTCTCAAGAGCATTCAAGAGGTCTGACTTGAGTGCCTTCCTGTCAGAGTACCTTCTGGTCGAACAAAATCAGTCGGACAACACTAATGGTGTTTGTTTTGTAGCAAAAGTAGGTTCAAGGAGAGGGAAGAGGATCTCGGCTTGTTCGTTTTTGGCTAAGGATCAACGTGAAGTTTGGTTGTGTAGTCTTTTACCAACATAGTTTCTTTTTGGCTACGGATCAACGTGAAGTTTGGTTGTGTAGTCTTTTACCCGCATAGTTTCTTTTTGAATTCAAAATTTTGAAATTTTAAAAATTTGCATAA
The DNA here is from genome assembly GCA_034768845.1 of Heliamphora exappendiculata. Classification (NCBI taxonomy): domain Eukaryota; kingdom Viridiplantae; phylum Streptophyta; class Magnoliopsida; order Ericales; family Sarraceniaceae; genus Heliamphora; species Heliamphora exappendiculata. The sequence continues at coordinate 17,875,392 of JAOTRH010000020.1, read as the reverse complement.
GATGGTTTCTTAAATATGGACGGTTCTTCAGGTAGTGTTTTCAGAAAACAAACGGTTCTGCCAAATGCATATCTTGTATTGTATGCATTTCAAAATAACTTTTAGTAACAATACTAAACATTGCTTGGAGATGTATTCGAGTGATTATGTACTTTGAGATGAGAGTGGGTGAGTCAGAGTTCGATCAGTTGTTTTATAACCAACATTAATTTGCACACGTTTTATGTTTTATAAGGAATAGGTATGTAATTGTGTTGAAGGTGGAAGATGGTTTCTTTTCCCGTCTACATTGGAAGAGTGTGTTGCCTTGCTGATGCAAATGCAGACAAATTGTGCTTGATGTAGTGTTTTTTTTCCTTAAAAAAAAATCATGTAGATGAAGACAATAACTAAACAATTTATTCCAGTTATGTGATACAGTACGGTCTAAACGGCTTACCATGATAATAAGGGTGTCACTTTTGCTAGAGTTCTGGCCTTTAATGGGACAGAATACTGAAGCTATTAATTTCTTTCCATTTTGCAAACTGGCGCTGTGTTTATTCGTAGTAAATGTAATAGCAAACCCTTTTCTTTTGGTTAGTGACGGATCAATGTCCTGGAATTCCAGTTTGGTTGTCATATATAATTGTACAATATGTGGTTCTAAATGATGATAGAAATCTATGTGACGATGAAGTTTTGGGTTTTTGCGAATTGTAGGAGGTCCTATATATGGAGAGTTGAATCAGCTGGTCTTGGCAGCAGTCGTGATATCAATTTAGGGCCATAGAACACAAACCTTGGAATCCTACATTTTGTGCTTGAGCGCTAAGCCTTAACTTTTCCAGCTCTCCTCCCTCTATTGCACAGAATTAGAAATGATGATTATTAATTTTTTTGTGAGGTTTGGGAGAAGGGATACTTTTTCAAAAAAATGACTTGGGTATAACTTGTATGTAGAGTCGTTATCGAAGTGTTAAGTCACATTGCCTTATAGGACCATCTATCCTTGCAATTGGCCTTCTTGTCCTTTAGTGCATAATGCCAGTAGCAATTGTGGGAAGTGCTAGGCTTTTGGGGGTCAGAAATACTCTCGTTTGGTCCATATTGGTTCTTAAGTGCTACGTTACATGGACTCGGTACGAATGTTGGGTGCGTGGATACAACAAAAATTGAGTTGACATGTAATCTACAAGGCAATGTTTCAGTTTCTTCAAGTCTTTATTGGTTTATACATACCAAGTTCTCACATCAAGTATTTATTTTCATCCTTTATAGTTTTCTCGCATATGATAACTATTAGCTACAAATCTGGTTTTAGTATATTGGTTTCACTATTCATTATTATCTCATGATTGGGGTTTCGGTTGTGTCCGATAAAACGTAGCCGCACCCGACGCATTCCGTACCCATATCAATTTCAGGTCATGTCGACACAAGTACTCCGCCAAAACTGTCAAGTCTGTGTTACATAGGCATTATCCATGCGAGGAAGAGTTGGGCATTGTTCACTATATGGGTTTAGGGGGATCAAATTCAATGTTTACGTGTTCCACTACTGATGTTGCATTTGGCACAATGGAATTCAAACGGTGAATTTGGAATTGGAAACCACCTCGTTCAAAATATTTTAACTACGAGTTGTCCAATTCCTTTTCCAAAGCTTAATTATGCTGCCAAACATATAGGAGAGTATATGTTTCCCATGTTGCCCTGTGGTTCTAGTAGGCATCAATATGTGGTAGCATCCTGTGTTTCAAAACTTGGCACGCAATGAACTTAAAATTCTGAACTGCAGCGTAGGCATTCTTTGTAGGTTAACAAGGAGTACTAATTTTCTCGGTGAAGCTTTGTGAGTTAGGTTAATTATTGAACACGTAAAAATATATTCGGTTTTCCTCTTTGTTCATGTATTTTTACGGTTTTGCATTCTTCTCTTAAACCTAGCTTGATGAACTAAGTAATTATTGCAGCAAACCTATGACTATTGAGGAGATCTTGAAAATTGATATCAAACCCGGTTGGAAGAAGGGTACGAGAATCACTTTTCCTGAGAAAGGCAACCAGGAGATGGGCATGGCTCCTGGAGATCTTGTTTTTGTAGTAGAAGAGAAACATCATGCCATTTTCAAGAGGGATGGAAATGATCTGGTTGTCAATAGGAGACTATCACTTCTGGAGGCTCTTACGGGGAAGAAGCTCAACCTGATTACGCTGGATGGAAGGAATATCGCTGTCCCAGTTACAGAGATTGTCAGACCCGGCCATCAGATGATCGTCCCAAATGAAGGAATGCCCATCTCAAAAGAACCTGGAAAGAAAGGAAACTTGAGGATCAAGTTTGATGTTAAATTCCCGTCGAGACTCACTGAAGAACAGAAATGTGATCTGAAGAGGGTACTGGGAGGGAGCTGCTAACTGGTTCAAGGTTGAACTCGATGGTTGAAGATTATTATTATTAACACTGACAATGTAAGTGCAATTAGTTGTAAATATGGGACTCATTGATCATTAGTATGTCAAAATGTGCATAGTAGGAAGAAAGATAGTTTGAAGGGTGCTTGCAGATATTTTTTTTGGGGTAATTATTGCAGGATTATTAGTATTATTAGCATTTTGAAAATATTTCTGTCATAGCTACTGCCTCGGCTGCCAGGAAGAAGTTGACCTTACCATCATTGTGAATTGTATAAACAATCTGTTGATGGTTCTTGGGCTTGAACGATATGGCTAGGTTCTTTCTATTGCATTTGGGAAATCCCAGAGTGTCATGCTTCCGTTGTTTGCTAATATTGATCTTACAGTGAACCGAACACTGAATTATTTACGTAGGCAACTCTGTGAGAAGATCTAATCTATTCAACTTCTTTGCTTCCAATTAGTTCTGCATTTCCAACAAATCTAGCATTGCTTGAGATTTTAAGGTTTTTTTGAATAAATCTCCATGCATCACGAGATACAGTGTCATCGAACTTAGAAACAGAACTTTTAAAACTAAGATGCAACTGGAAACTAAGCCAATTGCTAAACTTGCTTAAGAATAAGCCAAAGAAGAATGTAGGGCACGGAGCTCCCTTGGGTTAGAATGATGTGAAACACCAAAGGTGCATATCCAATTCATTAGAGGCTTGAATTCTAAATCAAAACAATTGCTACCATTTTCAGTTAAAAGAAAATGAAAAATAACAATCCTTCATCAATTGCCCTACAAAAAGTGAGGCCCTTGGATGGTGCATTCTCAACAGCAACCAATATTACCCCAAGTTCTATGCAAAACAAAAACATCTTAATCACCCTTCTAAAAGTCTAGTAGCAAAATACCCTATAAACAACTGAAAGAGTTGTAAGGTCATGAATACAGACCAAGAAAATAAATCAAAAAAATAAAAAGTTTAAAAGGTCATGATTCAGCTTGTGCATGGTTGGCGTGAGCTCCCAAACTATGATTGTTGTAGAAACTGCCACCACCGCCTCTTCCACCACCCCTTCCCCTATTGTAGTAATAGTTCCTTGGGTAATAGTTTCCGGGCTGGTCATAATATTGGTGGCGGCAATTCTGGTAAGCCCCACCTCCCCTGCTGCTTACTCGTCCACCACGACCATTGGGGTAACCCCGGCGGCCACCACCAGCGCGGCTGCCTCTTTGGTTTTGATAGTTCCTCCGAGGAACATAATGCTGCTCCTTTGATTCCATGTCTCCCTGATTTTGTGCTTCTGGCTGTAGTTCATCTAGCTCTGTCTGCGATGGCACTTCTGCAGAATTTTCAGACCCAAATTCACCCTGCAGAGTAAATTGCCATATTTCATCTCGTTAACCAACAAATGAAAAAAATAACTAATACAGAAAGATGGTGTAAGAGTATAAATACCCACCTTGTGAGGTTCTTCCACAGGACTAGATTG
>JAOTRH010000020.1:17854585-17871407 GCA_034768845.1 Heliamphora exappendiculata | reverse complement strand
ATGTTTGGGAAAATTGGGTTTTTGGTTTTAAAAACCTTTTTACGTTGTTTTGGTTGGATGAACACAGTGTTGGATATTATTTTTTAGGCCTTTGGTGGTAGGCTTGGACGTGTGTGAGTCCATGGGAGTTTGATGGAAGTTTCGACGCTTCGTCTTGGGTTCAAAATGGGAAAATAGTACCCAAAAAATATTTTCTGGGCTGGTTCAGTCGACTGAACCCATGGGGTCAGTCGACTGGATCTTGGTTTGGTGGGTTCAGTAGACTGAACCGATGGGGTCAGTTGACTGGACCGTGTGTTTGGCATTTTGTGCTTTTCCAGTGTGTTTTTCAGTCGACTTGAGGGTGGGTCCAATAGATTGGACCGGGTTGATGGGTGAAAATATTTGAAAAACGTATTTTTTAGAAGTTTAGAGCTAGCCCTTGGGGTTGAGTTTCAACTTTTAAAACGTTTTGGTGAACATTATGTTTTTACATACTTATAGATCTCCATGTTGATGGATTGGATCTCTTTTATACATATGTTGTATAACTGCTTGTGGGTTTTTAAATGTTATCTATTGATGTACTGTGGCAGTGGGTGTGTTGAGTTAGGTTTCCATTTTTCCACGGTGAAAGTCTAAAAACGTGCGCAGAGTAGGTCCCTACGTGCCTTCGGGTTAGTCCCCGTAAACGAGGTTGGTGGGTGCTTACTGCTCTCGGGTTGTGAACCCGTAAACTAAGTGGTTGGTGGGTGCTTAGGGCCCTCGAGTTGTGAACCCGTAAACTAAGTCGGTTGCCTCCCTAAATGGCGTTGCTTACGTTGTCATGACTCCGTGTAGAACTTGTTATTACCGAGCAAGAGTCTATAGTTGTTACTTTTATCTGTGTGGCAGAGTCGGTACATAGAATTTCATTTTATCATGTTTTCTCCTCGGCTGTGTGACCCGAGTGGTGATTACTATTTTACTACTGCTTTCTCTTAACTGTGCCATGATATCTATTAAGATGATATGCATAGTTTCAAGGATGATATAGTGGTTTTCAAATGGAAAACTTGTGGTTTTAGTGAGAAAAATCCTTTTGGTTTTTGTGGTCGAGTTAGCTCCCACCGTATGAATGTATAACCTGTATTACAGCTTTACTGTCTTTTTTCTGTTGGGTTTCGGCTCATAGTGTGGGATTTTATTGTAAAACTATTTTCAGGTGGACGTGAGGAGTTGACCTAAATGCCCGTGGTGATGGAAAACTAGATGTAGCTTCTCCTGTTTTGAGATATGTACTTTTACATGTGAAGCATGTTCCAGAAGACGGGTTTTGTACGCCTTGAGGCGATATAATTATTCATGTATGAGATTGCATGTTTACTGTTTATGAGAGTTGAACTTTGGGAATCTTGTATCCAAATATTGTAGATTTTTTAGTTGATGGTTTTGCAACTGCAAAATCTTATTTTCATAAACGGTGTTTGGTGAGCTTTTGCGTGACCTTAGAGTTCGGGGCGTGACAAAATTTCTTACCTATGCATTATTTATTTTTGCCAACATATTAAGCGTTGGTAAATAAAAAATTTATTACCAACAAATTCTATGCATGGGTAAAAATTAGATATTTTTTTAACCTGTGTAAATGTCATAAGTTTATTTATTTTTGTCAATTTGTTGTGCATTAGTAAATAAAAATTTATTACCGACAAACTCTGTTTATAGATAAAAATAAACATATTTTTTTCACCAACATAAATACCATAAATTTATACATAAAATACTTTTTAGTATAGATTAGTAAAAACTCTAACCACGGTTTTAACTTTTTTTTTCTTCTAATTCATTCGAGTTTCCCACAGCGCCTACACCTCTGTTTTTTTATATTATTAAAAACACCTCTGTTTTCTTCTAATTCATTCAAGCCCTAACCAGGTTATTCAAGTTTGTACATAAAACACCGTTTTTTTCATCTCGTCGTCTCCTTGCGCCGCTCCTTGTGCGCACGCCACCGCTCCACCACTCCTTGCGCGCGCATCTCCGCTGCTCGTCTCCACCGCTCGTCTCCGTCGCTCCACCACTCGTCTCCGCCGCTCCATCGCTCGTCTCCTTCATCCCGTCGCCGCTCCACCACTCCTTGCGCGCGCCGTCGCTGCTCCAGTACTGCTCCTTGCGCCGTCTCCACTCCGTTCGAAGTGGGTTTTGGTAAGATTAATATAGATATTCATTGTCTTCTCAAATGGTATTGGTAAATACCATTTTATGCTCTACGACTCTATTGATCCGATGGGTATTTTTTTTGTAAGTATGCCATGGATGGGTATGGCCACAACAATTAAGGGATTTATAGAAGTAGAAACATGCATAGGGAGGCTGTATGTCCTGCTTTGAAGTATAGTGAGGGAGCTACTCCGAAACTATGATGCTTAAGCTCCCTTGCATTATTTTGTTTTCTAATGCAGATTGGAAAGGTGATTAAATGTCTAGGAGGTTAATTTCTAATTGGGGGCAACACGCTTACAGTGTAAGATGCAAAATGTTTAGCTCAATTGAGTGAAGAGGCTAAGCATAAAGGCTAAAGCTACGGTTCATGCGGCATGTGAAATGGAACAATTTTAATCAAATCTCATTTGTAAGAATGAGTAGTTACAACTAATAAACATGAGAAGTATTGTGATAATATGGTCGCGATAGAGCTAGCAATCCTGGTACAAAGCATTGGGCTTCATTTACAATTTTATCTTAATTATTTAATAATTAGTTTTATTTTAGTTATATTTTAAATTAGAATTTTTAAATTCGGGATTATTTTATTTTATGTTCTTGCATTTATGAAGTTTGGTTGGGCAAAATTTCAGATTTTTAAGAGATCATGAACAATCATCTATGTTCGTTAACAGTCTTTGGGTTTCGCTATAAGGCACTATTTGGTTGCATCAAAATGTTCAAATTGACTTCTTCCGATCTTTTATTAAATTGGAGAGGTCCAATTTTATTTTTTTTAAATTCAAAATAAATCCATTTTGATAATCTGAGCTGTTTATTTTATTATTCTAAGCGTATATATTATTATTATAAAAAATTAAGTTGATTGGATATTTGTAACATCTTAACAAATCACATTTGTGTTATTGGATTGGAAAAAAGCTACTCCCTTTTATTTATTACTCTAATTTAGTTTTTTGACGATAAATTTTATTATAAAAGTTTTAACATAGTTTAATTCAAGTTTATGTTTTCTAATGAATAATATCTATAACTTCTATTTGACATGAAGATTAATATTGAAAAATCAACTGCAATTGATAGACTTTTTAAAAACAAATAGTATGGTTTTTGACAATCTTCATATGAAATCTCAAAAAATTGAAATCAATGAGTTTGAGAGTGTCGGTTTTAGGAAAAGTTTAATGAAAAAAACTTAGTAATTTAAGAGAGTTAAAAGTGAGTATACCAAATATTTAAATTTTTTTCTGTTAATTTTATTATAAGGCTTGTAATTGAATTTATGGTATTTTAATTTAATTTAGACAATACGAATTGTAGGTGATCAAATATGGACAGGAGTTGAATGTTGCTTTCTAATAAATTCAGTCAAAAGTATATAAATGGAGTGGAATTGTTTATTGATTTTGCAAAGATACATGTACATGAGGTTAGGGAGATAAAGTGCCTGTGTATCAAATGTCGTAACTTTTTAAAACGTAAATGCGGTATTGTGAAAATTCATTTGCTCGTAAGTGGGATTATGGTATCGTATAATCCTTGGTTGCAACATGGGGAACTGCCACAACCCGAGGAGGTAGATGAGAGCGAGGAAGAACATGATAAGGATGAGGATGAGAGTGATTATCATGACTTGATAGAGGACCATCACTAGGGGACTTACATGGAGGATACTAACCTAGAAAATGAGGATGTGCAAAACTTTGAGAAGTTATTAGAGGCCTCACAACGTGACTTGTACTCGGGCTGAAAAAATTCAGATACGTTGTTATCGTTTGTCATTCAGATGCTACAGGTGAAGGTAGAGTACGGGTGGAGCAATAAGTCTTTCGATAAGGTTTTGGATATACTAAGACAGTTCCTACCTGAAGGCCATGCCGTCTCAGGATCAATTTATGAGTCGAAAAAGTTACTACATGACTTGGGCTTGGGATACGAGCTCATAGTTGCGTGTATAAATGATTGTATACTATTGTGGAAAGAGAATGCTCACTTATGGAAATGCCCCACATGTCAGGCATCTAGTTACAAGGTGAACGATGACAAGGGTAAAAAGATCCCTAACAAGATACTGCGTTATTTTTCATTGACTTCGAGGTTGCGAAAATTGTATATGTCTAGAAAGATAGCTAAAAACATGAGATGGCACAATGATAGACTTGCGGATGATGGATTAGGGAGGCATCCAACTGACTCTGAGGAGTGGAAGGAATTTGATTTAAATTATCCAGAGTTTGCCCAGAAGATTCGCAATGTTAGGCTAAGCTTGGCAACTGATGGATTCAATCATTTTTGGAATATGAGCACTTCCTATAATATGTGGCCTGTCATACTAATGCCATATAACTTGCCACCGTGGAGATGTATGAAAAACTCATTTTTCATGATGTCGTTGCTTATTCTTGGATCAAATACACCTGAGACTGACATCAACGTCTACTTGAGGCCCCTGGTTAACGAGTTGATGGAGTTGTGGGATAAAGGTATTATGACTTATGATGCCTGTAGCGATCAATCCTTTCATATGCATGCAGCTGTAATGTGGACCATAAATGACTTCCCTACATATAGTGACTTCTCTGGGTGGAGAACAAAAGGTTATTTAGCTTGTCTCCCTTGCAATGATAATCCATTATCACATGGGTTGATAGATAAAATCGGGTGGGTGGGTTATCGAGCTTACTTGCCTCAGAACTACCTTTGGTGGAAGGACAAAAAATTTAATGGTTTCTCTGAGCTTGACACAAGATCCTTAGAGCTACTGGTGGAAAAGGTAGTGGCTCAGTTAGACCAGGTACATGCAGTAAAGTTCAGGAATCATTCTATCAACAAGAAACGACCACGTGCTCCTGAAGAATTGAATTGAACAAAAAAAAAGCATTTTGTGGGAATTACCGTACTGGAAGACATTGAACCTCCGACACAACTTTGATATCATACACATCGAGAAAATATGTGAAAACTTGTATGGGACGATATTGGCTATAGACGAGAAGAACAAGGAAACATACAAAGTGCGTGATGAATTAAAACAAATGGGCATAAGACCTAAATTGCATTTACAAATGAATGACAATGGATCCATTGTGAATCCTCAAGCCATCTACACTTTGGACCCCCAATAGATAGATGGTTTTTGTGAATTCTTTAAGTCAATTAGTTACCCAAATGGCTTTGCAGCAAACATCTCGAGATGTATGGCTGCAAAAAATGGTAGGCTATCAGGCATGAAAAGCCATGACTGCCATGTCCTCTTTTAGTGTCTTCTTCCAATTGGCATGTGCGGATTTGTTAACAAGGAGATTTGTACAACTTTATTTGAGTTGGGCAATTTCTTCCAAGAATTTTTCTCCAAGACATTAAGACAAAGTGATTTGGAGGAAATGGAAGAAAAAATTGTACTTATACTTTGCAAGTTGGAGAAGATCTTTCCTCTAGTTTTCTTCGATGTTTTGGTTCATTTAGCTATTCACTTACCGTGTGAGGCCATGCTTGTTGGACCAGTACAATATTGATGGATGTACCTGATTGAAAGGTAGTTGGTACTATCATATTATGAATTAATTTTTACTTATTGCTTCTTCTTTTTTTGCCTAGGATGATTTGTTTTCTCTATTTGGTTGAAGGTTTCTCGCGACTTTGAAAAGTTATGTCACTAATAGAGCACATCCAGAAGATTTGATCGCCGAGACTTATATTGTAAAAGAGTGTCTTACTTTTTGTTCAATGTACCTAAAAGTGATTGATAAACCTGAACAAAATGATGATGGTGACCAAAATGGCTCTGGGATGGAAATATTCAACCAAAATGTTCATCTCTTCTCATCAATAACAAGGGCTCCTGATCTTTCTAAGAAGGAACGAAAATTGGCTCATTGGTTTGTGTTGTTTAGAATGGAAATGCAAGTTATATAAGCACTACATTGCCCTCAATGAGGAAATGGTCTCTGATCCCAAGAGTCATCCATTACATCACTGTAAGCTAGAAGATTGGGTTAACATGATTGACAATGTGTGGGAGGCCGAGAAATGGAAGGTACCATTTATTGATTTTGTTAAATTAATACTAACACTTTGCAAGAGTTATATATAATTGATTTTGTTGTTTCGTTGCCTTTTGTTTTATTACAGAACAAGTCTAGCAAAGTGAATATTGTACGATCTTGTGTGAAATATAATCATACAAGTGGGTCTATGCCATTTTTTTATCGCGAGCATCTATGATGGTAAGTGCCGGTTCAAATAATATATGTTTCATTATATATTTTTATTATTTTGTTGTAGTCTTACAAAATAATGCAGTAGAATTATAGGTTAATAAGAACAATGGTAGACAATTGTCTATTGTGAAAAAGTTTAAAGAAACTCACATATGACATCAACATGGAGAAGACGTGTGGATAAATAATAAGGCTCGAGAACATCATATATGTATGAGTTAGTTCTATTGTCATATTTTTCATAAAACTTGAATTCTCGGGCTTGTAGAATGGATTATAAATTATTTCTAGTACATAACTGTTATACATAAGATTTATGAAATTTAAATATTACAGGATGAAATACTTTCAAAGATTGTTGAACAATCGCACCCTGATGTCACCAATCCGTTATCCGAAGAACAAATCTCTATACAAGTGCTTGGAAAGAGATTAACATTTTCCAAGGGCTATGAGACTCGCAAGAATAGCAGTTCATCTGACACACAGTCTAAAGAGCCTAATCCTGAGGTAGTTGCTTTGTAAAAAAAAAGTGGATAAGTATGGAAAGCCCATAACAACATTTCAAAATATTTTGCAAGTATTAGCGGTAAAAACAGGGGTTGATCCAACTAGCATTCCGGGCTTAGTTCTGGATAACGAAAGCGACGATGACATATTCAGTGAAGGACATGATGTTTCTCTTCTCTAAATAGAATTCGAGTAACTTTATGATTGCATTAATTTTTGGATATTTAGATAACTACCTTACGGATTTTAGTACACTTGAATATGATTCTTATCTTTTGAATGGACTTCAATTTGAGATTACTTTTTGATTGATACTTATATTTTGGGATTAATAATTATAATTTGATATATTTAGTGTTGATGATTACTCTTTAAATTTGAATATATTGGTTGAGTTTGATTTGAATTGAATGTATATGAGATTAATTTTTATGTAATGCATTTCTGAAATAACTATAATTTGAAAAAAAAATGACAATCCAAAAAATGACAAAAGGAACTGGGATTGAAAACTATAATATAATACTTTTGGCGATAAACTCATTTGTGGACAAAGATTTTTCATTAGCGACACATTTTAATGTGTCGGCAAAGTAATAAAATTTAAAATATCATAATGACTTTTGTTGACAACTATTATCGTTGGCAAAGTGTCAAAGCAGTTTAGATATAAATGATTTTTTCCAACAGATTATGTGGATCATGTATTTGCAGATATAAAATTTAGCTTATTGGCGATGCAAAATCATGTTGGCAAATTCATCTTTTTTGCCAATGTATAGACTTTACGTTGCTGAAACCTTTTGGTGGCGCCTTCTTACCAGTAACTTGACGAAGCACTAATTTGTGTCGACAAACACTATTACCTACTCAATTAGACTCTTACTGATGATTTTTGTTGTGTTGAAAAATTTATTTTTTTGTTATAGTGATGCCTCATTTACTCCTATACAAAAAAAAAATTATCTACGATGGAGTAAGGATCAAATATCATGGCCATATGATCTCTACAATTACATATTTTTTGTTATGGTTTGATTCTAACTTAAGGATTGGAAGAGCATTTGTGATATCCTGATATTCTACATCAGAAAGGGAGAGAGAATTTCTGGGTTATAAAGAAAAATTTTTGGATCTCTACATAGCAACAAGGCATTTTTTTCATGTGTAGTAGAACTCCGCAGTTAAGTGTGCTTGGGCGGGAGTAATGTCAAGATGGGTGACCCATTGGGAAGAACAAAATCGTGAGGATTTTTATTCAAAGCGGACAATATCGTTGCCATGTGAAGGGTCGGTGTGTTACAGATGGTATCAGAGCCGACTCTCCTCACCTTCAAGTGTGGACCCCGGCCAACTTGCGTGACATGTGGGCGGGCTACTGAGTGGGCGGGTCAGTAGTTTGGGCAGGCTATTGCTACTGCATGGGGATGTGCAGTCCTAAGGGGGGTGGATTGTGATATTCTGGTATCTCACGTCGGAAAGGGAGAGAGTTCTAGTTATAAAGGAAAAATCTTGGACCCCTACATAGCAACGAGGCCTTTTCTCATGTGGTGGAAACTCTAGTAGAACTCCGCAGTTAAGCATGCTTGGGCGGAAGCAATGCAAGGATGGGTGACCCCCTGGAAAGAACAAAATCGTGAGAGTTTTTGCCCAAAACGAATAATATCGTTGTCATGTGAAGGATGGGGGTGTTATAGCATTGGTCGGCACCACCCGATGCCCCAAGTGCCTTTTTGCATGTATTCATCGATTGGAGATGATGAGCAATCATTATAACAAGATCTCCCATAGAGCCATCGATTTTTGTTTGATTGGTGAAAAAAATACATCAACAATAGCATTTTAAAAAATAATAAAGTAATAAACAAGGGTTCAAAATTTGTTAAATGTAAGAATAACGTAAATCATAAATAAAGAATTGACTTGTATCATAAATAGTAGTCCACAAATTTATTTATATAATAGACTTTATCTCTACCTCCCACTGATGTGAGATGATATGTCACAATATATATTCTCTACTCAAATACGCGACATCCTCATCATATGGCCTAAGTTTTTCTCCTGGTTGGAGTGTGGATAGCAATCCATTAGCATGGACAAGGCAAGACCTTTATTCCTCTATCCATACAGTCACAGAGTCCTACATGAGAACCATTTTGATACTATTTGTAACGACCTATGTGAACTGTTAGTCCAATGACTTGAATAAATAGCTTAACAACGGAGTTCAAAATACTTATGTCAAGTTATTAGTAATAGTTCACAAGTTTTTTCATATACCAGATTTAATCTCTATCTCCTACCGACGTGGGATGATATAAATCTTACTCCATTTTGAAGATTTCTATTATATACTAAGTTTTTGAAATTTGTGTCCCATCCATTAGTTTGGATCATCTAGATTTTCAATTTCACATGGTTGAATGGTTCAGATATTTCATTTGTTCAAAGGACAAAGTGAGCAAAAAAAAAACAAAAAAAAAATTGAAGATCCACTTATTCAACCAGCCTGAAAATTCGTCCACCTTAGAAAAACTGTGTGGGGTCATGTAATTAAGAATCTAGAAGATGACTTTTTCCAGTTTTGATATTAATTAAATGCATCTTTGATCCTCCAAGCAAGGGAATCGGGGTAGCCACATGTTGTAATTTTTGAATATATTTTTATAGTTAAATTCATTTATTATGTATAACTTGTCAAATTTGTTATTCACTATGTGGCAGTTAATGTTTTACTTAACATTTTGTTAAAATTATAATTACTATTCAATTATTTGTAGATACCAATGTTAATCGATCACTAGTTACTAATATCGAAAAAAATTTATTTTACATATAAATAATAAATTCGACGAACTCTACATAATAAACAAATATAATATTAAATACATACAAAAATTAAAACATTTATCCGGCACTGCACAATCGCCGGTTCCCCAAACCAAATTAGATCATCTGTTGAGCACCGTCTTGCTTGATATATATATATATATATATATATATATAGCCTTCTAGATGGTACTGTTTTTAAGAAGTCAAATTATTATTATTTTTTAGTTAATTTAAATTGAGTTGTATAATCTGAAATTCACTAAGAATTTTTTATGTGTACAGTTTTAAAAAATATTTTAGGGTAGAATTCTTCGGTTGGTAAACACGACCGGTCCTAGTGTAAGTGAAGAAAACCGATCCCTAGAATTCCTGCCGGAAACTAGGGCTCCACGTCTGTATTTTGTATGAATATATTTAAGTTTTCTCTATATTAAGACCGGATTTGTGGTGCTTGCTTTGAATTGCTCATAGTAGGAGGTGTTGTTAGTATAAATGAGATATATTTAGGATCCTAAAATAGTAAAATTTGATCAGAATTGTTCATTATCTTGAACTGGTTGAGTACATAATTTTATTAAAAAATCAAGTTAATTAGACATTGCTAGCTATATGATCTAGATATATTTGTTATATAGTTTATTCATGAAATTTTGTAAGCTAATCAACTTTTTCGAAACAAATATGGTCCGATAATATGGATAACGATGTTTAATTGATTTGATATTTTGCAAGAATTACTTAATCGATGAGTTCAAGAAAATAAACAATTCCCATCAAGTTATGGAATCAGAAGAAATCTTACTTTGTGCTCCGAGTACCCCCTGAGCAACACACAAGAGATAACCCACACTTAGGCCTTTGGGTTTTTAGTTTTTTTTTTTGTTAAAAATGTCAAAAAGTTAAAATTATCTGTTTGGTAAAAAAATAAAAATAAATAAAAAATTTAAAAAATTAATTAAAAACACAAATTCTTAAAAATATTCTATTCAAAAATTTTTTTATCATATTTAAAATACAATAACATCTCTTATTTATAACTTATTTATTACAATTACTATCTACATGTAGTTGTTAATATCAAATATATAAAAGGATAAAATTATACATTTTGAACAAAAAACAAAAAAAAATTAATTTTTTTAACCAAACAATTAATTTCAAAAAAAATAGCTTAAAAATTATGTTATCAAATAATATATTTTAATAACTCAATTTAACTTTTTGACTAAAACCATAAAAAAAATAAAATAATAAAAAAATTTAACTTTTAAACTAATTATCAATCGAATTCTTAATAATTCAATTAATTCAATTAATATATATAATTTTATTCTAATTTTATAAATAAATAAAAAGTCTCTAAGTTTTAGACGTTACGATTGCGATAAGATATTTGTCTTTCAAGTTGCGGCAATCAAATTACCAATTTAATTTATTCTAAGTTATCAAGAATTTTATATAATTCTATAGTGATCCAAATAAAATTTTCTTCTAGAGGCCTAAAATACTTAATTTTAGGTTTACAAATTTATGACGGAACAAAAAAATTAATAAAAAAGATATTTTAGTGTTGAAAAGCTTATGATAAATAAGCTTAATTATAAGTTTAATTAGTTATTTTGAAAATAAAATACCAAAATCTTAATTGTATATATAAGTGGTATTATGCTGTACTCAGTGTTTTTTTTTTTTAAATTGAATTTTATAAAAATATGACTAAAAAGCATATTTTATCTACCTAATTTTATACAATTGTATGAGATTTGCATAAAGTAGATTAAGGAGTCAGAAAAAATATCAATGGCATCGCGAGTGGGTGAAAAAGTGGGTTAATTATCTTACTTCTCAAAATTATCCACGATTTTTGTTAATATTTTAATTTTATTTTAAATATATAAAAACAATTTAAATAAAAATAATAATTTTCTTGCAACTTTCATATTTATCAAAGTAAAATTTAGAATTTCGTATCATTTTCTTACAATTCAAACATTGAGTTCCCAACCCTCATGCTTCCAGATAGCTGACCATATCAACTTAAAAAACAAAACAAAAAAACAAACAAACAGCTCCTTGCTACGGCACATGAGGTGGGTATTGTTTCTAAAATTGTTATCAATTTAGGAAATGCTTGTTTGGTGTATCAAAAAAAAAATTACTAAAGATTTAATGGGTTCGTTTAATTGAATGATTATTTTTATAAAATATTTAATTTACTCGAATTTAGGGCCAACTCTAAAAATTCTGGAGTCCAAAGCGAGTTTCAGATATGGAGTTTCAATAAATTTTAAGATAAATTTTAAAATTATTTATAAATATTTAAGTAGACTAAATATATATGTTTGTACTCAAGTTTCAACAAAACAAAGTTTATGAAAAAAAATTAAATACAATATAGTACCACCTATATATCAAGCTTTTAACTAATATATTATAAGTTTTTTAACAATAATTTTTTTATTTAATATTTTGTGTTTGACTACAATTGATAAAATAAGAAATAACACTTTAGGATTAGAAAGTTGTTACTTAAGTATATTTTAGTCCTAACTTTTAATATTTTATATTCTATTCAAATTATTTAGCATTTTAAATAATTAAAATTTTCGATGAATTATAATAATATTAAAATTGTGACAAATAAAAAAAGATGAATTAAAAAAAAATAAAAGGACTTGAACTTAAAATCAAAGACTTACAAATTATAATAATTACCACTTGTGATCCATCCAAGATCACCAATATAATCGTTTAAAAAATTTATACTGAATAGAATTTAAATGAAACCCTAAATTTTAACAAAAAATTCGGAAGCCAAATGCGGCAGGTTTGCTCGCCTTGCCCCAAAGCCAATTCTACTTGAATTATTAGTACATAAAGTATTACAGATGAGATTATTAGTATAGTTTATTTACTATCGAAAGATATTTGTTTGATAATATGATAACATATGGATAAAAAAATAAATAAGTTATTTGTTTGATATGATTTTAATTAGATTAAATTTAATAACGTGCAATAATACATTTTTAAATAATATTGGAAAAATTTTGGGACAATAATGTCTTCTGCCCATTTATTAGGATTGAATTAGTTCATAGAATGGGATACAAATTTGGTTTACGAGAATTATGTATCCCAAACAAAATTATTTACCAAACACATGCATAAAATAAAAGAGACTAAATTCAAATAATCCAATCCCATTAAACCTATCCCACTAACAAACAGACACTACACGAAAAAGCACATTTGCCGACGACTTTTTCCGACGACGTCGCTGAAAGTTAACTTTTGCCAACGAATTAAGTAATGTCGTCGCCGTAGGGTTGTTCACGTTCTGCAACAAACCACTCTCGTCGGCGAAGGTCACTGTTTGCACAACGACTTAACAATTTTGTCGCAAAAAAGGATAGAAATTGGCGCCAAAACCCGCGCCAAATCTGAAAATTTTTGCGGCCACGCGAAGTAATTTGGGCGACGAAGGTGTCGTCGCAGAAACTTTAATTCCAACTCTAATTTCTTATTTTTCCCCAAATGCGCGCTTAAACGAAACCAATTGCGCGCAGTAAACTTAAACCTAGCAGCTTGGAATTGCCTCTTCAACACCCAAGCCAGCGCCTCCGTCTCCGACTCAAGCTGGTGCTGCCTCCGTCTCCGACTAAAGCCAGCACCTCCGCGGGTTCAAGTGCTTGAAGAGCATATTTACCGAAACAAATATGATTACCACGATAAGATATTCCTTTCATTCTTCCTCTATGTTGTTTACGAAATCTGGTTCTTTTGGGGTTATAGTTGATGGTTGTTTCTGAATTCCATCTCTAATACAGAACCGGACATGAGAGTTTCTTCTCATCCAGCTCCTCATGAATAAAAGGATTAAAAATATGTATATCTTAATTAAGATTATATCTTAGTCTTCGACTCAGGCCACCGCTGTCTTTGCCTCCACCTTCGTCTGAAGCCACCATTGTCCCGCCTCTGCCTCAGCCTCAGCCTCAGCCTCAGCCCACCGCTGTCCCTCCACCTCCGCCTCAACCCGCCGCCATCTCCGCCTACACCTCAACTCGTCGCCTCGCTCCCTGCATTTTAAGCCGCCGCCGTTGCGCCCTTCGCCGTTTTCCTCTTCATTATATATAAAAAGGTAATCGCTGAACAAATACGATTTACATATCATATGGAAAACATAAAGGAACCAAAAATACGTTGTGATTAACAAAATTCAACTTGAGATTAATTACCCAAAAAAAAAAAATCATTTTGGGAAAAAATTTCCCAGTGTCAGCCTCTTAACTTCTAAAAAAAATCAACTTGAAACTTGCAAGCCTCTTTAAATGCATATTCTACTATTTGAGTATGATTTGATTGAATTTCCTGCAAGCCTCTTCATTGTTAGAATTTCTTGCATAAAATACATCAGTTTGAAAAACTACTAAACTAACAATTTATTAGAAATAGAAAGTGAGTGTCCATCCTTTCTAGCTGTCCCTGGGGCCTTTGGAAATCCTCACCCAATATTGAAAAGAGCAGGTGCCCAACACTGCCTAGCTTACTTGTGTACGTTTCTTATTCCCCTAATATTTGTTTGGGGTACTTCTCTCTCACTTTGGGAGTTTCTATGTAATGTGATATGTTTTATTTGTTCTTCATGGTGATTGCAATTCAGTGGGTTTCATAGTAATATGCTATGTGAGTTCTATTGGTTCATAGTTGACCATGTTTTTTATTACCATTATCAAACATACTAACAAGCCACTTGTGGTTTAAACTTTAATTTCAAAAACCAGTAATGCCCACAGCTAATTTGAGGAGTTAGATTGTATGCAATCTGCCAGTCTGAAACTTGTATCTTTGTTAACTGTCGCCACTTCAATACCATATGTTGAAGCATTAAAAAGCTGCAATTATTATATGTTGTGTTAAATGTTTTAGATGTTGAAGCACCCTTTTTAATCAATGGCCTGTAGATGTAGGAACCAGAGTAGTGTTTAAAGCAAGTTTTTTTATAACTTGGGAGAGCATATGGAAGCAAAACTCCCATGGCCTGCACAAGGCCAACTTCTACACTGGCTGTGTATAAAAATTGATGAACCAGTGAGCAGCCATTTCTTCTTCTTGGGTTTCCCATCTTTCCCCTTTTTCAACACTTTTCTCACATCTATCTATTAATCATGGAATTATAGGTCCAGATTCTCTTATGGAATTAATCATGGAATTATAAGTCCAGTTTGTGGGGTTTTGAGGACTTATAGGTCCTGATTCTCTTATGGGTAATATTTATTTTCATGGAATTTGTTAGAAATTGCAAGAATCGTGTGGGTAATGCAAAAGTATATCAAATTGATGTTTATGTACTGATTGATGAATAAACACATATATGCATTCTCTTAAAACAACACCTTCATAGTGGGAATACCGATTTTTGACTATCAATTATATCCATCTGCTATACATATTTGAGTGTGCTACCAAAAAGATGTATTTGTTCAATGCCAACAACTTGACATTAGTTTGAGTCTCCTATTAGAACGCCCGTGGTATCATTCCTCTTTGGAAAAGGTATAATATGTGACATAGGAAGCTTATACTTTCTACAATTAGCCATATGAGAAAGAAAACGTTTAGAAGAGGCAATAGCCGGCTTTTTATGTTGTTGAAGAGTTGCTGGCCTTTCTTATGCTTTTGATTTCTGTATGAGTATGCTGTTGAATAGTTGTTGATTTTTTATGCTTTTTGGATTTTTTGATTTCTATATGAATATGAATATGTTGTTGAAGAGGAGTTGATTTTTTATGCTTTTTGGATTCATTGATTTCTATATGAATATGAATATTTTGATTCCTCCAGTCTTTTTAAATCTAATAAATAAGAGGTATGGCTTGCCTCAGTAGTCAAGATTTTTACAGCAGCCTCATTTCTTTCTCACTAACATTGAAGGATAACCATTAGCATAGCCCAACTTAAAAGTTGCAACAATCAGGATAATCTAACTAGAATTTGAGGAACCAAATACAAATAAGCTAAAATATCATCTCAATGGATTCCATTTTCATAGCTTTAAGCATATTAATCCATCAAAATAAATTGACTATAATTGAAGTAAGTGCAAAGAGAAAATAACCTGCTTTTGCTCCCTGGGCCTCGCCATTGTCTCCCTGTACTTAGTCACATGCCTCTGTTTCTGCTGAGTTGTTTTATCCATGAGCAGCTCCTCCACCGTCGTGCTCTTCCCTCTTCCCACTCCATTGATGTTGCAGGCAGGAACAAATTTCTGTACAAGGAACTGATCACTATTTTATCAGTGTCAATAGATATTGATGTACAGGTAGCTAGCCTGTGGTTCATGATTTTTGAGAATATACCAGCTGGGATTAGTTGCTGAATTTTTTGCATAGGGTGTTTTGTTTAGAAGTCTCATCCTGGGTTCATCAGCAATGCTTTGCATGGGGGTTTAATCTTATGTTGGGTCAAGTTCTTATCTAGATTTGGAATGCTTGAACATTGTTTTCTATTGCTCATTTTGTATTGCTCTAGAACTCAATATGGTATTAAATAACACTACTTACTCTAGATTTTAGTGCAGTAGGGCGAGCTTTAGGAGTTCCAATTTGGCTCGTAAGAGTTTTCTGTGATTCCATCTCTAATGATGGTTCCTCTAACCAGGTTAATGCTTAATTCCAACTATAAATTAGGGGAGCATCCTATTAACTTAAATAGCTGTGATTAATGCCTGTGACTAATAGCTGCGATTAAATAGCTGTGTTATTATTTGCGGAGCATCCTATAAACGTTCATAAAGTTCAACAGTGGTAGGCAGCACCACCATCCACTCACTCTCTAGACGATGCTAGCTATTATATTACAAGATGTAGTTTGGGATTTCAAACCAGATCAGTTTTTGTTTTTGTTACTGTCTGTTGTCTGTTAATCAATTTGTTGGTTTTTGTTTTCTTTTTATCATTATTTTTGGAAAGAGTTATAGAGAGAGTGAGCGGATGGTGGATTCCAAATAAATTTCGAATCAAAACCTAACTCTCAATCCAATTGAATTGGATAGAATTGAATGGAGT
>JAOTRH010000020.1:17826655-17854485 GCA_034768845.1 Heliamphora exappendiculata | reverse complement strand
ATCTTTATGAAGTACACTTTTTATCTCTTTTTCTCTCATTAACATAAACAACTACATATGTAAATGATGTAATGGTATCACATAAGCATATGGCCATGCACGGATATAAAGACCTCAATGGGAGAAGGAAAATGAAGATATATATATATCAAATAAGATTCATTAATTTTTTCAAAATGTCTTGGAACATTTTCAAAATAAATAGTTAAGATTTGTTTAAATTGAAATCCAATGACCGATAATCATAAACAATCTTTTTCAAAATGTATTCTCTCTCATCAAGTGAGAGAATTACCTTCACGACACAACGGTTTCACTCTACCTCTCTTCAATATAAAACAACTCCCTCTCTCTCTCCAAAAACTATTTCACTCTCTCCCTCTTCCCATCTCACTGCATCCACCGAAACCAGTATCACATCCGCATCCACCTTCTGAACCATCGTGAATCGTCGCAACCACTATCCATAGACGCCGAAAACCCTTTCTCTCTCTCTATCTCTCTCATAGATAAGTATTTTTCAAAATGTCTTGGGCATTTATTGGTTAACATTTTGTTTAAATTGAAATCCAATGGATGATAGACATCTTTTTCAAAATGTATTCTCTCTCATCAAGTGAGATAATTACTTTCATGATACAACGATTTCACCCTACCTCTCTTTCTAAAATCTAGTTTTCTCTCTCCCTCTCCCCTCTCCCCTCTCCCCATCTCATTGCATTCACCGAAACTGGCATCGCATCCACATCTACCATCTCAACCACCGTGAATCGTTGCAACCACCATCTGTAAACGCCGAAAACTCTCTCCCTCGGTTTCACTCTCTTTCACTCAGCCACATATGCAGCCATTTGGGTTGATTTGATCGGATTTCAATTTTGGACATTTGGTAAACTCTCTCTCAGCTATAGCATATAAAATTTATTGTCATCTTTCATCTTTTTTATTTTTCAAGGGTTCAGTAATGTTTTTTTGTTTTTTTGTGAATGCATGTGTACACCCAACCAATTTTGTTGAATGCTTTGATGTACTTGATTTTCCTGTTTATTCTTAGAAAAATTGTGTTCAATTGTTTTTCTATCTTCTACCCCTATTGGTGGCAAAATGGTTACTAGATTGGACTTTCAATGTAAAATAAAGATTGCTAATGATACTTGTATTTATTTTTTGGACTTATATTATGTTGGAATGCCCTTAGGCATGGGCCATAACTAGTATTACATATACATACATACAAACAAATCTAGCTGAGTCAACAACCATATAAGTCAAAACAAATCTGAAGGAAGCAAACAGTCATTACCAATTACAATATTAATTTTCTAATTAATGCATGCCCAATCCAACCTATGCCTGTCAATCTCCCGGCGCCACTTATTCGCCACTTCTTCACATCCAGTTATCAGCTTTTCACAAGTTACACAAAATTCTTAACTAGTAGTCCCTCCATTCCATTCTACATGTCCAAGTTGAATGCACATTTTTATAGAAACATCTCTGAATGAATTTTTTTCCAAAATTTCCCTGTGCTGTATGAATATATATATTTTGGGAATTGGAATTATATTAAGCTTAAAGAAGGGTAATAAAGGAAATGGATGATTAAAAGTTTTAACTTCCCAAAGTAAGACACAAAATAGTAATTAAATAAATCAAAAGTTGGCCATATCAACATGGAAAGGCATGGGGGAGAAGCAGGATTACATCTACAGCATTTTTTTTAATAAGTACCTCTACCGCAATGTTACTAGTCAAGCATCAATAGAATTGACAGTTTACTAATTGGTAATCCACTGATCCTCAAAACCAATTAAATCTAATGTCATATTGCCAAGACAAATAAGAGATTAGGTGTGATTCTCTTTCATTAAACACGATTAATCAGATATCAGCCCTTCCTTCCAATGAGGATTCTTAAATTTACGTGCTCAAATCTTTTGGCACTAACTCACTCTTTCCTGTTAGAGAATTAAAACCAAAGAGAAGCAGCACCAAGAATTCATGACCGCAAAATTAGAAAAACAAGTAAAAATATGCATAAATGTTGGACTGTTCAGGGGTTTCCGCCTATATGTGCACCAGCAATCAGAAGCGATTTAATCAGTTGAAGCACAGCAAAGACATGAACAAAATGGTGGCTGGAGGTGACAGAAGAATGCTAGATTGTAGGCTGCCTGGTTTACTCATAGTAACTTCATGAAACCCCCAGTCCCCTGCTACAAGTCACCAAGAACTAAACCGTTAATGCTTTGAAGTGGATCAAGACGTGTTTGGTAATTATTTTTAGGAAAGAGAGAGGGTTCTAGCTAGGATTGAGGGTATTCAAATGAAGAAATGTACATCTCACCCTCATAACCTTTTCTAGCAGGAAAAGGATCTTATAGCTCAGTATTACCGTATCCTAAATCAAGAGGAGATAATGTGGTTCCAAAAAATCAGAAAGCAGTGGATTCCTAATGGCTCTTTCACTATCAAATCAACTTACAATCTTGTTACTGATAATTTGGACTCAGAGTTGGATTGGAACTTAGTTTGGAAACTCAAAGTTCCCCAAAGAATCAAATGCTTTATCTGGACTACCTTACAATACATGGAAAAATTCTTACCAACTCTCAAACAGTTGTTAGAGGTATGGATGTTAATACCTATCCCAAATGCAATGACTTTCATGAGAATATTTCCCAATCCCTTTAAGGGTCTGCCAGTTCAGTTCTCAAATGTAGGCTCAGTTTTTTTTGACAACCATTATATGATATTAGAAGCAGTTAAGTACTATAAATTTTGGCTGATGGATAACCTGGGGAAAGATAGTCACAGAAACAGGACCTCTTTGAGCATTTTGTTTGCCACTATTGCATGGAATATATGGAAGGCTAGAAACAAGAAGGTGTTTGAAGATGAAAACATCCAACCAGATTACCAGGGAACTGATCAACAGCGGTGAACAATACAGAGAAGCTTTTCAAAAGATTTGTATTCATAATGTTATAATTCCCTCACTAATTAAGCAGCTCCCAGCACCACAAATGTAACATCTTAAAAGATCTCATGGCTTTGGCCAACAACAATTAGACAGCAACAAAATCCCAAAAAGAAAAGATTGAAACAACTTATAACAAAAAATAACCAAAAAGTAGAAGGAACCCAAAGACATTTTCTAGTAAACCCAAAATCACTGATTCATCATGAAGCATGTACTAAATAATGCCTCTAAAATGAGTCTTCCTACAAAGGCAAGTTGAATAATGCAAGGTTTTAAATACCCACCAGTACGAATTATGTTTTCGGATTTTTTATACCAATATTTACTAATATATCAGCCTATAATGTCTGGTATTGGCGGATACATGGCTGTATCCCCGGCGCCGATATGAGTCCTAATACCGCTATTTTAAACCTAAATACTGACATCCACATCCAATCTTAAACTAGTGACCGTAGGCAGGAAAAAACAGGGTTGTTTTCATATGGTAATAAACACGACAAGATAAATGCAATTTAATACAAAGAGAAATAGAAAAAAGAAACTTCCAAAGCTGGACAACAAAAGTCATGAGAATTCAAGAGGTTTTTTTATCAACAGAAATTTTAAAAATGCATGTTTTTCTTGGGATGGGAAAATTATTGTTAATCTGCAGTATAATACCAAATAATTACCAAGAAAATTATAATGTGTTTATACCTATGTAGCACGCAAATCTTATATATAGGTCATTAGATATTCCAAGTTTTGTTAAGTGAACCTTAAAAATTTACTATCTAGCAACTTCTTTTGTTTGGTTATTATTGTTTTGTAGTTAGTATATAATGCACTATTACAAAGCATAATATTATTGAATCTCACTCAATGGAAATCAAGACCACATATGTGATTTAATCCCATTTTTGCTAATTATAATCAAAACCCTATTTTTTCTGTAATAAATAATTAAATTGACATTAGAGATGTATAGTACCGGAGGATCAAAATGACAAACATAAAAAGTAATCTAGAAGAGACGAAAATGAGGGCTGATCAGTGACAGAGAGAATGCCGTTAGGCATTTGAAGGAAGATTTATTCAAGTCCAATGAAAGAACTTCAATCTGATCAGCAAAGACAATAGTCTCAGAAAGGGGTTTGAGTTATGGAGGGAGGAGTTTTAGAGAGAGAGAGAGAGGAAAGAGGGGGGGGGGGATCTGAGATTGTTGTGCACTAGAGAAAGAGCCTGGTTAAACCCCAGATGCACAAGATGGGGAGGTTATTTGGGTATGGAAAAATTCCCTTCAGAGTTTGGTCAGGAAAGAGTTACGACTTACGAGGAAGGATAAGCCTATGCATTCCTTCCCAGTTCCCATAGTTGCGAGATGCAGGAGTGGGGACAGGCAAGCTAGGGTACATTAAAAAGTCTCAAGATTAGGAGCACCTCCGTAAGAACTTATGTACTATATGTTGAAGTGTATAAATCTATTTTAAGAGCTTTTTTATTTTCCTTATGAGGCATTGATGAATATTAGAGACCAGTTGTACAAATTTATATACAAATAAATATCTTGTAAATACAATTGAAATATATACTTCTACCACTTTGCAATATGAGAGTGATTGATACAAAAAGATAAACCCAAAAAGATACAGAGAGTAGGAGATATTAATAGGAGATAATTTACATGTAGAAATATAATTAGGTCAGCAAGTGTCAATGGAACTTGCACACTTACTCTTCCGAACTCGCATAATTACTCATGACAACTAATGAATATTTACAATCATCAGAAGTAATTTGTAAAAAATAATTAATTGTTGTAAACATGTAAGCGCCATCAAGTATGCCACGCATCTAGC
This sequence comes from Heliamphora exappendiculata, assembly GCA_034768845.1. Taxonomy (NCBI): domain Eukaryota; kingdom Viridiplantae; phylum Streptophyta; class Magnoliopsida; order Ericales; family Sarraceniaceae; genus Heliamphora; species Heliamphora exappendiculata. The sequence goes on along the minus strand of JAOTRH010000020.1, from coordinate 17,849,661 downwards.
AACATTTAACGTTTTAAGAAGAGTCAAAACAGACTCTTCGGTCCCAATGAGAGTCGTCAGTAACGAAAGAGACGGAGAGAGAGAGAGAGAGAGAGAGAGAGAGACTAGGTTTTATGGAAGGAATAGAGAAAGAAAAAGAGGGGAATCCCTAACCTAGCTGGCCAAGATCTGAAGGAGAAGACCCAACACACACCAAATAAACTAATCTTCAATGTTTGAGAGTTCAAAATCCAATTTCAACTAACAAGTTTGAGCATCACTGCACTAGATACTCTCAAAGTCAGGTTCTTCTCTTTGTCAATCCCCCCCCCCCCCTCTTTTTTCCTTCCTTTTTAATATATGTATATGTATATGTATATGTAGTATCTCGGCCATTGAGGGTCTCGATCAATCCTTGGTTTTAGTGGTCCCATACCAAATAGAGATGAGATTCTATCTTGATATGAAGACAATTCTAACTCGTTCTCACAATGTTGTCTAATGGATAGTTCTGGTAGCTAGCACCACTCAGCATCAGTGAAGAAATAAGTTTTGTTGTGTTAACAGGATTTTGGTTGCTCTGCCTAGATTCGGGTAGTAAGTGGTCCTTTATTGTTCTTGTTGTTTCCATCGCTGGAGTAGATACGAGGGTTACATGGAGCTGGCTTGAAGGGTGGTAACTGAATTTACATGGTCTGTTAGGATTATGCAGCATGATTAGTACTGAATTCGAGTCTTGCTTGTCTCCAGATCCACGATTTTCCCAGACCCAAATCAACATTGAGTTGGCGAAGTGGTTGCAAGGGGCATCGTCCCCCTGCCCGAAGGTGGGGATTTGGGGTCTGGGTTTCTGAGGCAATGAGTACCGAAGTTATTACGGTAATATGTTGGTATAAGCCCTATGCTATATATTGCTGGCTACCCTATTAGCCCACATTATATCTTCTTTTTCATTCAAAATATAGTGATTTACTGAACCCTAGCGTTCCATGGACGTAGACATTCTTGTCAAACCACTCATATGTGTGTCGTTAGTTATTACTTGTTTATACTTCTTGCTAGTGTGTGCGCGTTTGGTTATTCCCAACGTGATCGTGGACAATATGCTGCCAAAAAAAGTATTATAGCAGCATGCAAAGAAGATAGTGGTGGGTGAAGAAGTCTATGGTCAGGCATGTGGATTGAGGTGCATAAGGCAAATGCTTGGATGAACAAGTGGATGAAATCAATGCACCTCAGGATTTTCGGTACTTTTGGGGTCAAAGGTGAAGAAGAAAGGAATTAGAGACGTGCCATGGCACATAGCTAGCGCTTGAAAGGAGACCAAAAAATGTAACACACAAGTTGAAATAATTATTCCAAAAATAAAAATATAGATTTAATAAAAATAAATAAATAGTATTTTTAAAAAACAATTAAAATTAAGATGTGAGTTGGGTAACCAAATGATAGTCGGAGAGAAATTCTTAATATGGTAGAGTTATAGAGGCAGTGGGAAAGTGCTTGAATTTGTTAGCAAGCTACAGTGAAGGATTGATTCATTGCAATTTTTTCTCCTATTTTCAACCGTTAGTACAGCCCTCTTCTTCCATAACTCTTTTTCTTCTTCTTTTTTTTCTCTTTCGTGCAATGGTGCACCTGGTTGCGGCTAATTTGGGTGGCTGTTCAAGTTCATAGAGAGGAAGACGGGTAGGATTAAAAAAAAGTAGACGAAAGGCTGCTCAGCAGCCATGAACTTGAATGTAAAGGTTATATTATATATTTATATGGGTGTGTGCATATACATATAGATGTCAACAACAATATGAATAAGAAAAGAGATTCGGGCGCAGATGCAGCACCAATGTTGAAATCACTAAATACACACACACACACACACACACACACACACATATATATATATATATATATATATATATAGAGAGAGAGAGAGAGAGAGAGAGAACATATAAGTATATATGTATATATACGCATGTATGTGTATACAAGGGAGTGCATAGCAAAAGTGTATATATTATTAATAATCAAAGTGCATAACGAAATTGTATATATCAATTTTTTTCCTATGCGTGAGATTTTTCTGAAATTTCCAGAATGATATTTTTTTAGGGAGGAAGGATGTAACATTCCAAATTTTAACTAATTATTTGATTTATATTATATTAAATTATATATAAATTAGAAATAGATTATTACTACTTTGTATAAAACGAAAATTATATTTATATTAAATTTTGAGATAATCTTCAAGTTTGAAAATAATAACAATTATTATTATAATTGGATAAGAATGGATAACCGAATGATAGTGATGGTGGTTTTTTTTAGGATTGAAGATTTATAATAAGAGTGGGAATATTTTAAGATGAACATGAGAAGTTTTAGAGATAAACTAAGATTGGAGTTTTGTATCTTTATATATATATATATATATTAAAAAGTATAAGTTCTTTTTTTGTTTTTGAGAAACAACAAAAAAGATAAAAAGGGACCATAGGAGGAAACTAAGAGAAAGAGAACAAAAATCAAATTGTTTATAATCTACGGAAAATTAGTCTTAGGCCCTTAAAGTAGCGTTGATTTTGTTTTTCATCCACTATAAAAAGTTTTAACGCGTGAGATTCAGTTTTAACGCGTGAGGTCTAGTTGGACTCTAAAACAGATAAATTTATCTGTGCATTTTCAAAATATGTATAAAACACAGATAAATTTATTTATCTTGTATAAATAAGCATACAGATAAATTTATCTGTATACTTTATACGTATTTTGAAAAGGCACACAGATAAATTTATCTGTCTTGCATAAATAAACAAACAGATAAATTTTTTAAAAAGACACAGATTTATCTGTATGTTTATTTATGCAAGATAGATAAATTTATATGTGTACTTGATACATATTTTGAAAATGTACAGATAAATTTATCTATATAAAAAACACAAATAAATTTATCTGTCTTGCATAAAATAAGACAACAGATAAATTTATCTGTATGCATCACATATAAATTTATATATTTGTGCTAAATTTATCTGTGTTGTAGGCGATTGGATCTCGCGCGTTAAAAATTTTGTTAATAGACCTTCCGCGTTAAAACTTATTTTTTTGGACCTTTGGCTGAAAGTCCCTAGAATATATTGGTTTGTTTTAGTGGGTTGTTGTATCCTACATGATATATGTTACAGTTTGAAGCACTATTTTACTCAAATTTCAGCAAGGTCAGAACTGTGCATGTTTCGTAATATAATGTTTTAATTTTAGGATTTCGTGACTATTAGGCCAAGGCCCGCAATCCACAGCCGGTCATGTCTCTAATTTTGGGGCATGGCAATGTCTAGATATGGTGCTTAACAGAAAAATAAATATAAAATAATGGAGACACAAAATTGCCAAAGTTTGGAAATCGAACCGGTGGTCCAGGAGCAATGGTGCTCCCATGGCTGCCAATTGGGGATTTAAGTTATACAAAGTTTTGATAAAGTACCCGTGTCGGCAAGATGAGACAAAAGCATGAGTACACGTGTTAGGTGCGGCTACGTTTTACCGGACGCAGTTGAAATCTCAATTATGAGAGAATAATGAAGAGTGAAGACAATATGCTAAAACCAGATCTGTGACTTATAATTATAAGGTATAGCATAGCTATTAAGAATAGAAAAAAATGCCTGATGTGAAAAATTAATATGTATAAACTAATAAGTACGTGAAGAAATTGAAATATTGCCTTGTGGATTGCTTATCGACTCATTTTTTCGTCTACGATATTCTAATTTTTTTCAAATCTACCCACCCGTATCTAATTTTTGGATACTTTCTAGCTAAGTCTACGTATCGTTAGTTTAAAAGTTTTATGTATCTGATCCATAGATACACACCCGAGTCCGTGTAACATAGTTGGAGATTATATCTTGTGTCAAAAGTTCTCCGTTCAATGGGGTGACTTTTTATCTCCGTTCAATGGTGTGACATTTTATCCTTGAAAATAGTTTATCCCTAGTTTTTCCAACGCTTATAATTTGATTTTAGGGTAATTCTAATTAGGTTCTCATCTAGAAATAGAAATACTAATACAGATACGGTGTTAAAAGATAAATTTAAATAATTATTTGATAAGATAACAGTAAAACTTGACCTAATTAGTACCGTTATTCTAATAGAAACGAAATAGATAGGCCTTGTTTGGTAACGTGTAGAGTTTTTTGTTTTTTATTTACAATAAATAAAAATAAAACGTGTTTGGCACATAAATGTTTGAAATGTGGTAGTTAAAGCCTGCGGATGAATGTAGTGGTCAAAAGTGGTGGTGACCAGAGATTGTGCTTGAAAGTGGTGAGTAGAGGTGTTAGCCTATGATAATTGCAAGAGGTAGCGATAGTGGTCAGAGAAAATAACTGTATATGGTCATCAGAGGCCGTGGCCGGATGTGGTGGTCGGAGCGGGTGGTTGGAGATGGTGACCGGATGGAGGTGGTCTGACGTAGTGATCGGATGTGTTAGCCGAAGATGATAGCAAGACGTAGTGGTGGTAGTCGGAAGTGGTAGTCGGAGGCAATAGCTGTATGTGGCGGTCGAAAATGATGACTAGAAGAGATGGTCAGAGGTGGTGGTCGAAGGGGTGGTCGGAGGCGGTGGTTGGAAATGATCTTCGGAGGTGGTGAAAGAAATAAAATAAAATAAAATTTTATTTACAAAATAAGTGAAAACACATTTTTTTCTATTTATAAGAATTTAGTAAATTTTAAAAATTATTTATAGCTTTTTGAAAATAAAAATTATTATAAAAAATTGTTTTAAATTACAGTTTACAAGAAATTTAAAAACAAAAACAAAAAATAAAAAATATAAACGTTACCAAACATGGCAATAGCGTTTTACTGTTATTGTAAATGCTCGGTTTTTTTGTTATTTTTTTCTATCCCGATTTTTGTTATATTCATGGATTTCGTTTGCAGAGCATTTACAATAAGATCTTTTTGTGAATAAAAAAGAACATAATCAAGCCGTTCAACAAAAAAAAAAACATAATCAATCCCCAGATTCTGTGTTTTTTGGTATTATTTAGACAATAGCTCGCGGGATGGTGGTCGCAGAGGCCAATGGATAGTGGTGGCGTCATGTTGTCAGCGCAACAGCGTTGGTGGCATAAGCGGCAGTGTGACAGTGGTGGGAGGGAGGGTGGATGGTGGCGGTGTCGTGTTGTCAGCTGAGCGGCGATGGGTTTTGAACGGCTTGGGTAAGGAGGGATGTGAGACATTTAGGGTTTTGAGAGAGAGAGAGAGAGAGAGAATCACCGTCAATGAAGTCACAGAGGGAAAGGATGTATTTTGGGAAATGTTTGTTAGGTGAGTAATGGGTGGGAGCTTTATTTGTTAAATCCAATCTCGGCTATTCAATTTTATAAAGAACAAATATTAACCATTAAAACATAGTTTGTCTCAAGACGTTTCAAAAGGACTAGGCTGTTTTATTATATAGATGAGAGATTGAGAGATTATTTTGGCACTGGCAACATTTTATGATTATGGTTTCCATAAATTATTGATGTTCATTTTGTTATCACCTTTATGATATTGTTGGTTGTTATACCAATATTTGATATATTGTTTACTCGTCATTCACTATAAGAATGTGCAAATTTACCCACAAACTCTTTTCTAGCTACACTGAATGCATTCGAAGAAGTATATGGAGGAAGGAAAAGGATGGTAGGCTCTGTAGTTGTCAAATCGTGAATCGAAATTCAAATTTTGTGAATCATGAATCGAATTAAATTGAGAATCGTAAGTTTAAGTATTAAGGTTAAATATAATATCAAACACTTCATGTGTTAAAATAAAATAAACAAAATTTGATTTTGACACAAATCATGCAATCACAACATCATTACAAAATTTAACTAAAAAGATATACCTTCAACACAACAGGTTTTGCCTCAAATCCAACTTACCATAAGATTCCTTAAAAATCATAATTTATTCTTTTTTAAATTTCATAAAATAGATCAAAAAATCTCAAAGAGCGTAGAATACCAAAAGAGAGGATGAAAATTATTTAGATTAAATATAAAATGTTTTCAAAGACGTCTAGTATGCTTATTGCGAACTAAAAAAGTCGTGTTTATGAAAATGCATACTTAATAAGAACTACTATAATAGAGAATCACTACAAACTTCAATCCAGAATACTCTTAATTAAACTGCGGACAGTCTTGATTGAGTGTAGAAAAAATGTTATGGAACATTTGAGTCCAACTAATCCAACTCATATTATATTATACTATATTTGTTTCACCAAAATAGCAATAGAAAGTATATTAAAAGTGTTATTGTCATCTTTTAAGTTTTTAAAAAATGTATTGTTAATAACCTATTGATATTTACCTTGATCTTATTACGGTGGTGTTTGGTGTTGCTGGATGATTGTAGTTTATATCTTTTTGCTATTAATTTTAGTAATAAGTTATATTCTTTTTTACTTCAGCTACAAATTATAATTATCGTTTTTTCAGCTACAAACTATAAGCTATTAGTTTCAGCAACGCTAAACATTACTTATATTCTCTAATCATCAAATGAGTAATAAATAATGATGATTATTTTTTATTTTTACAATAAATAGACCAAGTTGTATTATGACATTGCTAAAATAAAAGTTGTAAATAGGAGTTCAAAATTTGTTCGATATGATAATTTTAAATATCAAATAAATCGTAAAAAGTAAATCGACTCGTAAATCGAATAATTAATCATAAGACTCATCACAATTTCATCACAAAATAAACTCACTTAGAGATTCATATAGATTTACGAATGAATCATAAATCAAATCATGAACTGAATCATTAATCGTAAGATTCTCGTAACTATGGTATAAGATTGTGTCAATACATGAAGGGTGCACCAAATAAGAGAACAAGTAGTTTGGTGGGTTTGGAAGTTTCTTGAAATGGCAGTTTAGACTAGAGGACGGCTATGCAAAAAATTAGAACAAAAAGGAAAGCGAAAGTTAAAAAATAAAAATAAAAATCTCTTGGTACAAAGTGCAACGGTACAAAAAAAATCTCTAGGTATAGTCTTCTTTTTAAGAGATGGAGGGTATTTTGAAGGGGGATAACTCTGTAGTACAGAGTGCTGATGGGTCTTCGAAGGGGGAGAGGGCAGAGAAAGATCTAAGAGCTATGAGAAGTGATATACAGGGATATAGAGGGGAGAATTGAGCATATATGACCCCTATGCAGGGAGAGAGGCTTCGAAGGGGTATAAAGAGATATGGTCAGTTAAAAGGCAGTCAAGACTCAAGAGATGGATTTGATGGAAGATTGGTGAGGGAAAGCGTGCAACTAGGTTGCTGGCAAGAAGAGATGGAGGTGGTGGGATCAAATTTACAAAAGAAGTTAAGGCCAACGACATGGTAGTCTAGTGGGGACGTAATGTTAAGGAAGGCAAGTTTTCTTCTAAATTGGTGGGTGAAATAACTAATAAGAAAGATCTCTTCGGATGCACTAGTGATTTTGAACAAAGATCCGAAAAGGAGCTGGAAGAACAGAAAAAGAAATCGTAATTGTATTGTGAATTTAATTTACCACTTAAAAAAGGCAAATGAGGACAAGATTTTACACAAACCACAGTTATAGCTTTCAACCCCGAGATTCTACAATATCACCAATAATCAATACAACCCGCCAATAAAAGAAAAGGCCAGTCAAGAAGGCTAAAATCAGATAGTGCACACACACGCACACAAACACACGCACATTCATACATGCATGATACATCCATGCATACATACATAAATACAAATATCAAAAGTTATATTTATCTGTGTATAAACATACCACAAATTCACAATTGTTTACATTGTTTACCAATTGGTTTATATGCACTCAAAAGAAATGTTTCAGTTTTAAGAAATTATTATTTTTAATTAATGGCCTTGGGACTAAAACAATTCCATTATAACAAACAATCAGAAAGCCTAGCAAAAAGGACTCCGAGTGCTAAGGCCTAACAAACCACAAAAGACAAACAAATGAAAAATCGCATCTGAAAAGAATTTCGGAGTTGAAGTTCTTCTCCTAGGTGAGAAACAAACTACAAAGTTGTAAACAAACTAATAGGATGAAAAGCTGCAGCAACCTTTACCACATATCACTACTCTGTAATAACCTATGCAGTCAAAAAAGAACGAAAGATTTTTGTACAATTCCTTTATTTTCTCTAGGCAACGTGTGCAGCTTTTTTTGCGGCAGGCCATACAGCTAAGTAATGATTGCATATTCAGCATAACTTGAACAACTAAATTATGTCTATTCATTCTTTTTAAAAGTTAAATCTAACAGAGAAAAAATTAGTGACAGAGAAAGAAATATACTTAATCTTCCTTTTGACTTAAAAATCTTGTTACACTAGGTTCCAGTATATGAACAGATCTATGTAGTGGGGCTCCACTACCAATTTGAGAAATCATCTTATTTGACTTACACAAATCAATCCCACATGAAAAAGCAAATCTTGAGAAAAAAATAGAAAACCATAGCATAACATAATGTTAAGGAAGCTGAGTTTAACTAAACCATTTTTGTTTGCACTAAATGTAATACTCCATCTCACATCGGTAAAAGATATAAATTATATATGGTATATGAAAAAATTTGTGTGCTACTATTACAAATTGTATAAGAGTCAACCCCGATTCCCATGTAGGGTTTCATGGTAGTGTGGATAGAGAGTAATAGAAACTCCGAAAATAGGTAGATGTCCCAAAGTTGTATACCTTATGCATACTGATAGGCTGCTCTATGTCCGCTAATGGGCTGCTATTCACATCCCAACCAGGAAAAGAACTTGGGCCACGCGATGAGAGTGTCGTGCCTTTGAGTGGGGAATATTGTGATACTCCATCTCACGTCGGTAGGAGATAGAAATTAAGTATGGTATATAATGAAACTTGTGAGCTACTACTAATAACTTAGGCTTAAACATTTTAGGCTGCGTTGTTACGCTCTTTATTTAAGTTATTGGGCCAATAGTTCACTTCGGTCGTTACACCAAATACTCTAGATACAAGACAACACAGTTTTCTTAGCAAAAAGGCTGTTAACAGTGGACCGCCAACTATTTTAAAGACCTGATATTAAGTGTCAAATAATCCCAACATAAACTCTAAAACACCCCAAAAGATTTCATTCATGACCTTGTTCATCCATGGTATTAGTTGTGGATAAATAAACACCTTTGACTAACTGATGCAAAACTAAATGCAATGTACCAGCCTACCAGGTATGTAGACCAAATGCAGATAAGAAACATCATAACATACAAAAGTACATCAAAATGACATCAACCAAGCATAATGCTACAGAACTACCTATATAAATTAATGAAACATTTATCTAATCATGCCCACAACAGATAGAATAGGTGAAAAGTAGATTTCCAGAACCCTCACTTCAGGGAAAATCAGATTTTTACCTTCTGCTGATATTGTTTATCCAAACCTTCCACCTGAACCGGCACACTGACTGGCACCATGGAGCCATGCATTGGTACCTGAAAAGATGCATAACTTCCAGCAGCAGCAGCAGCAGCCATTTCAACAGTAGCTTTCATCTCCGGCGTCGTAGTGAAGTAGTCCGAAGCCATAATCTTGTTGAGCTTCGCTCTCAAGCCAGCATCTACAAATCATCAATAAAAGCCACTAAAACACACAGCATACACACCAAAATTCAACAAATCGTAAACTGGCCATAAAGTAAGTATACAAGTAATATCCGGATCTGAATCGATTGGTCGATCGGAGTTGACAAGCCATTGCTTCGCGTGCACAATGCACTGTTGCAATGCATCCTTGTGCGAAAGGCTCGAATCGACAGGTCGCGATATCAAGAGGCCACCTAACATCGAAATCAAATCTAAGTCCCTCTCGCCGAGCAGATCGGTGGCGTCGTCGTCCGTGACGTAGTCGTAGGTCAAGCAGCACCCCCGCTCGTGCGTCCGAGTAAGCATCGTCGAAGTGAAATCGTTCTGACTTTTCACATCGAACATACTCCCGAAGTAGAGCAGGTTCAGGAGATCCTCCACTACCGCGTGCTCTCGGTCCACTTTCGATTCAACCTCGCCTACAGCTTGTTCTTTATCTTTATCATCTTCAGTGTCTGGCTCGGAAGCGGAGGCGGCGAGGGGTGGTGAGGCGGAGACCTGCTGCTGTTGGACGACGATGCTAATTTCTTCGGCGACAGCAGCGGCGAGGGGCTGGCGGAGTTTCTCGAGCTCGTCGATGGCGGCGACGACGTAGGGTTTCGAGCGGAGAACATCTTCCTGCTCCTTGACGATGGGCTTGCCCTGGGTAACGGACTCTTCCAGTTGGACGATGCGGTTGTATTTCTTGCGGAGAGCACGGAGGCGCTTGTTGATGAGGCTGAGGACTGGTCCGTCGGTGACATCCAAGGCCGCCGTGGCCGCCATTGTCGGCTTTTCTGAATCGGTTGAGTTTGTGCGGATAGTAACGGTGGTTCGCTTCGCCGCTAACGGCGGCGGCGGTGGTGGTGGTGGTGGTGGTGGTGGTGGGGAAGGAGATTTTGGAGGTTTTGCAGGGGTTGATGAACGAAGAGGGGGACGAACGCCGAGTGGGATTTGAGAGAGGGAGAGAGATGATCGGTCGGCCTTTTACAGTAGGGTGAAGCTCCTACCCACGGGAGGTCAATTTATGGTCTTGTTTGTATCAGCGGATAGGATTAGATGGGATTAAATTTTATTTTATTTATTTTTATAATTTACGGTATTTGGTTCAACATATTTACCTGCACTAAAACTGCATACAAAATTGAAAAAAATAAAAAAATTTAATAATTCGATTCAGTTCAAATTGATTTGTACGATTCGGTTTGATTCAGTTCGATTTTAATATGTTGCTATTCAGTTCCAATTTACAATTTCTAAACACTGTTTTAAACGGTTCGATTTACGAATTTTAATTTAAACTCACAATTTCGTACCGAACCGAACCGTTACTATTGCTTAATGTTAAAAAATTATAATTTATAATATATGAGTGTAACTCACTACTCACTGGCTGTGGCGTGACTTTGAGTCTTAAAATAGTGAAATATGAAATTTTTTTGATTTTTTGAGGTGTAAATCCTAAGACATGAGTGTAATTCGTCGTCTCTTTAAGTCTCAACTCTCAAACCCTACGACTCATGTCTCAACGTCGACCTCCTGCCGACGCCTCACCGTCGACGTCTTTTCGTCTTCTCTCACGACTCACGCTCGCTATCTTTTCTTCTTCTCTCACGACCTGTCGTCGCCTCGTCGTCGATTCTCTCATACGCCTCTCTCTATCACCGATCTATGTCATACGCCTCTCTTCGTTAGTGATCTCTCTCTGTCGCCACATCGGTTCGTTTCTTCCTCGTCTTCTCTTAATTCTTCGCTGTTGAATGGCTGCACTTTGATTTTGCTTATGATAGAAAACTTAAAACTCAAAACTTTAAAACTCATTTTGAATATTTGATTTCACTTTTGAATGGCTGCATTTTAATTTCCCTTTATATATATATTTTTCTAATCAGTGAATGGCTCATGGTTGCATTTTGATTTTGTTTGGGAATGAATTTAGATTTTTTTTGCTTGGAAATGCATTTTGCTAAATTTTGGTTGGGAGTGTATTTTGCTAAATTTTAGTTAGAATAGTTAATCGAACTGTGTCCGATTCATTGTCACGGATCGGTTCTGATCTGATTCTATTACTTGAACGGTTCGGACACGGTTGTAAAAAATTTAGAACCATTATGAACGGCACAATTTTTAATTTTTTGAAAAATCTATCTAATTTTGACCGTGTGCACCAATGACCTGCACTTTAATTAATTTTTGACAATCAATTCCCATTATAAAATTTCAATTAAAATTGACAAAAAAATTTATATGAATTAATTCTAAAAAATTAATAACACTTAAGTGATGTCAATAAACATTGCCTCTACTTAAATTCAGGTATTCGATACCATCACTATAGATAAGTCTGGAACTAAAAATGAAAGATATTCAAAAACTAAATCAAAGTCCGCATGGTTCCATGCAAAAACCAGACAAGGTATGCAAAGATGTATATATATCAAGGTGGAGACATAGTGAAATTTATTTGAACACGCTAATGGGTCTTGTATTTTGGCCAAAACTTCGAGTATAAGACATGAGAAGAATCAGTGCAAGCCCTACTCAAACCAGACCCAATCGTTCGAAAAAGAATCAGCGCAAGCCCTAATCTCATCGCTCTGAAAAGAATCACAGATTGAGTAGAATCAACGCAAGCACTAATCTCCAGGAACATAATCTCATCGCAATTGAAACAAATTCGAGAGATTGAACGGTGAGGGTCTGTGGGGAGAGAAAGTTGGGGGTTTTTTCTTGGGAAAGAACGAGAGAATTTTCTCGAGAAAAATTTCGAAACCCATCTCGATTAACCGATTTCTTATTCTAGGTTCATCTTTTGTTGCCGTGAAATCCATTCAATGTTTCTGGAACGATATTTTTTATTTTTGTTTTTGTTTCTTCATGGGTTGTGTGATGTCAAAGCAAGTGATGTCGGTGGCCCATGCGCTCGACCATTCCAGGGCGTTCCAAGACAATACAACAGTGGGGTTGGAGCAGGGTTGGGGAAGCACGTTAACGATCTTGGAGAAGAAGAATACTGAGTCGGGGTTGAGTGGAAGCGAGTTAGGCGAATCAAGGAGGACGGGTTATTGAGTTCTAGATTATGGTTAAATCGATAAATTTACAATTGCCCTTAACAGCATTAGGGTAACACCACTAAGGGAGGTCAACGTCGTTTCAAAGAGCTTAGGAGAAGTTACTATATTTTCACTTAAGCTCAAGGAAAGTAAGTGTAATTTGTCAGGATTATATATTAAAAATTATATTTTAATATTTAATTTTAAGATAAATTATACTGATTTTTCTTAAAATTTTGGTCAAATATGGTTAACTCTACGTTTTTTGACAAATTATACTAACTTCCCTTACGTCTTTAAATGTTGTTACAAACTAACCCAAACTGTTAGGGTTCCGTCTGTCATCGTTTATATCATCAAATATATTCTCATTTTGCCCTTCAATGCAAGAACCATTTCTTCTCATTTTTTATTTTTTTATAAAGTTTATAAAATAATAATTCTTCGGTTTGAATTCGCCAGAGTAATTTACCGGCGATCAAATCCGTTCACTATCTGCATTAGGTCATCAAAAGGGTAGCGAACGTTGTCAATCATTATATTTTCATTTTGCCCGTTAACACAAAAATTTGTTTCTTCTTCTTTTTTTTTTCTTTTTATAAAGTTTATACAATGATAATATTTTGGTTTGAATTTTCTATACTAATTTATCGGCGATTGAAGCCGTTCGCTAGCAGCATTAGGTCGTCAAAAGGGTAGTAAACGTTATCGATCGATAAATAATTATATTTTACAATTGATTGTAAGTAGAATAGCTCAAAAAAAGAGAGAAAGAATGGCGCCGCATCCCCCAACCGCTGCACGCCACACTCACGTCGTCGTCACCTCCGTTGCCGGTCACCGCCACCACCGTCCACACCTGTCATCGCTGCGGGGTACCCTATCGCTGCCTCTGCCATCGCCGTCGCCGTCGCGTTGGGGGTGGGGGTTTGTGATTTGAGAGAGAGATGAGAGACCGTTGCCGGTCACTGCCACCACCGTCCACACCTATCGTCGCCGCCGGGTACCCTATCGTTGCCTCTACCGTCGTTCATCGTTGCCGTCACGTTGGGGGTGGAGATTTTCAATTTAAGAGAGAGCGAGAGAGAGAGAGAGACCGACAATTCGACGATAGAGCGATGGCGAGGGGTCCCCAGTGGTGGTGGTCGGCGTGGATGGCGTGAACGACGGACAACGATGCCAGCGGTGGCTGGCTGTGGCAGCATTTGGGGGGGTTTGGCCTACGCTGCTTCTTCTTCTTCCTCGCACTTTTTTTTGTTCTAACCCTAACATAGAATTAATACTGGGGGTAAATTTGTTTTTTCATCAATTTCGTTAACGGCGTTAATTACTAAGGGGTGTCAGTGTAGTTTATTCAAAAAAGGTGGGACTGACTGTATTTGACCAAAATCTCAGGGGAGGTCAATGTAATTTACCGTTAATTTTATTTTAATAAAATTATTTTTTTTATTTTATAATAATCTTAATGAGCAATACATGCAATATCATTTCTTTAATATTATACATGAATGTTCTTTATTCTGTACAGTAATCTGGTGTGTAGAGTACGACTTGCACATAGAAGACCAGATTATAGGTTCTTGCAGAATATAAGTTGTTGTTCGCAGTTTAAATAGATTTGGACAAACCATCGTCCGACTGTAGCACAGAATTTTAGTAGATTTGTCTTAGTTACAGGAAATAGATAATAGCATTGTCTATTATTCCAATTTATTATACTAGTACACTTTGTGTGTATTGAACATGATCACATTGAGGTAATTAATTTTATATTGACTATATAAATTAATTAACCCCCAAGATTATTATGAGTGCTTATACTCTTAATCTCAAAATAATTATTATTTGCATATATTTAATATTCGTTATTTTAATTCATTAGATGGAGCGATTTTTTATAGGTCTATAGTCCCGGTGAGTTAGATAGCGGTATTAATTATATGATGAATATTAATTATTGATAGAGTCCACGTCTCGATTGTTCGGGATTGACAATACTTTTCTTAAGAAAGCTTATAAGTTTTGATCGGGCCAAACCCTACAAGTGGATTGAATTATCTGACGGCCAGATAAGTTAAGCGAAAAAGTTTAAAGAATTTTAAAGATGCTGATTAAATTAAATTATCAGTAATTAAATTTAATTGGTTGGTATCAAGAATTTTAACGTTGGGATATGAGTTAAGTATTTAATAATAGGAGCACAATGCAAATTAGTTTTGAAATTATGGATAAGAGTGTAGTTACAATTCTTTATAATTACAAAAATCGCTGAGAGGTTTGCATATTTGCAGAAACCGTTGGATGGGTATCGGATTACATTAGAAGTCTATATCATAATTACTCCACATGTCTCTACTGTACTCCTATAAATAAGCGGGTAGGCTGAACCAAATTCATGAGTTGTTTTTCAAGACTAAGGTTATCCAGGTTCTATCGGTACCAATTCTCGAAAGATCGTAACCTATACTTCGTTCGGGAATCGCATTGGAAATACAGTAAAAGGTCTGACCGGAATTTCAACTCAGAAAATCAAAATTCATAGTTGAAAAATCGAACAAAAGGTATTAATCTGAATTAACTGTGGTGGCACGAGTTTTATTTTTTCAAAAAATTGTTTACAAATTAATAATTTTGGCAGTTTGGCTCCAACGTAATTTTCTCTAAAATTAAATATTATTTATTTATATACATATCAATAATCAGTCAAACTGTGCTTTCTTTGCATAAATAATATATTTTATGAGACCAATAAAATAAATCATTCCAATAATCATTGAAAGTCTACCCAAAAACCAAAAAATAAAGTATCAGGTTGAGTTTTGAGGCATTTTCAAGTCTTGATGAGAGGTTAGGCCCTTCATTGGTGCCTTGGTGGGCTATTTCTATTTTCTAACATGAAGAGCTACGGTTTTGATTTGCTTTTGATCCACGAGAAGGGAGAAAGGATGGCATTTTATTTACTCTGGCGAGTTTTTACATTGTTATATATGAATTTTTTTCACTCTTGATAAAAAAAATAGAGTAAAAATAGAACGATATTTATTTTTTCTATCCTCTTAAACCTTAGAATCTATTTTCAAAAATATCTCCAACTTTGTCTTATTTCCTACTACTTTTCCCTTATTAATTTTTTCGTCTCTATTTCAATCAAATAGAAGGTAAGAATGGGAGATCTCATCTCCGCCCAACTAGCCGCCCCAGAGTCAATTGGAGTATTCTGTTAACTTGGACTAGCCCGAGTTTGGATATGCCCTCGTTCGGGTGATGGGCTGATGGCCCACCAGCAAACCAGTCCATTGATTTGTGAAAAAAATGGTAAATTCCACATACATCCCCTTGATTTCTATGCATAATACAAAATTTCTATGCATAATACACTTTCTTACGAGGAAAACCATGCAAAAATAGAATTTTTGTTCATTCAAAATCCTCTGCACGGCAATAGTAGTAATAGAGAAAAAGTAAAGTCGAGGAAAAAAGAAAAAGAAAATATAAAAGAATTAATTTTTCTTACATATTTAATTTACAAAAAAGTTAGTAAAAAAAATTAGTTTTTAACTTTCTTGTGTTGCATAATTTTACACTTTTTACAAAATCCATTTTGCTTAAATAACATTTTAATCTATTTGCTTAAATTTCTTAAAAAATCAATAATAAAAAGTCATCTTTTGTCTTTTTACTATCAGCTTAAAGACACCTTTTAATTAAATATTTTTTTGTTTATTTAGCTTAAAACTAAATATTATTTTTTTATAAACCGACTTAAAGTTGAATTTTAAATTAATTTAATATAAATATTTTAAAATAATACATTTATAACTGTGATTAAAGCTAATTTTTGAAAGGACTAGTTATCATCTCCTCTTTTATAATAAGAAAAATTTCACTATGATTTTTTAAAGTATTTTCAATGATTTTTTAAACTCAAACAAAATTAATATTTTAATTTTGTAAAATTACAAATTCAAAATAGAGAAAATTATTAAAAATTTAAAATCTTAGCATCTTAAATAATGATAAATTAAAAATCTTAATTTTAACAAAAAAAATCGAAACTTTTAATTTTAACACTATCCTATTATTTAACATATAAATCACTTATATCAAATTTAAATTACATAGACATGATAGAATTGTCTTTAAAAAATTAATATTTTAAAGCGCATTGGTTGGATTTTTTGTTTTAAAAATAAGAATGATAAGGCATCTCATAATTTTAGGGACACTAACATAATTTTTAAAGATGTATCTTAAATTTCTCTTATTTTATCTAAACAAAAGTGAGAATATAACAATCAATGAGGGCACATGCTCCCTCCTCGTATGGTCGATTCGTTCAACTCCATATATTCCTCTATTCGTCGATTATTTTTTCTAATAAAATAATTTCTAATAAAAATAAAATTGAGATTGGAAGAAGTTTGAAATGGAATAAAGTTGAAATGGTGATTCTGATTTTAATGTTTGGAATAAATGTATGAATCAAATTTAAAATAAATTTATTATTTAAATTCTAATGCTTTCCTATGTTAAAATGATTTCTAAAAGGAATTATTTTTAATCATTTTGACATGAAGATGAATAGAATATCCTTTCTATCTTTTTTTTTTACAAAATTACAAATTCTATGTGTGTAGCAGTGACAATAATGATAATAATAATTGTGTTGGTAGACGAAGAAGTAGTGGTGATAGAACGGTTCAAGGATCGAGATTAAGAATCTAAAAGTTTGGAATTCAAAGTTGGGGTTCTAAGTCATAATGTCAAGAATTGAGATGTTCAGGATCAGAGGTCTAGGTCTATAATTTAAGTTCAAGAGTTCAAGAGTTAAAGAGTTAAAGAGTTAAAGGGTTTAAGGTTTAGAGTTCAAAGTTGAAATGTCAAAGAATCAGGTTGGGGGGTCAAGGGTTGAGCATTAGAGTCAAGAGTCATTCAAGGTTGGGGAGAGTTGAGCATTAGAGTCAAGAGTCATTCAAGGTTGAGGGTCTACAGGTGTAGACTCGAGACTTAGGGTTTGGGGTTAGGACTAAGACTAGAACATAGTTGTGAGATTTGAGGTTCACTTTCTTAAGGTTAAAGGTCAGGATTCAAACTTCAGGTTTAGAAGTTTAGCGTCCCAGTCGAGGATTTAGAATTGAGGTTAGGACAAGAGTTTGAGGTGGTTTGGAATCTTCAGAATTGAGGTTAGGACAAGAGTTTGAGGTGGTTTGGGGTCAATTGGCCGAGGAGATGGTGGGGTTGGTGAAAGAGGTGGTGGTGGAAATGACGGTGGGGCACTGGGGCTGGATGGTTTATAAAATGTAATTTTTTATCTCATAAAAGAGGCTATTTTGGTTACAAAATATAAAAATAAAAAAGAACGAAATGACCATTCCTTGCAGTTTCATGGAATGATTATTCCCATGAAATGGAGAATAACAATTTCATTAAAAATGAGCATTTTGCTTTATCTTGTTAAACCGAACAACGAAACTGAGTATTTCCATAGAATGACGATCTCATTTCAAACCTCATTACATTAAACCATATATAGCCCAAAAAATGCATTCCAATCTTTGGTTGCAAAAAAAATAATAGAACGTTAAATCCAAAAATAATCCCTGTTATCTAATAAAATGAGAAATTCCCAAGCAAATACCAAATAATTATCATTTCATTCCAGTACAATCATTCACTTGAACCAAAGACTACCATATCGTGTGAAGTTTCAAACCCAAGACCCAAGACCTCTTTTAAAAGAAGTCCTAAATTCTAGTCAACTGAGACAATCTAGCCATTATTGCAAGTTGCATTAGCAGTAACATTAATTAACTGAGATTGCTGCTCTAACATTACTCGAAGCTGCGGGTTGAATAGGTGACCCATTTGGAAGCATTAATGACACCAAAAATGGAAGCCTGGTTTTTGCAGAGATCAATCCAATCTTCAATTCCAGACTACGCACCAAAAACTACTCGGAGCTAAGTTTTTCTTCATTCAGATTGCTTCCTTCCAGCTCAAAAATCTATTTCTTCGGGAAGCCTGACCTTTCCTAGACAGACATATTGCATCTCCTCTTTCCATGTCTGCAAAAATTTTGGTTAGAGTAGGATTAAAGAATATGTAAGCCCCCTTATACAAGAGAATAAGCGATGGAAACATTTCTTTGGTACTGGACTAGTCAAGACTGTACATACTCCAAACCCATGGCCCCTTTGGTACCGGACTAGTTAAGACACTGCACATAACTCCAACCCATGGCCCCATGGTTCTACGAATTTCCGGGCTACAAATGTCAGAGCATGCGTTAGAGTAACTTACCTCATGCCGGAAGGAAATCCTCATATCTGGTACATTTGACTTGTGAATATCGTTTCCTTCACAACCTCTCTTGGAATATTTGCTACCGAGCCAATGCAACTAAAGAGCAACAAACAGAGGAAGTATTAATAAATAAAAATCACCCAAGTCGCAAGACCAAAACTCAATGGGATTGACAAGGGCTACACAAGAGGTACACGTAACGAATTGTTTTATTTGATACTCCACACAAATAAATCAGAAAATGGATTGCAAAAAGCACCACCTAATTGTTTTGCTTATGTTATTATAGGCATTAAAGAATTTGTTGGAAGGCATCTTGTCTAATGAGTATTGAAGTCAGAAAGACAACCAGATATAATTGAAGCAAATGAAAATGAGATACACATACCAATGTCATAATTCCATAATATCATACA
This sequence comes from Heliamphora exappendiculata, assembly GCA_034768845.1. Taxonomy (NCBI): domain Eukaryota; kingdom Viridiplantae; phylum Streptophyta; class Magnoliopsida; order Ericales; family Sarraceniaceae; genus Heliamphora; species Heliamphora exappendiculata. Next base: position 17,830,231 of record JAOTRH010000020.1, on the reverse strand, counting down.
TCTGCCATTCCGTCTTACACTTCAATACCGCAAAGGAAAATAAAAATCAGAATTTTATCAATAGCAGATGTTACACATAAAACTTGCTGTCCTTCAGGCTGTGGGTCTTTCTTAGTCACATATTTGATACTAGAGATCAAGGGTTTAAGGTTGGCGCGGGGAGATAAGAAGAAGGGAGGGGGGGCGATGCTTTATCCCAGTTACTTGGGTTCAATTCCATGGATCCAAGCCCTCCAATTTGACTCTATTTGAAGTCATATACTCAGTTTAGATATAAGCAATTACAACATTCTTATCACCTCAACCGATGCCTCCTTAGTCTTCCTTTATTTCCTCTATTCCCCCCCATGTGGATGAAATTACACTTCCTGCCCATCAATTTGTATAAGGTGTACACAGACATGCCACTTCAGAAGGATTTCTCTTAGTTTATTTTCAATTTTTTGTCTTTCCTGACTTCATCATGACAGTATCACACATGTTATCTTTTCTTATAAAACACCATTCACCAATCTCAACTTTCTTATTTTTCTGTTCTCCTTTTCCAAACATTTTTTTTTTTTGTTATTAGCACAACATTAGATAAAATAGATCAAAGCATGTCATATGACAGCCTTATAAAATTTTTGTCGACATAACATGAATACTATGATCACAAAACATCCTCCATTTCATCCATATAGCTCTAATTTTATAAGCCACATCCTCATCAATCTCTCTATTTTTATCAATAATTTTATAAAACCACAATCAGACATCAAATCAGACCAGTTTTACCTTCCGGCCACTACCTATGGAGTAACTTGCATCACCTGACTGAAAAATCCATCATATTGATTGAGTTCCAGCAAGTTGATTTGTACATTAACCATATAAGCCACATATTGCTCCCAGGAAACTAGGTAAACAATGACTATGACACAAATTAATTGCTGATTTTCTTTAAATTCTCACCTTGGATGCATGCGAGAATCCAGATTGATAGACAGAATTCCTTGCTATCTCACAAAGGTCACAGGAAGTGAGCTTCCACACCTGAAATCCGAAGATTCCACAAGATACAGAACCATGAAGATTCCATAAGATACAGAACCATAACTATTGCCAATGAGAAGAGGAGAAAAAACGAACCTTTGCTGCAACGCTATATTCCTCCACAAGAGGTTCTTTTGTTAAATGGATTTGCAGAGGATCATCAGTTGAAAGAGAAACATTCAAGCCACGCTGAAAGAACATGGGGAATGGGTTGCGATGATAGTCCAGGAAAAGGGAGTTGTTGCTCAGTGGCGACATTGCCAATCCAATCTGAAAAATGAGGTTAGTCAATTTCATATTTGAGAAACATAGATGAGAAGATAGCAAGACACAATGACAAATGTAAGAGAATGAATATATATATATAGGGAAGATGAAATGAGAAATGTATACAAATGATTAGATATAAGTACTTGATAGCAGAAGAAGACATTGGATGGAATATCCATCAACAGTATAATTGGACCAAAACCCTTTTTAGTTTTCACATCCTCACCAAGTAGAAATCTTTCAACTTTGATACAGATAAACATATCTACATTTTCCATGGAACATTATTTATTGTAGTCTTATGAAAAAGCATGTAATCAATTTACTGTAAAATCCGCTTTCCCAAACCAAATCAAACCAAACCAAACTAAACTTTTGTTCCAATCAATTGGGGTCGACTACACGAATTATTTTACACCATTCTACTATGTTAAGGGTTATATCTTCAGTTAGTTTCAATAAGTTTATATCTTTTCTTAATACGGTATCCCAATATACTTTAGGTCTACCCACCCTCCTAGTGTTTCTATTACTCATAATCTTGTCTTTTTTTTATTACTGCATCAACGGGTTTACGTTGTGTGTGCAAACCACCTTAATTTATTTTCTCTCAATTTGTCATCAATTGGTGTGATCCCTACCATTCTACGAATCTTTTCATTGATAGTTTTGATCTTTTATAGTCTTATTACACATCCACTTTTACATTCTCATTTAAGTAACACTCATTTTATTTATGCGTTCTTTCTTAACAGCTTAGTATTCTATCCCATATAAAATCGTTTGTCGAATAATTGTCCTATAAAATTCTTTTTTTGATCTTATCGGTATTCATCAATCACATAAAACGCCGGAAACACCCTCTACTTGAGCCAAACAATGTTGAACAAAACTTCCTTCTACATTTCTAACTTAGTGTTAACTACACACTTAATCTTATCTACAGAGACAATATCGTTAGCGAACAACATACACTATGGAACATCATCCTGAATATTTCTAGTCAATTAATCCATAACTAAAGTAAAAGAGATAATGACACAAAACCAATCTTTGGTGTTATCCTACTGTAATAGGAAATTCATTGTTTCTCTTACGAATGATCTAAATGTCGTGGCGGTTCATCATACATGTCTCTTATCACATCAATGCACCATTTTGTCACTCCTTTTCTCTCCAACATCCACCATATGATATCTCTAGATACTCTATAATTGGTCTTTTCTAAATTTATAAAAATCATATGAAGATCTCTGTTATTTTCTTTATACTTCTCTATTAACCTCCTCCGTAGGTAGATTGCTTCTATAGTTGATCTACTAGTATAAAACCAGATTGATTCTTAGCGAGTTTATAGATGTCATTTTCTCTCTCTTTACTATCTAATATAGTATCCAACTTATCATAAGATTTCAATTTAGCATCTTTAACGGTTCTCTTAACGTTCTTACAAATTTGTTTATAGCTCTTAAAATTGTTCTCATTTCTATTTTTTTGCCGCATTTTAAAACATTCGTTCTTTATTTTACCTATGGCTTGGATCTCGTCATATTCCATCACCAAATTTCATTAGTTATAGAGCATTTTCCCTTCGACTCTCTAAGATCTTCTTTCGAAATTCTTCTTATGTATTCCGCTATTGTACTTCACATAGTATTAATATCTTCTTCCAAATCCCACCTTACTATTCTATTATCTCTTCTCATTTTATGTTGTCTCTTACTATAAATATCTAGTGCCATAAGTTTATGCTGCGATGTTAAGCTCTCTATAGAAATGACCTTGCAATCTTTACATAGTAGGCGGTCTACGTTTCTAATAAGGTAATAATCTATTTGACATTTATGAAACCCACTCTTAAAGGTTATTAAGTGTTCTTCTCTCTTTTTAAAGGAAGTATTGATTAATATAAGATCAAATGCTACTGTAAATTCTAGGATCCCCTTTCCAGCCTCATTTTGATCACCAAAACCAAATTCCCTATCAACTTTCTCATATTCTTGTATCTTGTTTCCTACTTGCCCACTGAAATCTCTACATATAGTTATCTTTTCTCCTACTGGTATTTCTTGGACCATTTCATCTATTTAATCCCAAAATTGTCCTTTAATTTGGTCATCCAATCCTACCCGAGGTGCGTAGGCGCTAATCCCATTAACTATGGTTTCTTTAATCACAAATTTAATTAAAATTATCCTATCTTCATTTACCGTAATCCAATAATTTCTTGCAGCATCAAAAGAGAGTTAACCACAAGGAAAGTCCAAGAAT
>JAOTRH010000020.1:17804298-17826555 GCA_034768845.1 Heliamphora exappendiculata | reverse complement strand
GGGGGTGCTGGGAAAGTACAAGGTTGTTTGCCACCGTATCTCCATCAGGCAGACGTGGACAATTTGCAGTGGTTTTCAACGTACAGTCATATTATCATATACACAAAAATATCTATATAAATTGTCAGCAAATACTAGTAAAAGAAGCCATTTTTCATCCAAAACAGCTGAAAGAATGCAAAACAAGGGGAAAAAAATGGAACAGCCTAGTATTAAGAATAGAATGGAACAGGGGTAGATATGCTTCATTTCCTGAATACGCCTCCCATTCAGGCTGGCAGCCTGGCAAAGAGCGTTGGTTGTACACGAATAAACAGTACACGAGAGGGCTAATACACATTTTCTCTAGAATATTACTGCAAAGCTAGTAAAGCACCCTACCTGAGCAAGGTAATACAAATACTGTAAAACAGGAGATTTCCGCAAGTTGATCCCATGAGATATATTATGGCATAGAAGGAATGCAGCAGCCAAATGGTCAATATCACCTGCCTGTGCAGATTGTGTACATTTTAGATAAAATTCAAATACCTTAAAAGAATTTAAAGGATGAGACAAAAGCAACTAAGACAATAACCTCCCCACAGTGAGGCCGCAATCTGATTGTAGGCATTCCTTTCGATTCCCGAAGCTGGGATGAAAAACATTTCAAAAAGAAAAAATGATGAGCAATAAACTTCATTACATTCCAGCAGAATATATTATGACTCATTTCTGGTAGAGAGAGAGAGAGAGAGAGAGAGAGAGAGAGAGAGTCATAGGCAGCATGACAAAAGAAGCAGAGTACTGACTACTGAGATACTATAACTAGCATCTGGTAGTTCTATTCTTTTGACTGTAGTAATGCAATTCCACCAGATATCATCTTTCACTAATGAAACATATTCTTTGTCACAATATTGAAATTGTAGAACAGAATGCTGAAATTCAACAAAACTTTACTAACCCATTGCAGTTTAAAAACCACATGATCGAGTGATCATCGGATTAGGTTCGGCATTACCTAAGCTGCCACCATTTATGGCATTAAAACAATTAAACTATGCACAGAGAAACACGGATAAATTGCTAATGCCGGAGGATTTTTGATTGATCAACTTCAAAATAATAAAAAACAATAACAACAATAACAATAACAATAACAATAGTAATAATAAGAATAACAACTTAAAGTAAAAAATAACATGTCTGTTACTCTGTAATGCATGCAGTCTTAGTAAAGAAAGGATTAAGGAGAGGTAAAATTTTGAGTGTCTTTTACTTGAGCATGCATGGCTGCGTAATGGGATGACAAAAACCAAAAGCTTAAGGCAGGTATAATCATAACAAAGAAGAACGATATTTATATCACAAGATTCTAAAAGCAGTTTATGATTTTTAAAAAAAAATTATTTTAGATATGTGTAATATCCAAGGAATACGCATGATTCTTTTCCTTACAGGGTGAACTGAAGGTGGTTTTTTAGTTTTGGCCAGGGGCACGGTGGGGGTTTAGGCATAGAAGTTATTTGCTCAAATACTTGCAGCATCTCCAAACAAACTTCAAGACCATAAACTAGAGTTAGCAGCAGCCAAACTTCTTGCAACTACATGTGAAAAAATTCAGATAGCTTAAGAAAAAGCAAATCTACAAAGGAAATTTTCATTTTCTAGTGCTTTATTTTCCTCGGTCATGAATACAGCTTCTGCTGACAAAGGAAGTAACATTCTCCATATAACAAGTGAAATTCATAGGAATGTGATTTTTACATTGTCATGAACCCCATAGAGACAGCATAGGAGTCCTTGATCCACTAAGTATTAATTCTATTAGAATCATATGCCGCTTAATAGGATAGTACACTACAGTAGCACCCAACAGATCAATTGCAATATATCAATGTTGCCTCTGATATCTCCTCAACTTATTGCGTGGCCGTGTATTGCATTGGTAGGCAATTTGGTGTGGGGATATAGGAGAATGGCCAAAAAGTTTGGAAAGATGGTAGGCACTTATGGCTCGAGATTGCTAGAGCCAGGGGAGGAAAGGGCGAAAGTAACCTTAGGAGAGAGAAAGACAGAGGCAGTGAACAAAAGCTCAAGTCAGAGAAAATGAACAGTAAACTTGCAAGGAGGAGCATGGGAGATAAGGGGTATGGGTGGTCACTATCACAACATGGAGCCATTCACTTACAGCGACAATCTAAATATACCGCCCATTGAAGAGGCCTTTGTTGCTTGATGTGGGGGTTGGGTGTTAAACTAGTTTGTAGGGGTCTAGAGCGTCGTATTCTTTAGAATGGTAAGTGTACTTGTTGTCTTTGATCAACATCCCCCTCTCTAAAGTTGGTCAGAGTTGAGCCACCCCAAGAATGGAACGAGCCAAGTAACTCTCACAAGCCCTCAACTCCAGCTTTCAAGTCACAATCCTCTTGAGGTCCTAGGTGAGGCCTCTTTGGCTCTGCTCCTAGCCTAGATCATGTTATAGAGTTCTGAATTTACCAAATTTTGAAGAGAAGAGATTGGCTCACATGGATTGCCTTCAATGTGCGGAGCGAAATTGGCTCCCTGGGACAAGCAAAGCAAGGTTAGTTCGAAGCCAACCCCCAGGCGCTTGTGGAAAGGGGTTGATCCGGAGCCGTCACATTGGGCGAGTGGAGCGGGTCTCACTTTGAGCCAAGCAGTGGTACCCACAGCATGCAGCTGGCATCATTGAGTTTGTGACCAAGTCAATCTTCGGCTTGAGCTAGTGCTCACTATAAAGGAAACAGTAATTGCCCATATACAACTAATAGCTTAAGTAAAATTATTGGGGTCAAATGGCGGGTAATCACAACTTTGACTCATTATCTCATTGGGCGAGGAATACGAAATAAATTAGATTACTTTTTCAATCAAAAGCATTATGCAAAATCTTCAATTTTTTGGTTCTTCCTCTATCATGACACAGCCTAATTTGAACCCAAGCTGACAAGAATTAAGGATAGATTGAGTGCCCAATCATAAATGGGTGAACAGAAAATCAATTGTTCAGAACACCAAGCTGGTTCCCCTAGGCCCTAGTTATATATAATTCAAAGTTTTACCAAGTATTTGGCAAAGCTTAATTTTCAACTGGATACATTCAGGCAAAAGCTCAGGCAGTATGATTCTAAAATTCTTTGGAAATACCCAGTTTGAAGCTAAAAATATATCAATCTCTATGGACATCAATCTAACTATAGTGAAAAGCCTAGGGTTCGGGAAAATGATATTATCCAGTAAACATTGCCAATAATTCTTGAGAATTTAATTTAACAATTTGACTAAGAAAAGCAATATTTGTTCAGAAACTCCTAAAGATGAGTTCTATTTCCATATTATTTTCAGTAACCGGATAATTTCATGAACAAGTGGGCATTTTCTCAACATACTAGAGACTTACAATTCAAACATTATTAAAACATTTGAGATGGATTTAAGATTCGATCATTTGAGAAGAAGATCACACCAATTCATGATTTTACCCAAAAAATATAATCACCAAAATAAAATAACTGTTGGTATTTCAGGAAGTCAAGAAAATTTTCTACAAACCTTATTGAGAGTATACAAATTCGCATAGCAATAATAAAGATAATAAGAGTATGCAGGGTTAAACTCATTTGTCCATTCTGCTGGCTTTGGCATGTGCTTCGTCGGACATCTTTCTGGTTTACTTTCATCATCTACGACGTCAAAGCCCACAACCTGTGTTGACAACCAGATAACCACATGAACATCTTTCATTGACAGAATTCAAGCACAGCAGTTTTCAGTGTGTGAATTGAATGTGCAAGTAAAATGTTCTTGCTCAACAAGTCATATGAGGAACAAGCTAATACAACCCATCGGAATATCTTCACTCTTCATCCAATGGTAAAAAATAATCCTCCTTCCTTTCATCCATTTAATCCAACTTTAACAAAACATAATATAATTAATTATATGGGATAAACAATCTCATCTATTATCCTGTGCATCCCATATATCCCCTCTATCCCCATTCACAATACCATCTTTTCTAATCCTCCACAAAATAAATCTGAAAATCTAATGAGCCCTATAAATATTACTTGTGTTGCTAAACTCAAATATATTCCCAAACGCTATGAGAACACCAAAGTATAAATTTACTGTTCCCTATGTATGCATACATGAACCCAGGTGTGTGCATAGATTAGTTGTAGGCTAGAACATGACCACGTAAACTTCGATCAAAAAGGGTTTTTCTATTTTTTATAAAAGATCACTTATATATTATTTGAAACTAAAAGTTTTCTTACACTTGCAAAGGAACGTCTGATACGTATTAAAGTTGACAACATTTTTTTTTCCTATTTGTGTCAATATGTCTCATGGTTGTTGCACTTCTTTGCCCTTAAAATTTATGATGTATCAAACTGCAACGAACCAAATCACAGTATTTTGAAACAAAATATGTGAACTATTTCAGATCTCTGGATATCAACCACAGATTTGTAGGGCAATCCAAGTAATAATAAACGAAACCAAACCTAACTAAGCTTTAGTCCCAATCAATTGGAGTTGGCTACATGAATCCTTTTATGCCATTCTGCTTTGTTAAGAGCCACATCTTCACTTAATTTCAATATGTTCATATCTTTTCTTAATACGGTATCCTATATCGATTTAGGTCCACTCCTCTCTCTAGTATTTTCATTACTCATAATCTTGTTACTTTTTCTTACTACTCCATCAACTGGTATACGTTGTATGTATCCAAACCACTTTAATCTATTTTCTCTCAACTTGTCCTTAATTGGTGCGACCTCTACCATTCCACGAATCTTTTCATTCCTAATTTTATTTTTTCAAGTCTTACGACACATCTACCTTTACATTCTCATTTCAGTAACACTAATCTTATTTATGTGTTCTTTCTTAACAGCCTAACATTCTCTCCATATAGAATCGTTAGTCTAATAACTATCCTATAAGTTTTTTCTTTTAATCTTTATAGGTATCCGTCGATCATATAAAACGTCAGAAGCACTCTACTTGAGCTAACTAACTTTGATTAAATGGATTATATCATTTGTAACTTCTCCATCTTTGTTAATAATTGAACCTAAACAACGAAAATATTCACTATTAAGTATCTTTTAATTTTGAATATTTACTTTTTTACCAATAATATTCCTATTACTGCTAAAATTATATTCTATATATTCAATTATGTTCCTACTTACTTGAAACAATTTTTACTCCAAAGTTTTCCTTCACATTTCTAATGCAGTGCTAACTCCACTCTAAATCTCATCCACTAAAACAATATCAATAACGAAAAATATACATCATGGAATGTTATCCTAAATATATCTAGTTATTATCCATAATTAAGGCAAAGAGATAAAAACTCAAAACTGATCCTCGGTGTAATTCTACCGTAATCGGAAATTCACTTGTTTCTCATACGGGTAATTTAATTGTCGTGGCGACTCCATCATACATGTCTCTTATCACATCAATGTACCAATTTCTCTCCAATTCCTACCATATAATATCTCTAAGAACTCCATCATGGACCCTTTCTAAGTCTATAAAATCATATGAAAATCACTCTTCTTTTCTCTATACCTCTTTATTAATCTCCTTAGTAAGTAGATTGCTTCTATAGTTGATCTACCGTGCATAAAACCAAACTGATCCCGTGACACCATTGTTCTTAGCCTTAGATGATGTTCAATCATTCTTTCCCATAGCTTCATCGTATGACTCATCAATTTAATACATATATAGTTGTTACAATTTGTCTATAAGTAATAACGTTCATCCTAATTGGAAAAAAACCGCACACAAACAATTAACACATGATTTATTACATAATTCATTAACCAGCCTTACAATTTTTAATATCCCAATGAATTTCCTATCTTTCAATCTTTTCGGCTTGCATGCCGAAGGCCATGTTTTCTAGATTGAGATGGATTTACCTTTGCTATAATGCCTCTTCCTTGTATCTGTTGATGTCACAGCAGTGTCTAATACGAGTTTGATCCTGCCCCGATAACTTCTAGGTCAATACTGATTTGGTTCCGTAGATGAGTCATTGAGCATGCTTACAATTCCCTTTACTTACCAAATTCCCAGCAGTTAGTAACCACTCTGTTAAAGAGTAGGTGAATAAGCATCCAACAAAAAACAAGGTAGCACATAGGAGGCCATAGAACCAACTGCACTCCTGGCTAGGTGCACTCTCATAATGAAACCACGAAAGTTAAGGACGTATACTGAGTTCTGAACCAAAGGAAGGAAATGGGTCTAGAACAGGTAATCTGAGTGCAAATCGAGATATAGCGCATTTAGTGGATATTTATACACTTCGGATTCATATTCTCTGATTGCATAGCTACCAGCAGGCCCTGTACTTCTGAGTCACTTGAGAGCTTTTAGTTACAAATCCCCTAAATTTCTAAGATGGAGTTGGCCTCCATGGTTGGAGAGTGTCAGAGGCAGCATTCCTGCCAGTCACCACTCCTAAATAGGAACTCATGCATTTGTTTGCACAGAATTATTCGATCGCGCAGTTAACACAATGACATTAAAGACAAGTCTAGAACATATGAGAAGAGAGAATGCATGCTTTTCCATTTTCCCAACTCTTTCCACTTCTCCCTCTGATATACATACTTTTCCACTTGCTCAAGTCGTAAAAGATTTAGTTTTAGATGAAAACCTCATCATACTTGACCATAGATTGGGAAGACAGTAGATATCAATCGCATCAGGAAAAATAGTTGTAAATGCAAGCATATAAATTAGGTCAAACAATGACCTTTTCACATACTTAAAACATATCCAGATGAGTAAGGGCCAGTAATATCTGACAACATTCTACAGAAGCAAAAAAATTTACACCAGTAAACCATTTGAGTCGATGAAAAATTGAATAATTATCGAAAAGTTGTTGAAGAAATGAAATACTAAGTGAAAAACATTGCAAGGTGATCAAACCTGCATCAGGAACACATGTAGCTGAGGATGAGAACTTGGGTCAACTGTAACTTCAAAAAGTGGAATAAACACATTGTCTAAAATATTCTGAAAGGATGTAACGGTCCCCATGCCCTTGTATACATTATATAGCCGTGGGAGCTGCATTTTAAAAATGAAAAAATTGTTATATAGTGTTAAAGTGACAAATCACAGAAAAGTAAAAAGACAAGTATTACTCAATGATAAGCAAAGTTATCCTCCCAACACAGCCTGAAAGAAAACTCTTTATACAAAGGGAACTTTCAAGGAACAGGCAAATCTTTACAAACCAGAAGACACTAAACAGAGCAGGAAACAGAGAAACTCCGGATCATAATGGAGATCCCTGCAATTGTTTTCGACAAGAATGTGAATAGTCTTATTTTATTTTATTTATCTGTTTCGGCAAGTATAAATTTTTATAAAAACTTAAGAAAGAATTTTTTTTTGATAAGAATGATAAAAACTAAAGGTTCCAGATAAAATATAGACTAGTGCATTACTTCTTTCAGTTCACTATACAAACTCAAACAAAACCTATTCAAAGTTTTAGGTCAACATATATGGGTTTGATGGATATAAGAGATTTTAGACCTACCAGTTTTATTATGTGGCCTATTAATTGTTGGCATAATCTCTGGCTGAAGTGTTGATTATACAGTTGAGGAGGAGGTGGATTGATGGTCTCAGTATCAAAAATATGCCTTGGTGGAGGGAAGAAAATTATTACCATTATTATTGTGGCAAACAAGACCATAAATTGAAGAATGAGGCAAGGGCTCCAGTAGCAACTGGCAATTTTTGCCACTAGTCTCATTAATAACTTAAACCCTATTAATTCTATAATATATGATAGCATTCATCGCATATTTTCAATAAACTTCTAAACTAATTTTATCTGTTTGAATAATAATGAAAGATAATATTATATATTAATATGAATTTTTTTTATCCAAAAGGGATGAAAATAATAAAATGGAAGCTGCAGTTGAACTGTCCAACTCTTCAGTATGGCAGTGTTTCGCTTCAAAAAGCTGGGAGTAGGGATGGCAATTATACCCGTACCCGTCCCGCCTCTGCTTCTCTCACCCCGTTTTATGCGGGTTTTCCCCGCACTCGTTAGGTAATGGGTAGGAGACGGTATTTGCAACTCCTTCCCCGTTTTCTCCCGTCCCGCTCCCGATTAAATAAATTAAATATATTTAATATATAAATATGTATACAAATTTTATTTTTTAACAATTTAATAGAACTAAAATATAAAAATATTATACTTATTTTTATTTTTTCTTGTATTTCTTATTTTTTTTGTTTCTAATTATAGTCATTGGTCAATATTATTATTTTAATATCTTATCATGTCATTATTGTTAGTATTAATTTCTTTTTCAGTGAAAAATATATTTTCCGTTACGCCCCCGCCCCCGCTCAACCTCCACCATTTCCCCAACTATTTTTTCATGACCCCGTCCCGTTAATAAACGGGGTGGGGGTGGGGGAATACACCCCCACCCCAAACCCGTCCCGTTGCCATCCCTAGTTGGGAGATTGCAAATGGAAAAGGGAAGCACAAATTAAAAATGAGAAAAGGTAATAGAGATTGGGAGCTGATAAATCCACACATTTTTTGATTTTGTACACAGATCAGGTGCATTGAACACGTGCACACTATATAATATAAACTTGTACTGGTGGTATAAATAGTAACAAAGTGTGTACATATAGAACTTCCCCTAAGAATTTGTCTGCTTTCCTAGAGAAGAGTGCTTCGAGTATTTTACTTTATTCCTTGTTAACTAGGTTCTTATCCCTTGTATAGTGGTGACATATATAACTTCATTTTTGGTAAAACTAACAAATTATACATAGTAATTTTTTTTTAAAAATTCAGTGGATACAGTTGACTTCACAGCCTATGCTGTGGCGTTGCCCCTGGTGGGATCCCAATCATGGTGAATTGCTAACAAGACAATATTTTCAAGGATAGTATGAAAATTAGACGTTGTGAAGGCTTTTGGCGACATCAATTAGAAACCCTTTGTGAATTTGTTAAGAAGAATTTGATGATATATGAAGGAAATAGATTTGTTCCTACATATCTAAAGTAAGGCTGCCAATTTCAGTTCAAGGTTCTCTAACAGACTTCTTTTTGACATCTAGGAGACTTAGACAAGGGGAATCTCTGTCCGTCCAAATAACGAAGGCAGGAAAGAATCGAACAAGGCAATCATATAGGGCAGGAGAGTATCTCTGTGGAAGTCCCGAAACATTTCCCAAAGGCATGGGTTTCTTGTAGGCAAAATAACAACCGTTCTCGCACAGGGAGAGCGCCGTGGGCATGAAAGTGACCCTTGGTGTTGTGCAAAGGCATGAGCCACCCTGTGGCTATTGGAGAAGTTCCACAACAATTAGATACTCATTGGAAGCTTGGTGGTTAGTTGGGTATCAACACTAGCATGTGTGTGTAACATGTTTAACATTGACAACATGGAACCATAGCTGGATGATTGCCTTGCTTGCAATGAGGTTATTGTTGTCGTTCGGGTTGCAACATGGGATGTGAAGGTTTGTAGTGGCATTTGGTATGTGGGACTTTTACGAGCAGAGTTTGTTCTTGCTTGATAGCAATGGACCCTAAAGAGAAAAATAAAGAGCAAATGAATGATTAACACTCAGAAGGTTAGGAAAAAGGTGAATTTTGACTTTGATGAGTTTGAGATGCCTCACGAAAACAAAATCCGTTGCACCATGAAAAGTGGACCTGTGACACATGGCAATGTCAATTCCTCGTAAGGCCTCTAAAGACGTAGATGGGGATATTAGATATATGTTGTCCCTTATTGTGGTGACACGTGGACCAATCATATGGCTCTAGCATCTTCTCCCCAAGACTCAATCGGTGGTATGCACGGATGCTCACCATGCTCTATCCAAGAGCATGCCTTCCAACTACACGTGTCCCCTCCGAGCAATCTGTTTGGCTTGTTATGTAATGTAGCCCCACTAGAAAGCATAAGAAGAATAGAGAATAGAGAAGAGGAATACAGATTAGACGAAGAAGAAGACAAAAAAGGGAAAGAAATCACGCAATTCAATATCAATTTTTATTCATCAAATTTTGATCAGTGCATCAATAAGACTCCTTATTTATAACCCTAAAACCCTAATTAAAAGAAAACTAAACCCTAATTAAAAGAAAACTAAAATCTTTAATTAAATGAAAACAAATAAATTTCTAATTGGTACTTATCTCAATCTTGATAAATAAAACAACCAATACCATAAGGAAACTAAATATAAAAGCAATAAAATACAATCACCAATTAATAAAATACAAATCATAAATTTGGATTTTGATTTACATATATTCTCCTCCACTAAGAAAAAGAATTCGTTCTCAATTCAGCTGGAAGTATTGAACGCAACCATACCAAATAATCAAGTAGTTTGAATATGTCAACGTTTTCAGGTTATTTTTGTGCCAACGAATCTTAATCATGAGATTGTTGACAAGATTAACAAAACATGACTGGATAATCCAATAAAATCTTCAATACTGACAACCAATCTGGTCAGGGACTCGGGCTTGATGGGAGAAGCAATTGGCGTAGAAGGAAATCACATTTCTGCAGGAAATTGAAGCATTTGTTGTAAAAGAATGTCGTTCTCTGCCATAGCTACAGAAGGAGGAACACGATCATGTGACCCGAACTAGAAGGTAATGGATTTATAGAGTCATGATGGAATAGAGTAGCTTAGTAGGCATGGAGATGGGGGACAGATCACTTGACATCCTATATTGTTTTGAACGGGCAGGCAATAACAATATAGTCCTTCCATTATATTTGAATGAAATGGTGTTAGTTTTCTCATGATAAGCTGCATGGAACCTGTTCATCCATAGATGACCAAGTAGCACATGCGTACAAGTCACGGGAAGGAAATCACACCAAAGTTGATCAAAATAATTGTTCATATCAATAGGAATCAAACACCTTCGTGAACAAAAAAAAATTGTCATCACGCCAAAACAAAGGATAGGGTTGTGGGTGTGGTTCAGGCTCAAGTTTCAGCCACGGACAATTTTTTTCGGATACCGCCTTTATGGTATATCCCCCATCAATGATGACTTTCCAAATTTTATTGGTGCACCTAAGAAAACTACGAAAATTGTTGGTGCGCGCACTCTATGAGTGTGAGAAATATAAGAAGAAATACCCGTGTAAGAAAGAAAAAGGGGTTTGTTTTGTTATGAGAATGAGAATAATGGGTAGCCATATTCAACTGATAGACGAGCACACTTATTTATATTAAAACGAAGAAACACCATGACATCCACGCAACCACGCACACAATAATAACAATAATAATAATAATAAGCTACTACTAACACTCCCTTCAAACTAGAGCATAGATATCAACTATGCCCAGCTTATTATATAAATATGAGACGCGGACTCGGTAACGCTTTGGTAAAAGCATCTGCCACATGTTCGCCGATAGGAATAGAGCTAAATTTAACAACGCCTTTCTGATATTCCTCACGGATAAAATGGCAATCAACCTCGATATGCTTCGTCCTCCCATGAAATACGAGATTCGTGGCAATATAAATAACAGAGGCATTATCAACCTAAAGTCTGGCCGATCCTATAAGAGGGAAGTGTAACTCTGTCAAAATCTGTTGAAGCCACATAATCTCAGCAGTAGCTAGAGCCATAGCCCGGTATTCAGCCTCAACACTAGACCTGGATACCACAGTTTGCTTCTTGCTCTTTCAGGAAACCAAGTTTCCACCAACAAATATATAGTAACCAAATGTGAATCTCTTGTCAAAAGTGCAGCCAGCCCAATCAGCGTCAGAGTACCCTTCCATGCCCATATGGCCATGATCAGAAAACTAGATGTCGTTCCTCGGGTTTTTGTGCAAGTACTGAAAAATGCGTAACACCGCTTGCCAATGAGAAACACGGGGATCAAACAAAAACTGACTTACTACACTAACTCGAGTAGGGCCCATACCTCTCGAACAGTCGTGGCATTAGCCACCAGAATCTCAATGGAGGACTCCATTGAATTCAACATCTTACTCAGTAATCGTGTGTCATCTCGCTTCCATCTCTTATACTCATTAGATCCTTTCTCCGGAGGATCTTCAAACAAATGGTCTTCTTTTTTCATACCTTCAACTGTAAGTAATACCTTCTTTTTCCATAATACGCATGTTTGCGGTTCAGTCAACTTTGAATCCACCAATCATGAGGATGACGAAAACACATCCGTGATTTCTCATTGTCTATCATTTCTCACTAGAAAATCCTCAACTTTTGTAGAACTTTCCGTCGACAGCACAATATCTCAATGGCAAATCTCAAGGAATAACGAGCAATCACACCAACAAGCAATAGAACACACCCGCACCTTCAATCATTCATATATGGACTGCGAATCACACCTTCAACCCATCTTTATAAAATAAAAACACTGCGACAGCCCCTAGACCCTCAAACCAGCAGTTAGGGTTATCTTTGGGCTGTCAGAACAAGGAGAGGAAGAAACAAAGAGTTGGATAGGGCATACACCAGTCGGCTAGCAAGGAGGGAGGTACCGAGAGAAGCTAGGCTGTCCAGGGTTGTAGGCGGCAGGACTGGAGAAGAGGAGAGGAGCTGTTGGCACTGGTAGAGAGGGGAGAAGTGAGTTTTGGCGTTGGAAAGAAGGAGAATAGAGGTCGCCGGCGCTAGAAGGAGGCAGGGAAAGGCTAATGGTGGCCTAGGGAGGCTGTCGGCACTTAGGAAGGCATGAGATGGCCCTGTCGGCACTAGTGGATGGCTTATTGAAGGATGGCGGTGGTGGGTACTGGCTGAGAAAGGCTGTCGGTGGGCTGAGGGGTGGCTGGCGGTACTGTTGCAAGTTTAGGGTTAGGGTTTCATGCGGCTAAAGGAAGCTGTAAGCACTGTTGGAGGTTAGGGTTTCATAGCTCTGATACCATGTTATGAGAATGGAAATAATGGGAAACCGTATCAAACTGGATAGGCGAGCACACTTATTTATATTAAAATAAGGAAACACCATTACATCCACGCAACTACACACACAATAATAACAATAACAACAACAACAACAACAATAATAATATGCTACTACTAACATGTTTGTTATTTTTTTATTTTTCTTGCCCCTTTTTGAGTTCTTTTTTCGAACTCCTTTTTGAAGATTTTTTTGGTTGGACTCTTTTTTTTCACTCTTTTCCCTTTTTTTGGCCAAAACTTACGGCTCAAAGTCGTGCTCGTACTTGTTCCTTGGGGTATTCGGAGGTGGTAGCAATAGATTTCTAAGATTGGCAAAGATTTTGTGTGGCAAAAGAAATCGTCTTTGGCTAGTGGAGAAGATCTCATATGGCAAGGGGCAACGTTGAGAAAGTTTTATTGGTTTGACAGAAGGTGAAGGTAGAGGTATCATAGGGAATGAAAAGGTGAACAAAATTGATCGGAAAGAAAGGGACTATTATTTCCTTTTGGGCCGGGATTTAGGTACGAGTTTGGGTTTTATGAGTAAAAAGTGGGTTTAGGTAGTTTTTGTTGGACTGGGCTATAGTGTGGCTAGGTTTTAAGTATCAACGGTGGGCCGGGTTTAAGAGTTTTGGCTAAAAGTGGGCAACAAGTAGAGGTTAACGCACTGTGACTGCCATCTTTCATGGTCGATTTCTATATCGACAATCTCATGGTCAAATCTCGGGAGGAAGGCACTCATCCAAAAGATCTCCAATAAGTCTTTGAACAGTGTAGGTGCTACCGACTCCGAATGAACCACTGACATGCGTATTTGGTGTCCCAAGTTTCTTAGATGCATAATCTATCGACATGGAATTGATCCAAACTTGCCAAAATCTCATCCATCAGAGATATGCCTCTTACGCCAGACTCTGATAAACTCAGGACCTTCATGGGAAGGACATCATACTTAAGGAGGTTTATCTTGACATTTGTAGAAATCTCCCAACATTTAATAATCTCCTAAAGAAGGGAGCAAAGTTTAATTGAACAAAAGAGCACCATGAAGCATTCAAGATAATTAAATCCGCTCTCACTACCCATTAACAATGACTCCTCCCTAGCAAAGTATGATGTAGGTATAAGTATCCGAGATGAACCGAAGTAGTGGAGTTTGAGAAAATGGAGTGCACCACCGGAGAGGGAGAAGGCGATAGCTTAGGGCATCCTTAGAGAAAGAGAAAGGGGGTGACCGTGGAGATCAATAGAATGTATAGATATAAGGGAGCTTGTGGTGTGTGGTGAGGTGATGAGATAATGAGATGATCCTTGGAGGGCTGTAATGGACTCTTTTATAGGCGTTTGCTGAAGGGGTGTCAAGATCCTCAGGGTCACCAAGGACAACTAGTGCCTCATTCGTATTGGTTTTGCATATAGGATCTTAGACCCTGGAGTACGTAACATGGAACTAAAGGTGGTCGGTAGAATATATGAGTATCATATGATTGAAGGTGCCAGTTGGGTAGGTACGATACAATCTCCCAAACCATTGGTTGGTCAACTAGGTGCGAGTGCCCAAGCTTCTGGGTATCTTGGTCAATGCCACTCTCTATCTAGCTAGTCATTGAGAGTTTTTCTTCGATCCACTAAAGAACTAATTCAATCCATACATCATGCTAGTCGCACTAATTGAGAGATTGTCACTGAGCATCCTTAGTCACACAGGAAGAGATGTCAAATGGCAAGGCAAGGCCATACACTCGTTTGGCTCCTCGTGAAGTATAGCATAGGCACCCTCTATTTGAAACGAGCTTCGTTTGCTTCCAAAGTCGGGTCGACTATCACTGATTCTTCTCCCCTCTTCAAGCAAGGCCTTCTTTTCTTCTTCCTCTTGAAAGTTCTCCCTTTCATTGATTGATTTGGCCGTCACTTTTTCGTTAGCGATCACCATCGCCAAGAATAGCATAGTCGCAAAGCTTTGTCGTGCCATACACCTTCCTAGGTTGCCTTGGAGGCTACTCCATTGATGAACCCCTTATTCTAACCTCCAAACCACATGTCTTCTTCAATCTCGACCACAGAGCAAAGGTGCTTAGACTCTGCTCCCAGTCTAGGATACAATGTTCGTGTTGGAGATAACGGGTTGCTGTGTTAGCAAGTGAAAGTGTGGAGTTGGGCTATGTGCCACGGAGGCCGCTTGCTAGGATGCAAGCGAGGAGCTTTGGGGTTTTGTAGGTGATCGTGTACTCTGAGGCACCATGTGGCAAGGGTTAACTGGATACCCACATCATATAAATCAGATTAATAGTATTTTGCGCGTGTGTGTGTGTGTATATATATATTTATTAAAATATGAGATAACTTTGAAACTTTGAATTGATTTTGATAGGATAACTAAGAAATTTAGTGAGAGAGTTGAGAAAAGAATTTTTAGGAGAAGTTGTAATGGCAAGTGATTCAGATATCCATGACTTAGATAGAGAAAGATGAGAGTTCTATATATTTCTATGATAGAGAAAACAGATAATAAGTTAAAAGCGATAGTGAGTGGGAGAACTGTTCTTCTCAGATTTTCTTTCTTTATTTCTAACAATTATCGCATCCGGTTGGTATTTGCCACTTCTTTCTTACCTCTTTTTCTTCCGTTCACCAGTTTCAACAATGGTACATCGATTAATGCATAACACATTGGGTGCACACACATTAGGTGCATACGGGTAGAATAAGGAAAAAAACAAAACAAAATAGGCTAAGAACAGTTGTAACAAGGTGTGTATATATTTAATAGGCGTATACAAATATATATATATATATATTCATAATATATGTTTATATAATTATTATATAATGGATATAATATAAAATTTTAAAAAAAGAATTACCGAACAAGGAATTGAATCAAACCGGAGAGCATGGTGCTGCAATGTAGAGATTTTATCTTGTGTGAAAAGGCTCATATTCTTTCGGTACACCTAAGTTTATGTTTCGTTTAATTTGATGACTTGTAACCTTAAAAATAGTCGTTCAACATGGGAATTTGATTTTGTAGTTATTTTGATGAGATTTTTATCCTAAAGTGTTGATATAAAATGGATGATAAAAAGAGATAAAAACTAAGTTTAAATAATTATTCGATACGATTTTAATGAACTTAATCGATTATTATAATATTTCAATATGTTATTATTTGAATATAGTTTGGAGTAATTAATGATCATGATTAGACTCAATAAGATATATTAAATACTACAAAAAATGATAGATAATAATGTATTAGGAAAACTAGTTTTACAAATTCTACCGGGAGGTTCGCTTAGAATTTAAATACTATTTTGAGTTTAGCGTTTATTAATAGTGATCTTTTATGTTTACACAAATAGGGCGTTATCTATTTATTTTCTTTGCACATAGTACATTTTTGGGACCCTAGGTGATGGTTTGGCATGCTCCGTATTTTCTAAAATCACCCCATGTTTCCAAATGGTTTTTAAAATAAAAAAAAAAAAATTAAAAGATCTTTTAAGCATGAAATGTAAATATGTGATGCAAATTTCATGAGATACCATTTATTTTTAACTCATTCATATGTTAAATGAAATTTTTTATACACATTTATATAGTGCAACTTATGAGATTCTGTTTTGGGACCACGTTGAAAATTCAAGGGGCATGCCCTCTACAAAGGTGACTTTGGCTAATAGGGAAAAGGTTCAACTGTTGAAACGCTATTGTGGTGACTCTAGTGCTCAGCAATTCAAGGCACAGTCCTAGTGTGGTCAAGTGATTTGAACCGAATTGTCTTAGAAAAAAGACTCATGTGCCAACCCGTGGTGACTCTAAGTTCGATGGTGTCCAAGATACCCTAAGATTTTATTGTGTCATTGGATATTTTCTTTATTGTTATGGTTCCCAAGGATTATAGATAATTATGTTATTATCACTATTGTAGTGTTAATTGTTGTTATGATGAGATTTGATATGTTGATTGCTTATCATCAGCTATAAGATTGGATAAATTTATTCACAAACTGTATGTAATAAAAATATTTCAATTTAACAAAAAGAAAAAAATGAATTGTAATACCATGTGATTTTATACGGCTTGTCGTATATCATGATTATTTTTCAATTAAAAATATTTTAGATATCACATTTTAGAACTGTATTCTACTATATATGATTGTAGTTCACCGAACGGTAAGCTGACATTATATTTTAAACATTTTCAGGTAATCAATTAAAATGCTAGCGGAGGATTTTATCGTGTCTTGGGACCCAGTATTAATGACCTCTTAAGAAATTTCATTTTGCTTATTTTATTTAGATAGTATCAATTATGATGACTAGTTAACATTCAGATTACTTTTTAATGAATGGTGATTGTTTGTGTCCCACAAATATTCATTATGATATGAATAATTGCTTTACTTTTTTAATATAAGTCAGGATTGTGAATATTTCGTAGCATTTGTTTTGATCTTTAGGCTTCCATAGCCCATTTGGCAAGGGTCGTGGTCTATGGCCAATCATGCCTTTGAAATTGGGCGTAATAGAAGTATTATAATACCCCATCCCACATCGGTGGGAGATAAAAAAATAAATTTGATATATAAAAAACTTGTAGGGTACTACTAATAATTTGGGCTTAAGAATTTTGGGTATTCAAGTTATTGGGTCAATCATTTACTTGGGTCGTTACAAATGGATATTAGAGCAAACCCTCATACTGCGGAGGGCTCAGTGACAGTGTAGATATAAGAGTAAAGGCTCCGAAGAGAGGTAGAGACGCTGAAATTGTATGCCTTGTGCACGCTAATGGACTGCTCGATGTTCGCTAATGGGCTGTTATTTAGAACGACAACTAAGGAAAAAACTTGGGCCGCGTGACAAGGGCGTCACATATTTGAGTAGAGAATATTGTGATACTATATCCCATATCAGTGGGAAGCAGAAAATAAGTCTGATATATAAAGAAACTTGTAGAGTGCTACAAATAACTTGTGGGGTACTACGACCAAAGTGGATTACGACCCTTATAACTTTAAATAAAAATTCTAACAACACGGCCCAAAATGCATAAACCCAAGCTATTAGTAGTATCCCACTTATTTAATTATAATACCAAACGGTCCAAACTTATATTCTATATGCTACTGATGTGGGATGAAATATCACAATATTCCTAACTCAAAGAAGCGACATCCTTGTCGTGTGGCCTAAAATCTTCCCCTGGTTGGTATTGTGGATAGCTCATTAGCGTGGGTATCTTACCCTGGGGGCTCTACCCCTCTCTAGATCCTCTATTTCTTTATCCACACCACGACGAAACCCTACATGGAACCAAGTTTTGCTCTAATACCATTTGTAATGATCCAAGTAGATTACTAGTCTAATAACTTAAATAAAAAACCTAACAATGCAGCCCAAAATGTTTGAACTCGAGTTATTAGTAGTACCTCACAAGTTTCTTTATATATCAGACTTATTTTTCATTTCCCACTAATGTGAAATCACACGTATAGCTTGACCCTTGGAACAACCCTACCAATCCTTTTAGTTCCTCTTTGCGAGTTGAAAACCATTAACACCCAAGATTAGCCAATAGCCATGCAAAACCTGTGGTAAGAGGATACTTTCTAGACATGCGAACTTAACAAGATTTTGCATAATGACGAACCTTAACAAAGATGTAGGGTGCAAGATGTTATTGACGAATATGATTACAGTAGTTGGTTTCCGATGTTTGCTTAACTATATTGTGTGTTGCAACTTGAATGGGATCGTGATTTTCTCTAACACCACTTATGCCGGCCAGCAAGAATGAAACAAATAAAACAAAAGAGCCCATATAAAAGAAAAGAAAAAAAGAAAGGTCACACTCAAAAGAAAAGAAAATCTTATCATTCAATATCAAAATTCAATTTAGTCACCCAATTTCATAGTCTCCCAAACCTTTATTACATAATGACGTATTTATAAATATTTGGGAAAACCTTAATCAAAACTACCGAAAATAAGATATTACAATCCAAGAAAAGCTGCTAATTAAAGCTAGCAAAAATATAATATTACAATTCAAGAAAACGCTAACATTAACAAAAATAAAAATCTTAATAAAATCAAAATAGAGCATATTACCAAAATTACTAAATTCCTAAATTTTAAAATATCTTTATCCTATGCCTTCTTGTTCCCCACGGTTAGCTACCTAACTCTATGTCCCATTTCATATATTCACTTTTATTTCTACCTATTTGAATTAACTTCTCTTTTAGCTTCGATATAATATATCTTTGAACAATATATCCCATTGAACATCGTTTTGAATTTGTCTAGTTAATTCATCTATAACAAAGGCAAAAAAAAAAATGATTGGCTCAAATAAAATAAATTACCAGATACAATGGACAGTTGCACACATGATACTGCAGCTACACTAACACACACAAAGTTCGTAAGTTACCTGGATTAACCAGACAGCATTCTCACTATATAGTTCATTGTTAATGAACCAACTTGCCAGCTGATCCCATTCACTTTGTTTTCTTCCATATATGGAGACCCTGTACTCTGCCATCTGGAAATCAGAACATAACCGATATTAGACATTCTTAGAAACAATCATATCTTATTTAAAAACATCATTTACGAAATATAACCCGCTATAAATATATAGCAGGTAAAAATAACCCACCATTATTCTACAGCAGGCAAATCGCCCTTGCTGTTACCAATGATTCTAGTAGTTCGACATTACCAGCATGTCTTGGGTTTGGGTGCTGTATGAGTGTTATGCATCTCCTCTGTTACATAATAATTAACATGATCGCAGTGGAATCCTCTCTCGTCTGTGAAGGCAGGCAAGGTTTGTCAAACCTGGCCTACCCCATGTCAGAACCAAAAGTTATCTGAGTTTATGGAGATTTGAAACACACGAGAAGAATCTCAACCAGTGCAACAATAGAGTTAGTCACAGATGGAGTCGGTCATTGAGGATTTGAATCAAGAACAACAGAAGAAAAGGGATGGACTTCTGGTGCACAAGAAACTCGCAAATTTTATCTGGTACCAAGAAGGTAGAAAGATTCTTGGATCAGATAGCATCAGACTGCCAGTTAAAGCGACAATATTTCAAAACTTTTTCTACAGTTCTTGATTGCTGTACATTGCTCACAGAAATATTTTTTGTTCTCGTCGTTACGAACATACTGAATTTCTACAGAACATGTGACATTCATTTGACATGGAACCATGTATCTAAAATGTGCTACAATACATCTAAGTTCTGATGGTCACATGGTGGTTAAGTCTGTAGTTCTCATTTTGGAGAAGTGGTTCACTTTAATCCTGTAAGTGGTTTTGAAGGAGCGTAAAAATGCAGAAGCTGTCTGTCTATCTTGAAGCAAGATGAAGTATTTATGTCCAATGGCCCTCCTGCTTACAATGCTTGAGTTTTTGACTTATGAAATGAAAGCTATTAAGCTGACGTTAAAATTAGAAGAAACATTTGAATTATCAAATTCAGTGTTCTAGAATGGAAGCTTTCCGTGTTTTGGAATGTTATTTCCAGAAAGATAATTAAGGATCACTGTCAGAAATAACATATCTACCGAATTAATGCTCTAGCATATCGTTTTATGGAGAAATTTGTGTGTCATAATTTTGGTTCAGAAAACAGGAGACCTATTCACTCATGGCTACATCTGCAACTCTGCCTGTTAGTTCCTCTTCCTCTCTTGTGCCTCCTACAAATTCTTTGCCATCTTCTTGCTCATGGAGACTTAGTTGTTCTAAGATAGACTATCTTTATGAAATCGAAATTTAGATGAATATAATAAAGTTCCAGTTACTAGTATTCCCTTTTTAAACCCCCATAAAGCTTTCACAAAACCCTTCTCATATGATAGGAATGTATGACAATCTGACATTCCCTTTTCTGCAGGATTAAGAACTGTGTGGTGTATTCCGTGACACAAGCATTCATTCCAAACCATATTTGTCACACTAAATGAAGCCAACTCCAAACTTTACAGCTTATCATTCCAACAGTGACCAATTCCATTGACAAAACCCAGAACCTTAACAATGCAAAATGTTTGGAACAATTCAAGGAATCTTAGACACAAGTCGCACAACTAGGCCAAGTGAGAATATGGGTTTGGAAGTGGGTTCTTTTCTGCTCTGTTTGAAGGACCCAAAAAGGCTAATTAACAGACAATTCTCTCAAAACCATAAAATTTTTAAATTTAAGATTCCCATCCAAAGGAAATTATGTAATCAATTTGTCTCCACCCATAAGGGACCAAGTCAAGAGGGGCTCTTGATGATGAGATCCAGATGCTTCGATTTCAGTTGCTAAAAGAAAGAGATTTTTATTTTTCTTAAAAAAAACTCATACAATATGAGAAAAGAAAAGGTGACAACATAAAAGAAGAGATCCAAATTCAAAATACAATAGATGGTCACACCTGGTATTTGCTTGCTTCGAGATCTGACAAAACCAGCTTTGTAACCTCTGCTAGGAAACGACCTGAAATATTAACGTCAACAATCCAAATCAACAAGTATATTAGTGCATAATTCAATTAAAATTCTTTTTGACCTCGGAAACTTAAGTATGACCAATGACAGATGGGAAAAGAAACCCTTCTTTCTTTGGACAATTAAAAAGAGTAAAAGGAATAAGCTGAAGAATAGAAAAGAAGAGGTATGCACTAACTGATAATCACAACTTGGCCCTCAAATATCAGTTTCTATTCCTGGTTAAAATAATCTTTAAATTAAAGAGAGAAAACATTCATAAAACAGTAAAATATTTATTCGATCATATTAAAGAGAAAACACCTTCATGACAGGTAGGTTAGAAGATGAAGACATCCAAACATATTTTATCAGGTGGCTTTTTAATTTTCTCAATACAAACTCACTGTTTCCATAAGGGAATCAGCAATCAGACTGTCAGAGACAAAACTCACCCTTCATTTCATTGGAGTCATCTTTTGCTTTATGCACAAACCAAAGTTGTCCACCAAGCTTTATAAAATGAATTTTGTGTTCCCTATGTAGTTATCAGTACTTCCGAAAGATAATGACAATGAAGCCAAGATATTCATAAACACCAATGCTGTGTGTGGGGGTATGGACTAAAAGATACCAGCACGTATACCCATGCTCGAACATCCCCACTCTCTCCCACTCAAGGTTTTAAATCGCGGTATCGGCCGGCGTAACGGTCGCGGTCGCGTGTAACGGATATCGGGCGTATCGGTCA
>JAOTRH010000020.1:17757150-17778660 GCA_034768845.1 Heliamphora exappendiculata | reverse complement strand
GGCGTGCGGCGCAGGGGCGCGCGCATGGGCATTGAGGCAGGCGTGCGGCGCAGGGGCGCGCGCATGGGCATTGGGGCACTACACATGGGCGCGTGCGCGCTAAGGCGTGCTGGATGCGCTACGCATGGGCGTGTGCGCACTAGGTTGTCTTGAGGCATCACGGGGAATTAGATGGCGGCCCGTGACACTGTGCACCAGCATGCCAACGCGCCCCAGCGCCCCAGCCAACGCGCACCTAATGTTGCTTTGAGTCTTTTTCAATTTTCTTAGTGTTAGGGCCATATTTTGATGCACATCATATGGGAATTTTTGTTCTCAGATTTATGAGAACAAAAATGTTGATGTTTTCTTGTGCCAAAGTGTCAAATGCTTAGAATGCTATTATAGGGAGCGATCACTACGTAAACTTGCCTTCCTACCCAATTATGATACTTTGCCAACTTCTGGGCCTTACACCGTCGATCACTTGTGTAATGACCTAGCATTGTAATACTTGCTCGTTGATTAGTATAAAGCTTGTTTTACGCATTTGGATGCCTTTGGACTCATTGTTTGTGATTTCAATTTCCATTGCATTTATACTACTTTCTGTTGTTATTAACCTTAGTTCTAAGGTTGATTGAGCTTTGCGTGTAATACCCAATGTATTACAATAGCATTATATGCATGATTTGTTTCATTTAGTGCATATTAGTTGCATATAAAGTTTGTACAATGACTTTGAATGAACATGTATGAAAGCATTCTACTTACTAAAAAAAAAGCATGATGATGCATGCTATATTTGATAATATGAAAAATCTTATAGTTTGCATTTGTACAGTATACAAAGTATAGAGAGGAAAATTGACGTGCTTCACTGACAAATCTTGTTTATGTATAATTATGCGATTAAACAATTTTGAAATCTATAATTGAGGTGCTTAAAAGACTTGTGTTAATGTGAAGAAACGTTGGGATTAACATGCAAAAATTAATCGAGATTAAATAGGAATAAGTGTGATTAATTAGCTTAATTATGGTTAATTACCGTTAAATATGATTAACCTAATTAAATGAGATTAACTAACCTAAAATTGATTAATTAGATTAATACTTGATTAATTAATCTAAGTTGGTAATTATGAAATTGGTAACTCACTTAGTGCTAGGGATTTTGTACAAGGTTTCAAATTAAGGTAAGAAATTTTTTCTCCATGCTATTCTCTCTTATAATCTGAAAATAACATGATTAGAATGGATTAAAATTGATTAATTGATGAGTTTAAGGTTAGTACATGGTAAAAGTTAAGGTTCTTCTTTTTTGTTCTTAAAAAAGTTTGGAATCCATGGTAATTTCATCATTTAATTACATAAATATTGACAATAGATGAATATGAAATATTAGAATACCTTGTTACAAGTGTAATACATGTTTTTAACTTGAGTTTTTTAATTTTTGATATGAAGTATGATGAAACATAAACAAAATAATAATAAATCTAGACATTTTCTCATAACCAGCCTTCACTCTTTTTATCATAATCCTTTGTGTATTTGGAATTAGATGATGAGACCACTAACATTAAAAACTAGACTTTTGGGGATTCAAATTAGACACAAATTTTGGCCCAATCGGAGTCCGAAAGATTGAGTTATGGTTGTTTAAAATTTTTGGACGGAAGCTGTCTAGCCCACTGATTTTAAGCATCCGGACAGCCATGGTCACAAATGTGTTGATTTTAAGCATTCATCCACTTGATTTTATTTACAAACATAATATAAAACCACAAAAGATCACTAGATCCTTCCTCTAGCCTTTCCAAAATGCACCATTCGCCTTGTTATCATCCCTGATCCTCAGAACCTAAAATGGTTTTGTACACATACATGAGTTGGAGCTCGTATGATAAGGATTAACTCAAATGTTATGCATGATTTGTGAGGTGTAATGGATGCAACCGAAGTAAAAATGCAAATTTCACCAATTCGTATTCATTCACATGCACACACCCACGTACACAAATTTATCCCATTCATTCATTCATTTCCTATTCTATCAACTCTTTATCTCATTATTCACATTCATTGAGCCTTTTTTCAAAATTTCCATTTCTTTCACATGAACCATATTACTATCTCATTACTCGTTTTCTCACAAAATCGTATTACATCCAATGAACAAGCGTCGGATGCAGCTTA
The DNA here is from genome assembly GCA_034768845.1 of Heliamphora exappendiculata. Taxonomy (NCBI): domain Eukaryota; kingdom Viridiplantae; phylum Streptophyta; class Magnoliopsida; order Ericales; family Sarraceniaceae; genus Heliamphora; species Heliamphora exappendiculata. The sequence continues at coordinate 17,776,479 of JAOTRH010000020.1, read as the reverse complement.
TAGAAACATCATTCCATTCGCCCCCAATAGGCCATGCAAAGCCATTGTGGAATGGGTCACTCTATGACTCATCACGGCACAACCACCACATTTTGGGAGATAACCCGTGAGCATGTGGTCCCCATCTTGTGCAAGTTTTCGGTCTTTCATCGCGGAGCTGTGCAAGCCCAACTTAATTCACATTAATTCATACTCGGTTCATTATTCGTTAATTACTATCATTTTCACAATCCAGGAGTCTAACCCCACAGCCGGTTTCTCTCCCAATCATTGTCACATTTTGTCATTTCAATTCTCAAAATTCATATTTCTTTCATCAATTTCATAAAGTACCAACAATACAAGATTAATTCATTTGAGATCATGTCGTTTGATGAAAATGAAATACACCCATCATATGCATATATTCAAGTTTGAAACCCATGTTTTCCTTCTAAATGCTTAGAATTTTACATGATGAACATGTCATATCGCAACCCTCAAATACCCATTCTCATTCTTTTAAAACCATCATTGTAAGTAAAAGGTCCGCTTTCATCGTCAAATCCAACTAACCGGTCCAATACATGCATCCCAACCCAAATGTATTTATATAGGTGTATCTATAGTTCAAAGGACAAGAAATTTGATAAAAAGTCAAATGATGATAAAAATAACATTTTTCAATACATTCGGTAAAAGATAGGCAAAAAATGGTTAAGAAAATTTGACGCACTCTCACTATTTTAGTCATAACATTTTCTACAAATGGAATTTTTTTATGAGAGTGGTATCATTGGAAAGAGGACTTTCAGGGCTCCGATTTGAGTACAAAAATGACCCAATTCAGAGTTCGGATGGTAAAATACACTGATTTAAAAAAAATATTTTTAACCAGCAAAAAAGACCGCTCGAGCAATCTCTCGAGCAGTCTGGCTTACAACAATAAGTCAAGACCAACCCAGGACCACCCGATAGACCCTTCGAGCTGTCCTGTGCCAAAAATTGATTTTTTATTAGATTTTGATGCCAACATCCATCCAAACCCATTTTCTATGAGAAATCAATTTTCCAACAATAATATTAATTACTCACATCTTCTAAGTTTCAAATATTAACACTTTTGAATACATTCACACCAATCATTCATTTAAGAAACTTACACCTCACATTTATAGCCCATTCAATGAAACCAAGATTAGCTAGGGTTTTATCACGTTTCTCAAGTTTAACGATTCATGGAGTATTTTCATTCAAATATGAACACAAATCATCAAAAAAACATTAGAATTAGTCTAAATCCTACCTCAAGTAGCTTCCAAGCTTTGAAATCACCGAAGTTTCCCACCTAGGGTTTTGGCTACCCTTTTGGATTCCTCCTTGATGCTTCAATCTCACTCCTCTTGCTTCAAAGCTTTAGCTCTCCCTTTGATCACCTCCAATTAAGCCTCAATTTTGCACCAAACCTTCCAATTTTAAGCTAACAAGGTTAGGGTTTCATGGTTTTGGAATGTTCTCTCATGAAAGGAAAAAAAGAGGAGAACAAGTGGAGGAAAGGGGGTCCAACGGGAATGGGGGTGGGGTCCCTCTATGGGATTCCTTTTATCATCTCTCTCTCATTACCTAAGCTTCTAGAAAGTTTCCTAAGGCTTTGTTTGTTTAATCTCTCAATTTTTGTTTTTAAAACTTGCTAATTAAACTCCCAAATTTTGTCCAACATTCGAGAAAAATCTAAACATTTCCCGACGGGCCGCTCGTGTGGACAGACCACTGCTCGAGCGGTGACCCATGAAGCTGAATTCTGCAGATTTTTCAAAAACTTAACTCAAACTTCCAACTTTGCTCACATTTTATTATTTCAAATTTTCCATTAACGCAGCCATATCAATGCCATTTATCGTCATATATCTCAATTACATTTCACATACCATTAGTTCCTTCATTAGTGAAGAAAGATTTTATAGTTCACATACTCAAATTTAATTCTATCGCCGCACTTATTCAAAAACAAGGAAAAAAAAATAATTACGTACCGGGTCATCAGAGAACATGAAGACGTATAAACCAAGATTGATCTCCTTAACAATGGACAGCGCAATGCATATAATGCAATCACTTCATCTGTGTGAAAAAATAAATGAACTATTTTTTTCCTAAATGGAGGAGCAGGGACAAGAAAAACATTTTTGTACAATACAATAGCATCAAAATGTCGTAGTCTTAAAAATATTGTTGTTACTGTGGCATTATCTAGAATTGCATCTCTACTATTTGTAGGAGGTCGTACTGCACATTCGACATTTTGCATTTCTTTGGATGTGTTCAATAATTTTATTTGTGGGTTCACCAAGCAATCATTACAGACAGAACTATTTAGAGAAACAAAGTTTATTATCTGGGATGAAGTTCCCATGCACCATAGGCATTGCGTTGAGGCATTTGATCGCACAATTCGTGATATTTGTGATAGTGAAAAGCTGTTTGGCAGTATCACTGTTGTTCTCGGTGGAGATTTTTGACAAATCTTACCAGTTATACCCAAAGGAGTTCGTGAGAAAATTGTGAATGCATTATTGAGACACTCTCATTTGTGGAAAGATATACAAGTAGTAACTTTGGATTTAAACATGCGTTTGGATTCGGCATATGGTGGAAATGCTACATTTGCAAAATTCTTGATGGAGGTAATAGTCCACAATTTTTATATTTTCAAATTGCTAATTTTTGAATTCATAAAGTGTAATTTCATCAATGTGTTTTGATTCATTTTTATTTTTTAAAGATTGGTATAAACCCTCGAGAAGACGTACAACTTCTTTCAACAATTCACAAGTGCCAAGATTTAAATGAATTACTTGCTACTGTTTATCCACAATTGGATGTGACAAATATATCTATTCCAATTTTTTTAATTGATTGCTCAATTCTTTCTGCTTGCAATGAAGATGCTAATGCCATAAATGCTGCTGCATTGTCTTTTCAGGAGAACTGTTCACTTATTTAGCTGCAGATAATGTGTTCGAAGATGATTCAATTGATCGTTCCATAATAAATCGATATCCGAATGAATATTTAAACTCATTGGATCCTCCTAGGCTACCGCCTTTTAAAGTAGAGTTGAAAGTGGGTTGTCCAATAATATTGTTAAGAAATATCTCGCCGAAGGATGAACTTTGCAATGGCATAAGACTAATGGCTGTCAGGTGTTCTTCTCGAGTAATTGAAGCTCAAATTTTAAGTTCAGAGAAGTTTGAAAATTTGGTTTTTATACCAAGAATATCTTTAACCCCGTCATCTTCAGAATTTTCTTTTTTAATGACAAGACGTCAATTTTCAATTCGGTTGGCATATGCTATGACTATAAATAAATCGCAAGGCCAATCTGTGAAATTTGTTGTGGTCAATTTATAGGCACCGGTGTTCAGTCACAGTCAACTCTATGTCGCACTGTCGAGATGTACATCTTTTCAGCGTATAAGTGTTCTTCTTCCCAGAGGCGCGCTGAATTTCACGATAAATATTGTGTATCTTGAAATTTTGTTATAATGCTATTGCTAATCAAACTCACAACTACACTAAAGGTACAATTCATTTTAAAATATATTTTTAATTTTGATATCACTCTTGCAGATAAAAATTGATTTTGGTGCTTAATAATCTTCTGTAGGATTGAATGGAAATGGTTCTGGTGGATGAGAGAATTAACACGACTATAATGCTTCAATGGAATCATAATAAGATAACTTTACTCGCTTTGTATCAATAGTATATTTATTTCGTATTAATATTTAATTATGTTATCTTTATAAATAACTAGATTGTTGTACATGCTCCTCATTGGAAAAATTGCATTGAAGTGGACACATGGACATTTTGGAAAGTGATTAAAAAGAAGTTTAGGAAAGAAGATGATTATAGTCATTCCAGATTTAGAGGCATCAAAGTACCTTTTGGGAAGCACGTGTTGGAGACATTATTATCATATATACATTTGTTTGTGAAGCAAACACATATTTTGTTAGGATACCACTTTTGTAAGGCCTTTTACATCTTAGTTCAATTGAATTTCATTACTTTCTTTGTTTAATTGATTTTTGGGTTTATATGTACATATTCAGCGAACTCTCTCTCTCAAGCAGGGTGTTAATCTATAGCTATGTTGTTCTAATGAAATTAGGCAAGTGGAAGAATATTAAGTTTGTAACTGTAAGCTAGGGCCATGTACTAACTTGAATACCTATGAAAAATTTGTTATTGCAATGAATAGCCATTGAGTTGAACTTCTTTTGTGTGGATCTTCTTCTTCTTATATCTATGGCATTGTTGATTTGAATTGACTCTAAGGGAAATTTTTTGTGTGTTTTTTTTTCTTTTTGCAAAGTGTTTATTGTTTGAAGATATTTGCCCGAATTTTCACTTTTTCAATGGGAGACAGGTATTTGGCAATGTAGGCTTTTGTTCATGGGTTTATAAGAGAGATTAATCATGTACATACGAGTTTGACTATGTATATATGGTTTTTATTATTTCCAATATTTATTTTGTTCTTTACATATGTTTTATTGAGTTGTAGTTTTTTTTTGGGATCAAGGTAGAACCTGTGTATATTGCGTTGCTTACTTTTATTACTAGTTATTTCGTAAATGGTTAAATCGTTGAATTATCTAAAAATAGGAGAAACTCTGTCATTTTTTTAAAAAAATTTAATACTTAGAATATTTCTTAAAAGAATCTTAGAATATATATTTTTTAAAATTAATGAAAGTCTGATGTCTTCATTCTCTCTCCCTCTCTTTTTTTTACTGTTGTTCTTGATGTTTTAGAGAAATTATTAAAATGCATGAGTAATCTCAAAAAAAATAAAATAAAAAATGAGAGTGCCTTTAGGCACGGACAAATTGGGATTGGAATGTGATGTATATGGTTCTGTTTATCGAGTTGTATATTCTTCTTAGTTTAAATAGATTGTTTGTAAATATTTGGAGTTACTTTATGTCCTCTTTGAATGTTGAGAAAATCGTGAAAAACCAAGTAGAATAGTAACGTTATAACTGATAACTTGCACATTTGATTGACTTTTACTTTTATTAGAAATCATGTGCCTATGTTTTTTTTGTTGTATAATACATGGATTAAATAATCATTATTAGTTTGAACTTTCAAGTGGAGAATGAGGTAAGGGAAGAAACGAGTATCTGTCATATTTTTTCAATCTTTGATTTTTTTTTTCTATTTTAATATAGTGTTGTTTTACTTGAAATTGTGCGTTAATATAGAACAAAAAAGTATTTGTTGCTCCATATTTGTAATTTAACAATTAGTTAAAAATTTTAACTTATCAAACTAAATTAGATAGAAATTAGATACTTTTATATTTAAATTAACTATAAATTAGATTCTTTCTAATTAAAATTCAATTGTTAGTGGTGTTAGGAGATTGAAATTGAAATTAATCATCTCTCTTATTCTAGGAGGTTGAATCGATTTTTTAGTATGTTATTTCTCTTAATATTCTTTTAGTATAATTGTAAGTGTCTTTTGGTATTATTTGAATTTATCATATACTCTATTTAATAGTGTTTCAGTATGATGGTTAATGTTTTTCGGGATGAATTATGTTTAGAAAAATAAAATTATAGAGGTAATTAATTATTTGAATGTATAAACTGTGCATTAAGAGTATCATAAATACGAGAAATAACGGTTGTAAGTACCTTTAGGTACGAGTATTCCTTAGTATATATATAAATTAAATCCAACTATACCAAAAAAAACACAACATACTGTGCCTTTAAACCATGTTTAATTAATCAGATTAATAATGAGAAAATATATAATCTTACTGATAAGTAGTCCTATAGAACTATTAATAAATGAATTAGTAATACCACATTCTAATGGTGGTGTTTGTCATTGTTGAAATTGATAATTTATAAATTATAATTTGTAATAAAAATTATAAATATTTTAAAAAAATTACAATTTGTAGTTTAAAAAAAAAATTTAATTATAATTTTATCAATTTAAAATCCAACACCTATTATCCAAACCATTTCAGAAATTACAAGTACTCTAAAAGTCTAGATCCAAAACTCCTCATACTCAACCGCCTACTCGTGCTCTCGTCGCAGCACCTTTTCGATCTCCCGTCGCGGCGCCGTACCGCGCCTCCTACTCCCACCGCAGCGCCTTCTCTCGGTTCTGTCGACTATCGACTCTCGGTGCGTGTCTCTTTCTCCGTTGTCGGCGTGTCTTTACCGTTGCCGTCACAGGTCTGATCGAAAACCCTAAAACGTTAATTCTTGATTACCATTGTTCCGTGATAAGAACGGTTATCCAAACCGTGGCAATCCGTTTTCACGGATCGGTTCTGGGCCGGTCCGTTGCTTGAACGGTGCGGACATGGTTCCAAAAAATCTGTAACCGTTACTAACAGTCTGGTTCCTGTTTTTTAAAGAACCAGACCAATCTGTACCGCGTGCACAGTTAATTCATTGCTTTGGATCGAATTCTTCAAACCCTCTATAACCACTTCTTCATCCAGATCACTATTTTTTTGTAGGATGTCTTACAAAATTTCTTAGATATCAGATCTTTTGATGTAAACAATTTTCATAGTGTGAATTCCCTTTTTGGTTGCAATTGGTGAACTATGATTTTCATTTTATTTGTTCTCCATTTTTTTAATATTGGTTTCATGTGAATGTCTTTATTGTTAGATGCTCCCTATTTCACTACAAGGCCAAATTCATCTTTCCTCACAGTCTACAAGTTTAGTTGATGTCTCATCATTTTTTTCTCAGGATTAATGAATTATAAATTTTGTTAATCTTATACAATTAAGGGATAATATTTTGTTGGTAATCTTTATTTTGTTACTTCTGTACTTAAGGGGGAGGCTAATGAATACAGTTGTGATTCGAAGAGGTTGTAAGCCTGACAAGTGATGAAAACTCCAATATTTTGATGCCTTTATTTTGTGATTTGGTAATAGACCTTACTGGGGAGTCTCCTCAAATCTCAAATATTGTGTTAATAAATTTTTTAAATTGTGATCGAATTAGATTTTTAGTATGTTATTGTTAGATCTTAATAGCCTTTTACTCTTGATTTTTGTCCAAAATTGTTCTTCAGGTTAGAGTTTAGACTCTATTAAAAGGTTCTTTTAGGCACAAGATAATGGGGTGATTGCTGGCGGATGTATCCAATGGGGTATTCTAAGATGCATGAGCCATTTCATTTTACCTTAAATAGAGATTCAAGAAGTGTTCTTGATAGAAAAGAGAACTAAGAAACTATTCTACTATTTCATTCACCAAAATGAAGTTTAAACATAAACGCAAGTGACAGTATAAATTGAACAAAAGCTATAACTCTAATTAGTCTTAATGACTTAACTACCTTTTAACTAACAAATAAATAACAAAATAACCAAAAAATATACTTTCACCCCCCCCTCAAACTCATGATGTGATTCCGGTGAGCGGTGAGAGTTTGTTAAGCAGGAATCGAAAATGAGCTAAAGTGTGAGTCTTGGTGAAGAAATCGACAAATTGCAATGACGAGGAAACGAAATAATAATCAATGGTACCAAGCTAAAGATGCTGCTGACAAACAAAGTGTCAATCAATTTCTATATATTCTGTACATTATTGGAAGACAGAGTTATGAGCTATTTGGATTGCACTCTTATTATCAGAGTAGAGAGAATTAAGAGAAGTGACCCCAAAATCAGAGATGAGCCAGTGGAGCCAAACAATCGCAGCAGTAGCATGAGTCATGGCACGATATTCAGCTTCAATAGTAGAACGAGAATGACATGTTGTTTTTTACTTTTCTAGGATACGAGGGAGTCACCAAGAAACATACAAAAACCACTAATAGTCTTACGATTAGATACATCACTGGCCCAATTAGCGTTAGCATAAGCTCGAAGAGTCAATGATGAAGATGGAGACAAGAATAGGCTCTGAGAAATAGTACCACGAATATAACGTAAAATGCAAAGTAGAGTTGGCTAATGAGTGAAGCGAGGAGCATATACAAATTGACTCACCACATAAATGACATATGTAATATTAGGACGAGACACAGTAAGATAGACCAAACACCCAACCAGCTCTTGATAGACAGTAAGATCGTCAAGAAGAAGGCTATCAGAAGGAGAAAACTTAGCATGCAACTCAATGGGGTATCCACAACTTTATCATTAGTGAGATGAGCACGGTTGATCGCTTTATTGGCATATTTTGATTTAGATAAGTGATAACCTATGGGGGAAGAAGCAATGTCTATACCAATAAAGTATCGCAAATGACCCATATTTTTCATCTCAAATGCACGAAATAAATGTTTCATTTTAGAGATTGCAGCAGAATTTGAACCAGTGATAATCATGTCATCCACATATAATAACAAAATAACCATCCTAGCTATGGTGTGGTGGAGAAAAAGGGTAGAATCATAAAAATTAGGAGTGAAAGCAATTTGGGTAACAGTGGACTGAAGGCGTTCATACCAGGCACAAGGGGACTGCTTCAAATCATAAAGGGCACGATGAAGAAGACAGACAGAACAAGGATGATGCTGAAGGCCCAGAGGAGGACGCATATAAATTTCGTCATTAAGATGCCCATTGAGAAAAGAATTATTAACATCCAGCTGAATGAGAGGCTACTGACGAATTGCATCAATAGAAATCAGAGTACGAACTGTAGTCATTTTAGCCACATGTGTAAATGTTTTATCGTAATCAATCCCATGCTACTGAGAAAAACCTTGGCAACTAATTTGGCCTTATAGCACTTTAGAGAACCATCAAAATGAGTTTTAACATTGTAAAACCATTTATATCCAATCAAATTTTTACCCGTAGGCAATGAAACTAAATCCCAACTACAAGTCTTCTGAAGAGCAGTTAATTCTTCTTGCACTGCATTGATCCAGTAGGGATCAGTACACGCTTCTTTATAGGATCGAGACTCAAAATAAGTATGAATAGCAAATAAGAAAGCACGATAAGAAGATGAAAAGCAGGTGTTAGAAAAATCAAATCTTACTGGCAGAGTACGCTCATGCAAATTATAGCGCCATTCAGGGGGATTGGGGTCTACGAAAACAGAGGGAGCTGAGTCAGAGTTGGTGGATACGTGTTGAGAGAGAGGAGGATGCATGCGAGAATAAACTAACATGGGAGATGTAGCTGGAGAACAAGATGTAGAAGGAAGTTTAGAGACATCGAGAGTTTGAGTAAATTTCTCGGAAGGCACATCATGCAGAAAATGATCAATATGAATTAAAACCTCTTTGGGGACGGGGGCAACTTTGGAAGAAAGAGTAAAGTAGGAAAGTCACTCAAGAAACACAATATGATGAGAGATGTAAAGGCGTTTAGATGCGGGCCATAACACTGATATTTTTTTTGTTAAATACCATAGCCCAAGAAGACGCAGAGAGCTGAGCGAGCGCTAAGTTTAGTGCACTCTCTTTTAGGAAGAAGACAAAACAAACACAACCAAAGACACACAACGAGTAGTTAGGAGTATGTGTAAACAACTTTTCACAAGGGGAGATGCAGAAAGAAGAGGTGTGGACATGCGATTAAGAAGATACACTGTGGTAGGTATTGCTTCTCTCCAAAACTAGTAGGGACAGAGGAAGAGAGAAGAAGGGAACGAGCTGTGTGGAGAATGTGCCGATGTTTTCTTTTAGCTCTACCATTTTGGGCGGGAGTATCAGAATAAAAAGATTGATGAATAGTTCCAAATGTAGTTAAGAAGTCTGTGAATTCTGTTAGGAAGTATTCATCGCCCAAATCAGAACAAAGTGTCTTTATAGTGGTTGAAAACTGAGTGTGAACCATAGAATGAAATGTGCGGTAAATACGAAAAAAAATCAAATTTGTGAGACATGAGATACACCTAACAAAAACGACTATAATCATTAATAAAGGAAACATAGCATACTGATCCTCCTTTAGTTGCAATGGGGGAAAAACTCCATAGATCTGTATGAACAAGAGAGAAAAGGAGATGTAGAAGGGAAGTGCTTTTAATAAAAGGTAAAACTGACATTTTTGCAAGTTTACAACAACCACTTTACTTAGAGATATAACTAGTAGACATGCTACCCAAGTGACCAGATTGAACCAAATGTTTTAAGTGGTCACTAGTTAAATGATCTAACCTAGAATGCCAAAAATAAAAAGCAGAAGAGTGCCGATCTAAACAAAAAGAAGATAGGAATACGGAAGAAGAGTCTAGAGGAATGTGCAAATTTTCCAACACAAATAAGTCACCAGTCCGACGCCCAATCCCAACCTGCATCTTAGACGTCCGATCCTAAACAACACAACAAGAGGAAGAAAACAGAATATCAAAACCAGAGTCAGAAAACCGACTAGTGGAGAGTAAACTGATAGACAATTGTGGCACATAAAAAACATTAAGAATAGACAAGGAAGAAGATAAGGAAGGGACAACCAAGCTGATAGAAACAACTTGCATGGAAGCACCATTTGCAGTCGAAATAGTGATGGGAGAAGGGAGAGGAACACAATAACTGAGACTTGATAAATCATGTGTCATATAATGAGAGGAGCCAGATTCAAATATCCAGGTAGTGGCTAAAATACCGGTGAAATAAGAACCATGCAAACCTGAAGGAATAGTGGTCATTACAGATGCATGAGATACGACCCCAAAGGAGTTCTGCATAATTTGAAACTACCGAAGAGGAAAGAGCACTTAGGAAATCTTGCAGGTCTGAATCAAAACCTTGTGGGTCAAATAAACGTACCCCAAAACAAAATCAATACTCGTTTCAAGATCTCATGTTTAAACCTCGTTCCAAAATCTTGTCAAGGCAATCAGACATCTAATAACAACAAAAACCAACAAAATAGTATCCAAACAGTATCTGAAGTGCTGGCTGAATTATATAGTGAGAAAACCCAAGCACAAATCAACGGAAATAGGTGGCTTGATGCACAAAACTGTTGGAAAGTCGAAGAACCAAAGGAAACAAAGCTCTGACGAGGTCGTCGGAGCTTCGGCGAGGGCCTGAAGAGGTTGTCATAGTCAGGCGAAGGCCTGGCGTAGTCGTTTGTGGTAGTTAGGGTTCGACACCAATCAGAGCACACAGAGGTCTTTGTGCAAGGTCGTGATTTGGCTACTTAGGCTCCGGCGGTGGTCAATGGTCACTTGACAAGGTCGTCGGAGGTTGGCGAGTGTCCGATGGGACTATCAGTGCAAGCCTGAGGTCCAACGAAGGTCTGGGGTGGAAAGGGCGACTGGGTTGGGTTGTAGATCTGGTTCTTTTGAGGCTTAAACCTTATCGGCAGGGCTCGTGGGAGGGTTGTTAAGATCGAAGGGTGGTCGGCAATGGCCGCTAATGATCAGCAATGGTTTTTCGGTAAGGGGTTTTTTGAACTGCAAGAAGTATTTTTTGTCTAGGGTTTCGGCTGCAACAAGGAGCAACGAAAGGTAGTTTGCAACAAAAGGTCGGAAGTCAGTGAGAAGATCAAATTGCAGGTCGATAAGGCTCCGGCTGTGGTTGAACCTTTCCGGCTTAAGATTTCAACTTTGCTACGATACCATGATAGAAAAGAGAATCAAAAACTAATATATTATTCCATTCACCAAAATGAAACTTAAACATAAACGCAAGTTACAAAGTATAAATAGGACAAAAGTTAAAATCCTAATTAGCCTTAATAACTCAACTAACAAATAAATAACAAAATAAAAAAAAAATACACTTTCACAGTTCTAAGCTAATTTTAAGATAATTTTATAGTATGTAAATTTGGGAGACTAATGGGTCTTATAGAGGATGAGAGGATCTCTTTAGATGTTGATCAGTTTGGTGGCATAGCATGATATTGTGATATTCTATGAAATGAAGTTAGTAGAAATCCACTTTAGCATAAATATCAGGTTCAGGTCAAACCACTCCTCACTTGCTCAAAATAAAAGTTTGCAAAAATATGTATGTGCCGAATGTGTGCTTTTTTTTTTTTTGGTTTTTTACAAAATGGAAATATGTTTTACATTTGTTGCAAATAAAGAAAAAACTGTAAGTGTTAGCAAATGGGGTTGGTAATCTATGTATGTCATTGGCTATGTTGTGCGAGTTTGGTGTACCAAGGTTACTAGTGTCTTATGTTTTGCGAGTTTGGTGTACCAAGGTTACTAGTGTCATATACCTAACAGAAAATAGGCATCAAAGTTACTTGTTTCTAAAATCTGATTTCCTTGTCTTAAGCAGAAGCCAGACACACCATATGCTAAATTGGATAATGTTTTCACATTTGCACACCTCATTAATCCACCCTGTCTGAACTTGAGAATTGATCCTTGTCTCTCTGTAATAGCAAGTCAACCTAAACAAACTGATATGCAGAGTGTAGTGGCATGTTGCATCACCAAAACAAATTCATATGTAGATTTTATAAGCATGTGATACAACAAAATGCATTTCTTAAAATGGCTGCATATTGTCTAAAGATTTTATCTCAACCTTAAAAAGTTGTGATTGAAGCCATTGATTAAAAGAACATGGCCTAACATGCAAACTTGTTCATAGTGCTCACTATCTACTTTGTGCATTGAATGCGCACTACTTAATAATTCCAGTTTCAAGTACTACTTGTAGTTATAATACAATAGTGTCAATGGCTTTTGTTTATATTGATTTCTATGTATCTTTTTGGTATAATCTGCTAAAAGTAGATCATTAAACGATTTCACCTTTTTCCCCTCCAAATTTGGAATCCATGCTATACATCATCTTCCAAGTCTCAATGTTTTATAAAGTTTGTATGGATCAACCATCTAATCTATGTGAATTTTCCAGAGCGCTTGACAGAATTTATCCACATTTACTTAAAAATGAGTTCCATCTTCACAAGTATAATTAGCATTAAAATAGGAAGACGGGAAAAATTATAAACTGCTTAAAAATACTATTTAGCAAAGACACTATTTAATGGGACCAACTGGTTACCTAAGTGACTTGTTGATGCCTATTTAACTCAGTGTCCTTGGATATCCATTCACACTGATTGGGTTGTCAATACCAAGAGCTCAAAACATTAGCTGTGCTTATTTCCCTTTCATTGTTTCTATTCTTGTATCAGTTTTATAGCTGCTCCCTTAGTTAAGGGTCAACTTTCTTATTTCAAGGTTACGAACAGTTGTTTGATATATTATGCTTCAAAAATATAATAGTTTTGTTGATCAAAAAGAAAATATAATAGATCTGGTTTTTTGATTATTAATCTTGCTTTTAACTCAATCTATAATTGCTTGATTATCATAAGAGGATGGATAGATGGTACCAATTCAGTTAACTGGTTATATTTGATAAAAGGTTTTTAATCCACTCAGCCCTCCAACTATCAGTTTTTAAGTCATGGAGTTAGGTTTTCATGGTGGACTAAACCAACATTCACTGCCAGAGTTTATCTTTTCATTGTTTGTTTTATAGTTAGGCAGTCTGATTCTTGGTATCACCATTGACCTCCAATCTTTTGGACCTGCATATGGTAAATGCATATTCACTGCGGGAATTGTGTGGGTTCCAGTCGGATAATTCGAAAGTGATGCCTAAGGTATTGGTCACTTGAATAGTTTATAAAAAAGAAAAAAAGGAAAAAAGCTTACTACAAGTATCTAATAACCTTCACTATGTCAAAGTATCATTAATCAATGTGGGTTACTCTCCTTGTTTATCATTAAAAACATCTTATCACACTTTGAGATATTTTTTTTATCATTTATTTAAATAGGTTTGCTTCATGCTAATTTTTTTGTCGGTATCTTTCACTGGGCATGTCTGAGTTACATATACAATTGTTTCTTTGTTATGGGTACATGAACTGATGAACAAACAACTGTCTCAATAGCATATTGTTTTCTGTTCTCTCTCTCTCTCTGTGACTTACACAAGTGGTTTCTTTATGACTAGTAGAATTCAAGGTCCTCTCAGTCATTCTCGAAATAATTTATATAAATCTTATAATTTCTTAATTGTAATATTCAGGATGGAGAAGGATTTCTTGGAAGCTGTTATTTTTAACTGTATATCCCTGGATGAAAATTTGTGTTTGTTAATACCAATGATAGGAGTGAATGATACACCAGGCAACTCTGCGACTGTTGCTTAACCATTCAAAGGGGAAAAAGAACAAATCAAAACACCTGCCAAAACAGAATTCACATCTATGATTGATCTACATAATGATACTTGATACTGAAGCCTATAATTTCAATAGAACAGAAGAAAAATAACTTCTCCTATTTTAATTTCTATGGTTTTGAGACTGCCTTAAAGATTTATGTGTTGAATTGCTCACAGAATGGGGGAGCTAGAAGTTGAGAAGCATGTTAACTACATTTTATCCGTAGAAAAGGTATGCATTCCTTTATTTATTTATTTTTTTTGGAAAATAATAAAATTGTGATTCATGTGCGATCAATTTGAAATAAGACCTATATGTGATCACAGAGACAAGAAAGAAATCAAAATAAAGGTTTTCACGAAGCTGCCTTTTCAACTCTCCTAATTATTTATTTTTTTGGAAAAGAACATAATTGTGATTCACCCTGTTTTTACATATTCATTAAGATTTGGAAATTTCGTTCTCAGAAGAAGGATGATTTTGAATCTTTAGTGATGGAACATCTACGAATCAATGGAGCATACTGGGGGCTGACTGCTCTGGATCTTTTGGGGAAGATTGATGCGGTGGATTCTGAGGAGGTTATCTCATGGGTCATGAAGTGCCAACATGAATCTGGTTTGTAGTGATCTCATTAAATATTTAAACTACTATTTATTAAATAAATAAATTGCTTATCCAATGTGCATTTTGATGGTCACCCAACAATTTGATTTCTGGAATTGAATTCTACACTTGTTATGATGTTTAGTTGTTTGGAATTGAAAATTATCTTAATGCCTTGATATACTAACGCTTAACATTATATGGTGACATATTTGTTCATATAGGTGGATTTGGTGGTAACATTGGACATGACCCACATGTACTTTATACCATCAGTGCAATTCAAGTTTTAGCCCTTTTTGACAAGATAAATGTACTTGACATTGATAAGGTGTCAAACTGTATCCTTCAGCATGTAGTTTGGTTGACTTCAAGATTTTCCTAACATAATCTATTTTCTTGACCATGTTTCCAACAATTCATATGGACTCTGTTACTTCCATCTCAAATACCAAATTAAGTTGATGATATTCAAATTAGTATAAGTAACAGAAGTTACAGTACATAAAAAGGGGCTCCTCCGAAGATGTTCCAACCTTAATTCTCAAATCTGAAAAGATAAACAGAGGATAAAAGAGTTCCTCCTTAGATGCTCCAAACTCCCAACATTGGCGGGGTTGATTCTTAGTTGCATGAAGCGGGGGCGAGAGTGGGGGCGGGGGATTGAGAACATATAGAAGAGTCTAAAGTTGGTAGCGCCAATACGAGTGTTTATATATTCTAAGAAATATTTTATTTATTTGTATTCTATAAGTTAAAATATGAATAAACATTATATATGAGTGTCAAACACAATTATTTTCTTCTAAATATAAAATACATATTATATAAATATAAAGTACTAGAATACATTTGTGTTAATTTTATTCTATAATTTTGTGGATGCTATAGATTTTTTTTTTAATTCATAGCGTTTCTTTTGTTTCTTTAGAATTTATATACCTGGGTGGTTCCATCCTAGTTGGGAGTGAGGTTCTTTCTTGATGAGAGTAAGGTGTTTACAAAATTCTTACTTTGGAGCGCAAGAGCAAGGTTCATAAGCGAATTCATTACCCCAGTTGGAGGATCGTGCAACTAAGAGTTGATTATTTGTAATGTTAATTACTGATAGAAACACTTTATCTGTAGAAACTTTTTTTATACCTGATCTTTAAATTAGATATCAGTGGGCTGCAGAATGAAGATGGATCTTTTTCAGGGGACATATGGGGTGAAGTTGATACGCGGTATTTGATTCCCACATCTTCCTTGTTTTCTTTGTGTTCTCTGCTAATCTTGAAGTTGATAGTCGTTCATGTGGAAATGTTATAACCAGAACAATATTCTTTCAATAGGTTCTCTTATATTGCAATATGCTCTCTTGCCTTACTGCATCGTTTGGATAAAATCAATGTGGAAAAAGCTGTAAAGTACATTGTAAAATGCAAGAATTTGGATGGTGGATTTGGATGCACACCTGGTGGAGAATCTCATGCAGGGCAAAGTATGTTGGCCATATTACATTTTTATATGGGATTCTTGCTTCTGATTTTTTCCCTCAATCGGTCAGTTAGATGATTTGCAAATGTTGTAAGAGTTAAATCAAATTGGACATTCAACTGTGTAAAGTATGTTGCACATGTTACACATTGGGCTTTTATATGGGGTTCATGTTCAATTTGGTAAGTTAGATAATTTACAAAATTTGTGAGAATTAAATCAATTTGGACATTCAACTATGTAAGGAAGTCTAACAACACCAACCACAAGCATACCTAAAGCCCAATAAACACAGTTTTCCGAGATGGGACAAACTCCACCTATAAACCTTAGTCGTTCAAACCTACCTTTATGCCCACGTCCCTACCCAATTGTAACAAAATCGGTCGACACTAAAATTGATTGATTCCCGTTTTAAAGCTATAGCATCTCAATTCTTTACTTAAAGCCAGGGTGACCAAGATGGGAGATGGAAAATGCGCGGATTGCTCATATATAGAATCTTTCTTGCACCTATTACCTGTTCGAACCTGTAAATACAATTCCAGAGGAAGGGGGAGAGAGAGAGGGAGGGAAGGAGGGAGAAAGAGAGAGAGGAAGGTCAAACTATTTACCTCCTAATGAGATGCGAGGGCTGTGGCCAATTGTAAAGAATAATTATGTTTTTTCCTGTTAGATTTGTGTAGGCGATTTTTGTTAAGAATAATGGAAAGCCGTACTATAATGGGTAGACGAGCTCTTATTATAATCAATTTAGAGAATACTATTACAATCATGCACCTACACACGCCGGATAATAATAACATAATAGTAATATAATAATAATAAGCTATTAATGCCCCCTCAAGCTGGAGCATATATATCTACCAAGCCCAGCTTGTTATATAAATAGGAGACACGCGGATCCGGTAAAAATTTAATAAAAATATCAGTCATCTGTTTCCCTGTAGGGATAGACCTAAATGTAACAATATCTTTCTGATATGCATCATGGATAAATTGGCAGTCAACCTCAATGTGCTTCGTTCGCTCATGACAAACTAAATTTGTGGCAATATAAATAGCGGAGATATTATTAACCCAGAGTCTAGCTGAGCCTTTATGTGGAAAGTGCAAGTCTGTCAAAATCTGCTGAAACCACATAATCTTAGCAGTTAATGTCATAACTCGATACTCGGCCTCAACACTAGACCGGGATACCACAGTCTGCTTCTTACTCTTCCAGGAAATCAAATTCCCACCAACAAATATAGAGTAACCAGATGTGGATCTTCTATCAAATGTACATCCAGCCCAATCAGCATCAGAGTACCCTTCAATTCCCATATGACAATGATCAGAGAATTGGATTCCCTTACCTGAATTTTTGTGTAAGTACCGAAGAATACGTAACACTGCCTGCCAATAGGGAGCACGGGAATTAGACAAAAATTGACTCACTACACTCACTGGATAAGCAATATCTGGGCGAGTCATGGTTGTAAGATAACTAAGCTGTCCCACTGTACATTGATATTGTTCATGATTTGGAATAACCGCTCTTTCTTTCGGCTCTAGCTTGACACTAGATTTCATAGGTGAGTCCACTTTTTTAGCATTCATATATCCTGCTTGTTCCAAAATATCAAGAACATACTTTCGCTAAGAAATAAACACACCTTTAGCAGTCCTGATTACTTCAATACCCAGGAAGTATTGAAGTTCACTAAGATTTTTGGTCTGAAACTTAGTGCCCAGAAATGATTTAAGCGCAACAATCCATCAACTGTCACTATCAGTAATAACAATGTCATCCACATAGACAACAAGTAATATGCAACCCGTAAAGGTATGTCGAAAGAATACAGTATGATCTTTTGCTGACTGCCGAAGACTAAATTCCTGGACAACTGAGCTGAAATGGCCAAACTAGGCCCTGGGAGACTCCATCAAACCATATAATGAACGTCATAGCCGACAGACATGGTTAGACCCCCCTGAGTAACAAAGCCAGGTGGTTGCTCCATATAAACTTCTTCCTCCAAATCACCATACAGAAATGCATTTTTCACATCGAGCTGATACAACGACCACTGATGAGAAGCAGCTAAAGACAAGAAGAGACGAACTGAGGCCATCTTTGCAACATGGGAGAATGTATCAAAGTAGTCAAGACCATAGGTCTGAGTATATCCCTTGGCCACCAAACGGGCTTTCAATATCTCAAGAGTGCCATCAGAATGAAGTTTGACAGCATAAACCCACTTACATCCAATAGCTGTCTTTCCAGGAGGAAGACGTACCAGGTCCCACGTATGATTAGCCTCAATGGTATTCATTTTCTCAATCATAGCTTGGCGCCAACCTGGATGAGAAAGGTAATCTACAACAAAGCAATGCAAAATATGCTGATCAAATGCAGTAATACCCTGCTGGATAGTAGTAGGCAATCCACGATATGATGAAGTGTATAAAGGATGAGACTGACTTACCTGATCAGAGGCCGAATCCAGCGGAGAGGAGACTGACTTAGGTAGAGGAGATGCGGTGGGGCCTAGAGAAGATGATTTTTAGGATAAGGAGCTCACAGGTGCCTCTGGAACAATTGGAGAAGACTCATCAGAAATATCAACCTGAGTCTGGGGACCTAGATCGGTGTCACTGGTAAATTGGGAGCTAAAGGATACAGTAGAATCTGAGCTGAATCATCAGCACCAGTGGAGACAGGTGGAGTCAACAAACACCACATCTCGGGACACTAGGAACCGTCGTAAGTCTGAACTGTAACAACGATATCCTTTATGTGTCTTAGGATATCCCATGAAAACACAATTTAGAGCTCGAGCATCTAACTTGGTCACATTCGGTCTCGTATCGCTCATATAGCACACAAACCCAAAAATCTTTAGTAGTAATGAAAAAAGAATCTGCTGAGGAAGTAAAACTAATAAGGGTGTAGCACCATGAAAGATAGATGACGATAATCGATTAATAAGATAACATGCTATCAAAATAGTTTCACTCCATAACACTTTGGGAACCTTCATTTGGAACATAAGGGCACGAGCAGTTTTCAATAGATGTCTATTCTTCCTCTCAGCCAC
>JAOTRH010000020.1:17731063-17757050 GCA_034768845.1 Heliamphora exappendiculata | reverse complement strand
CCATTTTCATCTAATATATTTTAAGTCCCGCAATTTATTCTATATACCTAAAGCTTTCAATTTTAGGTGCCCATTGGTGATGGCATGACAATTTGTCGGAAAATATGATATCGGAACCAAACTTGATGGCATAGGTTGATTCGATGGCAATTTCTGATAGAGGATTTTAAGGTTAAAGTAGCATCAAACGACAGATCCTCCCGTGTTGGTAATTGTTTGAATGGGTATTACATGCATATCTTATAAGTTGGAGGATATTATAGTAATATGTACCAATTCTGCTAGAAGTGTGCAGCCTCTATTTTTACGTTCTCAAACCGGGCTAGTGGTTCCTGGCATAAAGTGGGCAGATGAACCCACATGTACCACATTATGCTGAGGGAGAGGTATGTTTTGAGGTTTGTGTTTGGTCCTTGATGTTTAAAATTTTGTGTATTATTCTGGAACCTTGATGTTCATGTTGAAATTCACAGGGTTGGAACTGCATATCAATTTATCAAATTGATAGTTAAAAATAATTCTAAAATTCTCAGATTCTGTTTTGTTCTTGTTGCAAAAGTAGAAGTCGGGGTTCAGTTAAATGGTTGTTGCTATCTATGGTCCCTGCAGAGTTAAGTGTCCAGGTACTCATATGCTCATAAATGCTTCGTCTTTCTGTAAAACAATATGCAGTGTAGGCAGCAGGAGATGGAAATGGGAGGAAGGGGCAGCGGGAGGAACGTGGGTGGCAGGGAGGTGGATGCCGAAGGTGGGGTGGGGGTGGAGAGGGTAGGGTTAGGGTTTGAATTGGAGGGGGAGAGGTGCAGAAGAAGATGGGTGTTTGGTAGACTATGAGTTGTTCAAAGTTGGGATAAATTTTGGTTGTGGGGTTTAATTTGTTCAAGATGTGAAATATCCTTTTTCAATCTTTGGACAAGATTTGGCCGTTGATAATTTGGATGATATTGGCTGCAATTCAAATATTTTAAGGACGAAATGGATGCAATTGTTAATACAAGAACAAAATAATATTTAGGAAGTAGAAGTGTAATAAATGCAAAATATAAACTAAGTGAATTTCATTTGTAGTTTTATGAAATAAGCTGAGTACACCAAAATGTGTATGAACATACTTTGAAATTGTTGCTAAAATGACCCTCATCTATTAGAAGCACAAAAACGGATTTATTCAAAGCATATTATCTTTGAAGCAAGTTTAGGGTGTTAATGTTCACTTGAGCAAGGTAGTTAGTTGGCTTAGTGCAGGGATATGATAGATTATATGAACTAGCGGTTGGCATATGCATGTGTATGCAAATGTAAAGTAATTATAATTTTAAGGTTAAGTAAGAGAAAAAGTTTGATGGATATCTTGTAGAGAAAGAGGGAGAGGGAGTGGGCGTAGTTTTTTGAGAGAGAGAGAGTGAGGGAGATGGAGTTGTTGAGGGTTGTTTAGGAAATATGAAAGATCTATATAGCTTCAAAAATGGGTAATACCAAATGGGTGTTCTCTCTTTATAAGATAGTATAGATATTGCTTTTGCCATGTATGGAGAAAGAAATTGAGTTCCAATTTAAATTGTGTGGAGAAGAGTGTGATCTATATTATTATTATTATTAACATAATACCTCTAGAAAACTTTTATCAAGAAGAGTGTGATATATATTTTATTTTTATCAACGTAATGCCTCCAGAAAACTTGGAGTAAAAACCATTAAACGCATTCAATTTTACTTGCACTTTTTCAAGCAACATTGAATGCATTCTCTTTGGTCTTTAAAGCAATTTCTGTCATATTTGCTGATGAAAATTAATGAATTTTGTGGCAGGACAATTCCTTCTCATTACCCCTACCAGTTGTACATTAAAATACATCGTGAATCCCAATCTTCTATATCAGTTATCAAACCTCCAAATACAAGCAGGCATATAGTAAAAATCATACTGCTACCGTTACCAACGCCATTTTCTGTGATGCTGCAGTAAATTTCAATTTTTTCATTCTCTTTATGCGGCCATTTGCTGGTCAAGCTCACCAACTCCAATTTTGCTCCCGTAATGACATGGTAGCATAGACTCACACAAGACTGCTGAAGCGTTTAAGTTCACAACATTATGGAGGGCACGGGCACCATGCGGTGGTTTGGCAATTTGGTCAGTGGTCAACATTCTTGGATCAACCAAAAAATTTTGCAGGTTATCACGAGGCATTATTGGTAGGGAATCAGAAAAATCACATAATTGGTATAATTTTTATTTGTCATTTACAAGTTATGGCATCTGATCAAGACAAAGGCAAAGGTCAACCTCAACTATCTTTGTTTTGCTCTAATTTTAACTTGGGGAAGAAGAATAAAGGAAGAAAAATCAGAAGAGAGAATAGGCGAGATATAGTGGGTGGAGAGAAAAATGAAACTTAAGAGTTCTCTTTCAATAGGGGGGATTTTAAGGACAACACAACACAACCATCGCCAAAATTGATTTTAACAAACAGAACACACAAAATATTAAACGATAATGCAACATACAACATTTACCAAATGTAAAAGTATCATATACAAGTTGAACCAAGTCTGTATAAGTTAGTACCTATCAAAACACCAGACTGATCGGTCGCTTCACATGTGATAGGCTCCACCAAGTGATTGGGACCGATGGATGTAGGGGCAGCATTACTGGGACTGACGCCGGTAGCATCATTGGTAGCAACCTAGGTGAGCTGTGTGGCCCAGGAGATTGGATCCTTCGAGCGATGCAATGCCGAAGGAGGAGGTGGTAACCATACGCCAAGTAGATGTCCACGACCTCGTCCACTATGCTTAATATGACTTGGGGAACATTTGCAACCTAAGTCATAAGGTGAGCCTACATCAACCCCTCTCGTTGAGAATCCTCAAGCATGTCAATGGGTACAGATGTAGAATAGTCGTAAGGTGTGGTTGATGTCGAACGCTTGATAGCTGAGAAGTCTAGTCGACAAGTAGTTGAGTGCAATGTGGTAGGTCCAATGGGCGTAGGTGTCTGAGTAGAAAAAGACGCATTTGTGTACGTGAGGGGACTAATGTAGTCATTGAAAGCCTGACTGATTATGTGAAAGTACATTCCCCGCATTAGATTTTGCTCCCAATGCATTACCATCAGCAATCTATAGCATCGATATCATATACCTCTGAGAGCATCGCAATGAGCCCCCTCCTCGGCATGAAATAGAAGGCTAACATTTACCTCCTTGTACGCCTAAGCTACACACTGGGTAAAAATTACACATGTACAACTAATTAGGTAATGACATGTGAATGTAAGTACAAAGGTATTTGTTATATATTATATACATACCAACTCCTCCATGATGCCTCCAGCAGCCAAGTGCCCAAAATCGTATTGATGTACCGGGTTGGTAATCAGCAATTGGGTCATCCCTCGGTACCAATTCATGTATTAATCATGAAAGACCATCGAAACTTAGCTCAATGGAGCACTGACCACTTGCTGTCTCCGTATCTCCCATTTGTGGTCTCCAAAGAGTGCTGACGGGACCAGTCAGTGTTTGCTCGCCCACATCTATCAATGTGGTGCAACACTCTACTAATGTTGAATGTCGGAGGAATAGTCTGCAATTCGAAGATAGCATAACATATGATATTGTCTCTCTATTTACATTACATGATCATATGATAAATTAATAAAGTGAAAGGTTTTGTAAGATTAGAATGCCACGAAATCCTTTTAAAAGTTCAAAATAATGTGTATGTTTCAAACATATTAAAATAAAATAATGTGGATCTAATTAACTTATTGTTTTTAAAAAATATAAAATACATGTGTCTGGAAGGAGATTGAAATGCAGCTCAGAATTACAACTTCTATCCCAGTCTTTTGAGCACAGAAGAAGACTGGAATGCACCACACAATTGAACTTAATAACTAACATAATGGAACCATTTTAGAGGGAAGGAAGAAAGACTCTCGAGCAGTATTTTCTATGTAAACTAATGAAGGGTGAAGTTTGCTTTTATGGGGGGGGGAAAAGTTGAGAGATAAGGAAAAAATTAGGGGCTGTAAAAAGGGGAGCGAGATTAATTAAGCCAATCGGTACACTAATTAAGCACACATTTTGATAATCAAAAATAAAAAATTTTTGACTTGATTCCAGGAAATAATTTTTAACCGTTTGAATTCTTTTTCTAATTTAAAATTCTTTTTTGCCAAAAATAATTTTATGTAAAAAGATAGTTCTTCCTTAATATGAAAGTCAAGCCAAGCTCATGTCTAGCCCAGTGCGTGCGCGTGTTTTTTGCCGCGGTGGGTGATGCATGCACATTAAGAGTTTTCGGTTATTTTGGACCCTCTAGGTTAAATCTAAATCCAAATGGGCCAAATTGGTTAGCAGTTCTTGTATGCACAAGGGTCAAAACAAAAGCAATGAAGTTTTTTTTGAAATACAATTTTAAACTCAACAAACACATATAACGCAAACCAACTAATACAGTTGTAAAAAAACATAATAAAATCGTGAGTAATGTAGATGCTAGAGGGAGGGATAGACCTAAATTAATATTAAATCGTCTTAAGGAAAAATATAAGCTTATTAAAACTAATCAAATATATAACTCTTAACAAAGAAAAATAACGTAAAAATATTAATGTACTCGGCCCCAATTAATTTGGACAAATACCTAATTTAGTTTAATTTAATTTTATTTGATTTATTCTTTTAATTAATACATAAGTTGTGCATAATACGCATATAATACGAGTTTAATTATAAATAAAGTCTATATAATACACAGTTAAATATTGAGTGCATTTGTACAACCTAAATAAGGTTTTCAGTCAGCTCTTTAAACCACTGTACAGTGATTTTTGAACTTAATGAGCAAAATAGAGGGTTTTAAACTTAATTTTCAAATTACCCAAAAACGTTATTAGCAAACACGTTTTTATCTAAACACATGTTTGTTAAACATGCATTCTTTGTAACCTAGCTAAATACAATACTTACGTAAAATTAAAAAATTAATATGTTGTTATTAATAATGCTTTAAGATCTTATATTGAAAGCATATTTATTGAGACCGCTTTCAATATACGTTTTCATCTATAATGTCAAAAAGTCATTTTTCCTCTCAATCTCATTCTCATTTTTTCGCAAAACTCTCTATCTTACTTTCATTTTTCCTCTCAAAATTCTATTTTCTGATTTCTCAAAAACATCCTAACACTCCCAATGACCAGAAATATTACATTATGAAAAAAGAAATTAAAGAGAAACAATAATTAATGCCACATAAGTAATTGACTTATAAGGATTTTTAAGTATAGGGGCAAAATGGTAACTTTACTCACAGGTCTGGAAAAACGCATTTTAGGCTATCTTGGGGTTTATAGTATTCTTGAATTCAAATATGGTATCATAAATTGTATTTGAGACTTAGTTGATGAATTTTGAGGAAAATTTCTTAAAATGGGTCAAGTGACCCATGTATATTTAAGTGGTGAAACTAGTTAAAGTGAAAACCTTTACCAAGGCTTATTTTGGCCATGTTTTATGTCATTGGCAAAGTTTGTAGAATGTGTTTTCTAACGATTATCTCATAATGTAGAGCAAACATTGGTGTCAATAGTGACGAGGCCTCAATGTTGGCTTGTTGCTAACTTTCCTAGAGAGAAGGTTAAGTCTATTGAAAGAAATATGTTTAGCTCTTAATTTGGAAGCCTTTCCGATAGTCTTTTTGGGCAAACTTTATATCATTGGAAATGTCTCACATCTTACCTTACAATAGTGTTACGGCGTTGCCAACAGAGTTCTGTACCAAAAGTGATAAAGCCACAAATTTTTATGATCATTAAGAAATTTTGAAATTCAGCACATTGTGCCATTTTTTGCCCAAGTTTTGAGTTACTTCCATATATCAAAATCGTGTCAGGTTGGACTTTCTGAAAAGGTGGTTGTAATGGCTTTCCAACGTTGGTCACAGGGAATTAAAATTTTTAAGTTACTGGCGACAAGGCTGCAAAGTTTGTTGGTTTGCCATACCAACATAAATTTTTGGGCAGTTCAAGATTGAAAGGCTAATTTTGGGATTGTTTGAAAGACATATCTAATGACCATTAGCTTTGGGGTTAAAGAGGAAAGTTTTGGAGTGTTATTTTATTTTTTCAACGCATTAAATAACATTCAAAATGGAGGTCAATAGAGATGATAGTGACCTTACAAAGTTGTTGCGTGTTATGCTTATTTTATTGCAACTTTATATCTCCATTTATTCTATCTGCTGGACGATTATGCTATGGATTAATACCATCTTGAAATAAAAATTTGGAACCAATGTAACAACACACACATGGCCAACAAAATAAACACAATATTGATGCTCCAACACATATAATATCAATACATCATTTGAATTACCAATAGGGCGCATACTATAACAGACAATTTGATGCTCCAACACACACATCTCGTTGATCTATAAACTAAACTTCTGAACTAACTCATATTGCAACACACATGTACTTCATACTCTAATTTCAAACTACTCATGCGCTCCCATCATTATCTGACGTTTCAATATTCGATTGGTTTGTAGCATCGATTCTCCAATTGTGGTACAATAATGCATTGTACAGCAACCTTCTTCTACATGCCCCCTTGACATCTGTTGACAATTGAACCTACGTAACCACATTTGCATGCGATTAATTTCTTTGCGAAAATGATACAAATCCATCTACAAGTGTTGACTAAGATCGGTGGGCTTGTCTTTCCTTAGTTGTTGTAAAATTCAAACACCAGCTGCTCGGCAGTCATGCACTAGGACCTTAGATTGCATAATTTAGTATTGCAAATAATCTATTATGATATGTACACTATTCATATTGTAGCGAATGTTAGGATATAGACGGTACACAAAGTCATTATCACTAACCCAGCTACAACCCATAGCAATGAAGAGGATCCTTATCAACAAATAACACGATGAGTCATCATTAGTTGTCTTGACATGTCCATCTAATTGTGGATGTTGCTATTCTATGGAAGGCATGGTTTTGTAGGCCTTAAACATTTGGGGTTTGCGATTAGCGAAGGAAAGATTAACTCTACTCAATAATCTTTATACGACATTGGTTGTAACTTGGTCTGCCAAACTTGTAAGTATATTGCTAGTGAATATTTAGGTGCAACCAAGAAGAATGGATCTACACCCAACTTGGTAGTAACAGCAAGCATGCGCAAGCATGAATAGTGATAAATCTCATATTTTCCACAATCACAAGTTCTATTGTGGACCTCAACTATGTGGCAGTTTTGACATCTTCCCCAGTGAACTCTCGTTACTACTTTAAACACCATTCGACTCATGTTAGTTGAAGACAACCGACAGATAAATTATAATATAATAACTTAATATCTATTGAAATACATCATGGAAATAAATCTTACTTGCCAGATAGTACTAACAAATGTGTATTCGCCATCGCCCGGTTCTTGAACTTTCTTACTTTTGAACTTTCTTACTTAATGTTATGTGGTGGCCGCCCAAACTAATGATTTAAGCGCTTGGTTCTTGAATCACTCGTTGAAGTTACTTTGCAAGTGTCATATACAGTACTTGTGATGTCCTATTGGGTGCACTATTGGATTCTTTTAGTACCGAGCAATTGCATTTTTTATGGCACGATGGCGATCAAATATCAATTTTACCCCCTCTCTGTCTGGGACAATAGACTTTCTCAAGTTAATGATAAATCACGACTAGTTCTCAGTTTTTTCCTACTTTACAACGGAGAAGGCAAGTGGGACCATTTTCATATCGACAGTAACTCCCATTGCAAAATACATTTTCCTTGTGTATTTCCCATAATGATGGGTACCATTAATGCATATGACAGTTGGTCAGTGTCTGACTCCATCAATGGATGGCTTGAATGCCCATAACACATAATTCAACGTCGCCACATTAGTGTTTTGGAAACTTTCTATATGACTCATCCCCATTCCCTAACACAATCTCTATCACTTTATGTCTTGCCATTCATGCCTTTTTATGCAAGATCTTGTACTTGTGGATCAAGTAAATGATTGTCATTATAGTCGAGAGGGCTATTTTTGGATTTTTCTACAAAACACAATTATTCGTCAATGGTCCACATTTTATAGTATAACAAATGGTGCACATCAATTACTAAGTCATCAATCTTACTGTAACGTCTAGGATGATGGATGTAGCAATAAATCGGGAGTCCAAGTTATGGTGGCCCATATTCATCCTTCCGTACACGTAGTGGTGTTTACCAGCATATTAAGTCATCTCGTAAGTACTCGTGATGGCCTTTCCTGTATGCACGAAACCGCTAATTATAGTCATTTTTACATTTAGTTACCCAACTAGCTTTTCTTATCCACAACTTCATATTGTCGAATTTTCTGAATATGATGGATCTTCACTGTTGTCTGCAAGTCATTCTTATCTTTGAACAACATGCCTTTTTCAACTCTGTCATTTTTGGATTCCAAACCCTACCACAAGAGTAAAAAACTCGTGATGTAATCAAACCATCATTATCTATGTCTACATTTTGGAAGAATAGGATGTCAACCGCTGGCCCTTGTACGGGAATTGGATCTGCAGTACCATCTGTTTCGGTGTGTACACTTTTACCTTCTCCAATGTGCACATCTTCCTCATTATCATCATCACCATCTTTATCGGCACACATTAGCAAACTTTTCAAGTCCTTATCCGAGTCCAACAAAGCACTTTTGTTCACGTCACAGTGATTGCAAATTGTACATTAAGACTATATAATGATTTTGCACTATCAAATTTGTGTTTTTGTTTATGCAGATGTTAAAAAAATGATTTCCAAATCATATAAGATGAAACGCACGATGCATGCCCCAATTAGGTCTTTTGATGGCAACATCAATGGAGAGCTACTAAGAGCTTTTGAAATTGTGAGCGTAAAGCTACACTTCTAGTAATGATGGTACAA
This sequence comes from Heliamphora exappendiculata, assembly GCA_034768845.1. Taxonomy (NCBI): domain Eukaryota; kingdom Viridiplantae; phylum Streptophyta; class Magnoliopsida; order Ericales; family Sarraceniaceae; genus Heliamphora; species Heliamphora exappendiculata. The sequence goes on along the minus strand of JAOTRH010000020.1, from coordinate 17,748,073 downwards.
AATGGCTATGGAAATTAGAGCTTTATGGCCATGTTTGTTTTGAGGATAAGGATTATGGAGTATTTAATTTTTTTTCATTAATAATCATAAGATAGCAATGCCAACCTATTGTTAATCCTTCTTTTTGTTCATTTCCATGTTTAGTTATTTCTGGGGACATGAAAAATTATCCTATCCAATTTGTAAATTAGAAAGAAAACTTTATGCATAAATGACAATAATATTCTACACAATTGTACCCAAATCAATATGAACCAAACTTGTGATATCCTGGTATCCCACATCGAAAAGGGAAATGGAGTTCCTGGGTTATAAAAGAAAAACCTTGAACCCTTACATTCAATGAGGCATTTTTCCAGGTGGTAAAGATCCTAGTAGAACTCCGCAGTTAAGCGTGCTTGAGTGAAAGCAATGCAAGGATGGGTGACCCCATAAGAAGAACAAAACCGTGAGAGCTTTGCCCAAAGCGGATAATATCGTTGCCATGAGAAAGGCCAGGATGTTACAGATGGTATCAGAAATGACCCTCCTCACCTCCGAGTGTGGGCCCGTACCGTCTCGCGTGACATGTGGACGGGCTACTGAGTGGGTGGGTCGATGAGAACTGGCAGGCTACTGGAGCTGGCAGGCTACTGCACAAGGACGTGTAGCCCTAAATGGGTGGATTGTGATATCCTGGTATCTTAGATCGGAAAGGGAGATAGAGTTCCTAAGCTATAAAGGAAAAGCTTTGGACCCTTACATTCAACGAGGCCTTTTCCCAGGTGGTAAAGACCATAGCAGAATTTCACAGTTAAGCGTGCTTGGGCAGGAGTAATAGAAGGATGGGCGACCTCATGGGAAGAACAAAATTGTGAGGGCTTTGCCCAAAGTGGACAAAATCGTTGCCATGAGAAGGGTCGGGGGTGTTACAAAACTTCTCTCGTAGGGGCTTGGGGAGTCTGCATGCTAACGGCACACATCGAGCCGTTCTTGAATTGCTTTGAACCTCCATTATCTGCGAAGTACTTCCTCCGGCAACCATCGAACTCTTCGCAGCAAATCAATCTGAAGCTCGAATCAATAAATTATTTGTCCACCAGCCCCAATTTCGTGGTATATGTCCTAAATTCGCTACTCGTCGTCGGTAGAAGCGCTGATGATGACGACAACGACGACAGAGGCAAGGAGGTGAGTTCGGCGGGAGAGTCTCGCAGATGAATATGAGGGCATCGTGAAAGGACGTGGCGGTGACAGTCTGAGTCGCGGAGGTTGGTGGTTGCTTGACCTTCTCAATGGTATAATAGACATTTGATAGTTGTAGGGTTTTGTTTTTCAATCCCAGACTTATCAGTCCCAACCCACCCAAAAGGATTGACTTATCCCCCCATTTGTGGGATTCGTAAGCCATCCTAGATTGTTTATCTGGTCTCATTGGTTGCATCCAATCATAGGATAAAATCTTATTCAGAATTGTCAATCTAATCCCAAGTTTGTTTCATTCAAAACAAACATAGCCTATAAGTTGTAATTGGTGTGTTTTTTCTCACTGTTGAATAGGATTTACCTTATCCGCTTGAACGGAAAGATAAACCCAAACTTTGCTTTGTATTTAAATATTATTTTTTAATTTTTAATTTTCTATTTGAATTTGTATTTAGTTTACATTTTTATTTTTGATTAAATTTTTATTATTTTTTTGATTTCTCAAATAAAAAGAATAAAAAAAACCTAATATGTAGTTTAACATAATTCTATACAATCCAACTATAATGTCTCTTTTTTGTCTTCATTTATTCTTTATTCTCATTACCTTTCTCCCTAATTAAACTGACTTTGTCTTCTCTCTCTATTTCAATTAATTATTATTTTTCTGTCACAACTTTTCCTCAAACTTGAGAATAGCTAAAAATGTGAGAATTCCTAATCTTTACCACATAGGTTGGCAAGATACTTAGAGAAGTTGATCACCTATTCAAAATATAACCTCAAGAAAACATAGCTTGAGAAGTTGTCCATGAATATTACTTACCTTAAAAGAAAACATAGGGAGAAAAGTTTAAACTCTATTTGTCCAAAATAAGAGATGTTGATACCTTAGGAAACATACCTTAAGAAAGGATAAAAGGCGAGAGGGAGGGAGAGACATAGAGGGATCGAGAGAGAGCACTGGAATTGCCTTCGCGTTGCGTCTGAGAGGGGATTACTGCTGGAAGGAAAAAGCGAACACTTCTGCGAGTGAAGAGAAGAAAATGAGCGTACGTTTTTGCTAACGCTTGAAGTGTGCAAAATAAAATAAGTTTAGAAAAATATTCTAAACTGATAGCATTTTTACCAATAATATTTTCAGTATGAAATATTTGTAGTAAAAACGCTTTGAACGTTAGCAAAAATATTTTTAGTAAAATCTTAAAATGTTATTAGAAACAATGTTTTTATTCATAAATTCTAAAATTTAATTAGCAAAAACACTTTCTGTCCAAAATTCAAATTAAAACTGAAAGCATTTTTAGTAACAAATTTTTTTCATTACTATTTCATATCCAGCCACCTTAAAAATAAAGCCTATTTTTTCAAACACGTTTTTTTTTTAAATTGTGTTTGCTAACGACCCTTTCACATAGTTTAGAAATTAAGTTTAACACCCTCTATTTCGTTCATTAAAGTTAAAAATTCATCGTACAAAGGTTAACGAGCCGTGCTCAGTCTGAGCCTGAGTTCTCTTTCTGAATACACGCGGTCAGAGAGACAACAGAAGAAGCCCACGGGCGAGTTGAGTGTCTAAACTGGATAAAGGAAAGACGGAAGTGTGGCGTTTGTTTACTATTGAGAGTTCTGTGTTGGGGGGTGATTCGGCGGGGGCGAAGGGGGCAGAATCGCGTTTGATAGATCGTGCGTAGAATCTTTGAATCACACAATTTGATTCTAAGTGCTACACTATTCGCGTGCTTCGTACGGTCTATCCCACGCTAATCTGCAAACTCCACCCCCGTACTTTTGCTTCTCTCTCTCTCTCACTCTCAAGCTTCCAAAGGAAGTGTTCAGTCCGCTGCAGTACACAGGAGCCGCCACTGCAGCCACCAGCCACTAATGCGTAGAATCTTTGAATCACTCACAATTTGATTCTAAGTGCTCCACTATTCGCGTGCTTCGTCCGGTCTATCCCACGCTCCTCTGCNNNCCCCCCCCCCCCCCCCCCCTCTCTCTCTCTCTCTCTCTCGCTTTACGTTTTTGATTGTGATTTGTCCTCTGATTTTCTTCTTGTTGTAGTTGAGTTTAGTGTATTATTATAGAAAATCTAATAAAATACATAAAGAGTTCTGAATGGGTGATGAGTCTAGGGTTTCAGGACGCATTAATCCTTCGCCGGAGAAGGATGATGCCCAGGGGCCCTCTTACTGGCTAGATGCCTGTGAGGATATTTCCTGTCATTTCATCGACGATTTCGTCGACTTCGACGTCAATGCCGTTCCAGGGCCTGTGGCTTGTACCTCCAACGAGGACGCCGACCCTGATCCTTGTTTGTTTGGTGGAATCGATCGGATTCTTGACAGCATTAAGAATGGTGCCGGCCTGTCTCCGGTTCTTAACAGCAACAGCGACAGTGCACTGAGCGACCACTGTGTTCCTGTTGGACCAAAGGGTATTGATAACGGGGACAAGGGGGCCGCGTCTTGCAAGATGCGAGTGCTTCTGGCTACTCAAAGTCCTGATTATTCTAATGGCTTATTGGACAATTTCGATAATGCTAATAATAATCATAATGGTAATAACAGTACGCGGCCTGGTAACAGCAACACTGCCATTGAGTTCTGCAAGTGTTGTGAAATTGACAACAACGACAAGGGGAAGAAATACCATTCTCTTGAGAGGAACGGAGTTTGCAAGTTTGAAGCTCAGGCCACTGATCTTTATAAGGACCACGATGACAAAGAAGGAAGGTACAACAAAAGAGCTCTGATCGGTGATTACAATTACAAGAATGAAAGGCACTCACTGAGCAGAGGGCAATACCTGCCAAGGGAGAGGGAGAGGGAGAGGGAAAGGGAGAGGCCTTCAGGGAAGAAGAGGCCTCGCGATTGGGAGGATATTGACAGGAGGGACAGAGATCAGATCAGGAGAAAAGTACGCTGTGAAAATGTTAGAAGGGACTGCAGGGATAGAGAGTGGAGGGAAAGCAGGGGTTATTGGGAGAGAGAGCGACCTGGTTCGAATGAGATGGTTTTTCGCTTGGGTACTTGGGAATCTGAAAGAAACAGAGAGTGCAAGGCACCCTCTGAGAGAAACCAGGATTGCAATGCAAAGGTAGAGAAGAAACCTGAAGAGGCCAAAGAGAAACTTCCCGAGGAACAGGCACGTCGATACCAGCTAGATGTTCTCGAACAGGCTAAGCAGAAAAATACGATAGCTTTTCTTGAAACAGGTGCAGGGAAGACCCTGATTGCTGTCCTCCTCATAAGAAGTGTCTCCGATGATTTGCAAAGAGAAAATAAGAACATGCTGGCCGTATTTTTGGTTCCTAAAGTTCCTCTTGTTTATCAGGTAACCCTTTGCTCTGCTGTACCATAGTTAGTAAACGCTTGCATCCCACGTGTATAGTACTTAAATACACACAAACACATAGTTATTGTCTTGAATCCTTGACTAATATTTGTACTGTACTTGTCTGTATTGTGTATGTTTTTTTTTTTTGGTTTTTCTGTTCTTGTTTTGTTGTGCTGAATTTTTCATAATACTCTTCAGAGAAAAAGCTGAATAAAACTTGCTCATAATACTTATCATTCTTTTGTTGTCAATATTTTACTAACTACATTCTTAACATTATAACATGTGGTGATGCCTGTCAACTGCATGCTGAAGTGATGCAATTGTCTTCTTGTCCAACATGCAGCAAGCAGAAGTTATTCGGGAGCGAACTGGCTACCAAGTAGGCCATTATTGTGGTGAAATGGGCCAAGATTTCTGGGATGCTCGGAGGTGGCAGCGTGAGTTTGAAACAAAGCAGGTAGCTTTTGTGTTGATTTTTACACTAATCTCCTAGTTCAATGTATTTATATTTTGCTTTTATCATTAGTTATCCAATGGACTGGCAGTACATTGCAGTTATTGGGTGAGGCATATTGATTTAAGCTAGCCTCCCTAATTGTTCATAATCGTGAGAGTTTGTTGACTCTGCATCTAGCACCTGTATTATTGTTATTTCACGTTTCTAGCTTTCTTCATTTACCATAGGATTTTGAGTAGAAGCCACACATGCTTCTTCCTTATCTTCTGATGCCTTTTCTTCGTTTACAATTGGTGATGTATTCATATAAAAATTTGATGTATTAATGGAAATGAGATCAGAGTTGCAAAATGAACCAAGCTACTTGAGCTCACTTGTGTTGAGTTTGTAAAAGTGCATTTGAGCTTGGCTAATGATTAACTATTAAGGCTCATTAGAGATCATTTTGAAAGATATTGGATAGCTTGTTATACATTGTAAGGTCTATTTGCTATGAGCTTAAACTTTTGAGACAATTGGTGACTTAATATGGTATCAGAACTGTGGTTTCATGTGGCCTTGGGGTGCAGTGTCGCATGTTTTCCTGTTATGTTTGTTATAGTATACTATGTTCATTGTGTGTTGGTGTACCAGTTTAATTCAATTTATTTGCCTCTACACGTATGAGGTAGGATTACAAATGATGGAAAGTGTTAGATAGCTTGATATACATTGTTGGGCTCATTTCCTAACAACTTAAACTTTTAGGACAATTAATAACTTAAACTTAAGATATATTAGTCAAGCTTGAATACATTTTGAAGCTTGCAAGTTTTGAAGCCAAGCTTGAATACACTTTGCAACTCGTTAAGTTTTCAAGCCAACCTTGAATAACCTTCCAATCAACTTGTCTCTCCGGTTTGTAACCCTATATGAGATAAGGTTGTTGCTAAGAACATTGAAAAAAGTGCTTTTCTCCCCTTTCCCCTAATGGCATATACAAGTTACCCCATTTTGCTTTCTGTTGTTGTTGTTGTTGTTGTTCTATCTGGAATCTAAGAAGCGCGAATAAATGAATAAAGTGCACTATGGACATATAAACACGATAATTTTAAGAAAAAACCCGAACACAATAGTAGTGAATAAATGAATATATATGACAATTGAAAATAATAACTATTCTTTATGTTTTATATTGCAAATTCATTTATTTCTTATTACATCAAAAGGGTAATAAATCCTTTTCAACATTGTAAGGATTAATAGGTATAAATTCACGTACTGAGGAGTGTCTAATGAGTGTTGGTGTACATGGGCACAACAACTTCTTTGCAGCGTCCGTGCTTTTTAGAAACTGTCACGACCCTAACCCACATTGGCGACATCATACACAGAGGTAGGATGCATGACCTGCTGGTAGCATTGTTTCTAAGGGCTGACTGAAATGAAGTGCTGGGTACTTGTTAAATTTAGAACACCTAATGATACCTCTGCGGCGAAAGCATAATATAAATAGATGCATTTGGTTGTACGCCCTATATCTCTTGATCATAGCAAACTGTCCAAGTCTCGTACTTCATTCCATGATACAAAGTCTTAATAAAACAAGTCATTATTTTTATTGACCCAAACACAAGTCTATGTACATCATATACATAAAACTTCATCTCTTATGCATGCATGCAATTGTATACAAAACTGAGTCCAAATCATGCCTCTTCTTCTAGAAAAAAAACATAAAGCAAAGGTAATAAATCAGTGAATAGTAGGAATAATGGAGCACAACATGAAATACTTTTTATTAGAATCTGAAGATGCTCACCACATTTAATGTAATAAGTACATACATTTGTAATAGAACATAAATTCACATTGTAAGGATGATAACAAAGACATAATTTCACATTGTAAAATGAGCATTATATCAAAGATTCTCTCTCAAAATCGGATATCATACATCATGATTCGAACTTTTGAAACATTGCGGACAAGTAAATATATTTGAATCATTATGCTTACACAAAATTTTCATAGGCCTCTGTATCGAAAAACAGCCTAGCTTGTGAAATGGAGCCGTTGGGTTAGGAGCATTGAAAACTAGACACACAACATGGCTTTCAGACCGTGAGTGTTGCCAAGACAGTTTGAGATCCCGGAGTACTAAAGCATAATACAAATGAAAATTGGCAAGTTTAGGTCCCGTTTGGTAACATTTATGTTTACTATTTTCTGTTTTTATTTTTAAATTTTTTTAAAACTGTAAACAAAAATATGTTTGATAATTATTTTTGTTTTCAAGAAAATGTAAACAGTTTTCAAAATTTATTAAATTATTGTAAATAGAAAAAATATATTTTCATATGTTTTGTAAACAAATTTTTATTCTATTTATTTTCTCCATCACCTCCAACCACTATTTTCGGCGACCACCTCTGACCACTATTTTCGGTCACCCCATCTGACTACCTCCGAATAGTCTTTGGCCACTACTTTCGGCTACCACTACCGACCACCACATGTAGCCACCGCCTCTGATCATTACCTCCGACCATCATCGCTCTCTCTTGCTATCATTACGAGCTAATACCTCTGATCGTCACATCTAACCACCATTTTCCAAACATCTGTGTACCAAACATGTTTTTGTTTTTGTTTTTTTTATAAAAATAAATAAAAACCTATTTTTTATTTATTATAAACGAAAAATAGAAAATTGTAAACGTTACCTTATCCCTTGCATTATAGGATTTTCGAGGCTAACATAATGGTTCATTGAATCACATTTATATATACATCATACAATTTCAGACAAATTGTTACTTAATTGCACAACTTGCATTTCATATATACCAAAATAGGGCGTTTATATTGAAAACTTACTTCAATACCCCCGTTACTCACCTCAAGGCTTTGATCACCTTTGATTATCTTGCACAAATGATTCTTTCACAATCAGTTCATGAACACACAGTGCAATTGTGCTCAATACAAGTTAGTTACGTAATTAACTTGCTTTAATTATGAATCCTTTGCATTTTTCCAATTCATTTTAAGCTCTTCTTAAGTTTGATCATCCTCGTTTAGTTCTTACAGGTCACCCAAAGGTTAATTAACTTGCTTTAATTCTGAATCCTTTGCGTTATTCAATTCATTTTAAGCTCTTCTTAAGTTTTAATCATCTTTGTTAGTTCTTTCGCAATGTGTTTGTTAGGACATTTATCTTTCAAAGCATGCATTCGGTCAAAGTTTCTGAATAACATCATATATAAGAATGAACAAACTTCAATTTTAGCTTCTAAAAACCTTGTTCAACACTATTACGCTGTTACAATTTCAACCACAACTCCATCTAGGCAACTCAAAAGTTGATTTCAAATTTTAAGGTATGAAGTAGACACAAAAAGTTTCAATATACTTAAATTTCACATAAAAATATCATGAAAGTAAGAGAAATTACGTGGTGAAGTTTTCTTTCATACTTTCTTTCTTTCTTTTTCTTACAATAATTTTGCCATAATCTTATCATAACATGTAAGAAAGGTTTTATTTTGATTAGATTTAAGATAATAGGTTGTAGTTGGAAGTTTCTTACCTCAATTTGAAGTTAGGAATAAAATCCTATTTTCCTTCCTTTTCTTTCTCTCTTCTCTCTAGGCAAATAACCCTGTTTTGCGGAAAATTCTAAGAAACGAGTAATTATCAATATTAATCACTTTTTTTGCATGTCCTTAGTGCTAATTAATCACAATTATCTCTAATTAATCATAATTAGATTAACTAATCTCAATTGTATTAATTAATCCATTCTATCTTAGTTAATTGGGATTAACCAAATTAAGTACGCATAACTTTAGTGAATCCGGTTTAGCAATTCGTATAATTCAAAATCTAACAAACAGTACTTAGGTAATTTAAGTACCTTGATTTTGATTAAGAAACTAAAGAAACGTAGTGTCATTTATATGGCATTAAAAGCACACAGTCACTAACTCATATTTCATATTTAGGTTATTCTCGCAACATTTAATGACCGATTCATAGGTATAATTGTAGTGAATCACTTTTAATCACTTTTTGTGCGATGACAATACATTCTTGCAAAGACAAAACATAACCTTAGCCTTAGGTAAGTCAAGCCAGGCTTAGATATTTTTTTTGCTTAGGTCTTTTAACTTATCATGAAAATGTTTACTCGTATATATTTAACAAAATACTAAGACAATGCAACTAAAATTTCAGGTGAAATATGGGTTATCACATCAATTTTCTTCATTGATTTTATCTTCACACAAACTTGTGCAATAACTTTTGCACTAATTCTCTGTATCTGAAACTTTATTTTGCAGTAGGCCTAGTCCAATTTATGACCATGCTTGCAGTGCCACCAGCAGTTCTTTTAGCAATAAGCCTGCTTCAGACTTCAATTATATGCATATTTATGCATTTATGGTTTCTTGTTCGCGACTGTCTTTTAGAAAACAGCGACTGTATTTTTACGCATTTATGGTTTCTTGTTCGCGACTGTCTTTTAGAAAACAGCGACTGTATTTTTACGCATTTATGGTTTCTTGGTTGGTGTGGAATAGATTAAATATAATTCTTCGATGAAAGAACCACATTGAAATGCAACACATTATGCCTTTTGAGTTAAACATTCAAATGACTTTTGAGCTAAATATGCCAAATTTGAGTTATACATATGAATGGTATTGTCAATTGCTCAAGCACTTGAAGTTGGGATAGAAACACTATATACACTTGAAGTTGGCATACTACCAGATCATGCTCCTTGCTCCGGCAGCGAGCTCTCTTCTGATGACTAGTGGAAACGTGTACATTGGGAAGCAACTGCCCTACCCTCCCAACCTCGCTAGTGGAAACGTGTACATTGGGAAGCAACTGCCCTACCCTCCCAACCTTGCCTGGAAAAAAATCATGCAAATTAAGTTTGTATAATTTCTTAAGCAACTAAGAGCTTTTTCGTCCGGTCAATGCCAACGATGCAAGGTCCCCTTGACTAGAGATGCTCATTTCCTGGCTCCTGCCCATGAGTAGTAGGGAGACTGAATAATAGTCAGGCGCACCCTGCAAACATTTTATGATCCTTGGATCATAAAACTTATTTTGGCTAGGAAGGCAACAATGATGCGATTTCTTACTTGATTGGCTAGTGCGACCAAATAATTTCTTTTTTATATCATTCTATATACTTGAAATCACAGTGGATAAATTTGGTGACATCAACAAATTTGATCGAACAATAATATCATCGATTAAAGGTTCAACAAGTATAATGTTGCATTGTTAAGTTGACTACCTTCTTTATTTTTTTAAAATACTATTTTAAAAGTGTTCCAAACTTGTCTGTTATAACTGGACCAATGTAGTTGATACTCTATGTGCTGATATCATGTTGGTAGAGTGGTTTTAATTTTTGACGCTTCATGCTCTTGGCTGAAATTGCCTTATGGTAATCGGGTAGTCGGTAATTAATTTTGAGTGGAAGAAATGTTTACCATCTCGAATGTCCTTCATTTAAGGCATTTCACAGCGTGAACTTGTATCATCTGACTTAGTTTTTTCTCTGTGATATGGATCTGATTAAGAGTTAGCGCCGATTGTTATCTAATAATTCACAATTACAGTTGAGTTTTAAGGTTGTAGTTTTGTATTAGAATTTCGACCCTTTTGCGCTACATTCCACAATCCCCCCTACGTGTTGCATCAATTGATATCAGAGCTTAGGTTCATAATTCCACATCTTCTTCTTCTTCTTCTTTGATTCAATCTGTACCTAAAGTTCCTACCACCATCTTGTGGCTAGCCTCAGTTCTTAGCTGTCGCCACCACCGGCGCCAACGATCACGAGAGTCGCCACCGCTACCACCAGTCATCCTTGCCTTGACGCTATTGACCTCCCCCCTCCCCCCCACCGAGACCCGATCATAGCCACTCTCGTCGAAACCTCAGTCGTCGCTCCTTTCCTCCTTTTGCGTCATCCCCACCATCAGTCGGACAACGTCTCAATTGAAGTATCGTCCTCGATCGAAACCCTAGAGGTTTTTTTTGTTTCTCACATGGTCCGCAAGGAAGATGCCCTTGTTGGGTATCCCGACCCATCTTTCTGTGCTTGCTTGACCCCCACCCTAAAAGTCCATATTTAACCTGACCCGGAATCCACCCTACCCACAGTTTACTCCGTAACCAATATCCAAAAGAACAAAAATTCAGTAGCTCAACCAAGCGCATGTACCTAAGCAGCCCGTTAACTTTTTTTTAAAAACCAGCCCAAAACAACCCAAACATAAAAACAATCTAGTCCATTAACCTTTTTAAAAAAAAAAAACAGCCCACCCAAATAAATACAGTCAAGCCCATTAATTTATTTTCTTGCAACCCTTAAGCCCATTACATCTACACCTATTTAAAACAGTCTAGTTTAGGGAAAAAAACCACATTTCCCACTTTATACCCAATAGCCTAGCCTAACCATGGTTACCAATATCGAGTTGTACTACAAATTTGACGCTATTTATCATACTTTTCCAGCGATACGTAAAGACCAGCTGCTGTTTAGCGACAATCCAGCACATATGCGAGCTACATTAAAGAAGTTGAACGCCATCATTTGGTAAGATAAGGCAGGTAAAGAGGCTATTAATTTTGGAATTTCAGGTTCTCATCCGTCACAAATTATTGAGCACCATTGCAGGGTAGCGGATTCAATAATGTTTCTAAACTAGACGTTCCAAATTTTAACGAGGACCATAGTATACTTGATTCTATCTCATCTCAAGAGATTAATGATCCTGTTCCTCCTCCATCCCTTGAAGAGCACGACTTCCCATGCAGAACACCGGACCTCTTGAACATGCACTCAATTTGGCATCTCGTATTGATGATTCACCATCAAAAGTTTTCAACGGGTTAGAAAAGATTAATTTTATTGGTGTTGAAGAATTTGATTGGGTGTTCAATTCATGTTTAATGAACCTTTTCAATTGCCTCAAAATAAGACTAGTTAGACTACAAATAAACTGAAGTAACTTGCATATTCGAAGTATTTGATTTTTTGGCATGCAGAGTATAGTATTTGAAGATGAACATGAGGCCGAGTTTTTTTTTCTCAATGGAGGAGAATGATGCGGAACACAATAGATCATTTACAATTTTATTTTTTTAGTTATCTTTTAAATAGGATTTTATTTTTATTTCTTTTAATTTAAGATTCTAGTTATCTTTTAAATAAGATTTTATTTTTATTTTCTTTTCGTTTAGGATTCTAGCTTATTTTAAGATTTTAATTTCCGTTTAGATTAAGGTTTTAAGCCTATAAATAAAAGGTTTACTTGATGTATTATTTATAGTTGAATTAATTAAGAGTTGAGTTTTAAGGTTGTGGCTTTATGTTAGGGTTTCGACCTTTTTGTGCTATCTTCCACCATTATCATCCTCTCCACATTATGCATTAGGAGGAAAACAGACCTTACTCAATTTAAATGTATAAAAAGCAAGAATTCAAGGGTGTGTTGGTGAAGGACGGGGAGATTATGGAAAGATGAAATTCTAGTTTGAGAAATTTTTAAACGAAAAACATGTAGAAAGATTCAAAGGATAAGAATCTGATAACTCTGAGAAAACTTGAGAATATAAGTTCTATCGTAGAATAAAGAAGTTTAAAGTCGAAACTGTGATGAAAAAAATGAAATCAGGTAAGGTTTTAGGATCATATGGTATTCTTGTGGAGGTGTGAAAATGTCTAGGTGAATTAGGAGTGTTTTGGTTAACAAGGTTATTTAATAAAATCATAATGAATAGGAAAATGCTTGAAGAGTGGAGAAAGAGTATTCTACTTTACCTATATATAAAAATAAAGAAGGCATTCAAAATTGTGACCACTATAGTGGTGTTAAGTTGACGAGTCATACGATGAATTTATGGGATATGAAAAAAATTCTAAATCATAAGAGAAGGTGTCAAGCAAACAAAGCCAATGGAAACAATAGGTATAACGGAGCCATCTGGATGAAAAGCACCGCCACTTGGCCACTTAGATCAGCAGGGAAAGATGAAAAGCAACCTTCAATATGATTAATGATGCTAGTATCAATTGGGTGGCGAAGATAAACTCAATTACATTATAAAGAGAAAGAAATTTGCGTTTAGAGTATTTATGTTCATTGGTCAAACCGATGATTCTCTTCTCAAAGAAATAGGGAGAGTATTTCCTGTAGCTGTGGGGGCTAGGAATGCATCAGTGAGGATGGTGGTTCATGACTACTCTTACTATATGATGCTTACTTAGCCAACGCTTAGATCCGACTCTACCCAATAGTAATTTTAATTTTAGATTCGACAATACCCAATATTAATTTTTGCCAATGCATCATTGATGATTGGGGATCTCCCCAGTAGTCATTTTAATGTGGCCAATTTTGCAATATTGCATAGCTAGTTGGGAGTAGAGCTTTAGGCTTCTTAGCTGCAGGTGCGAGGAACAAATCCCAAAAAATGGAATGAGATCATTATTGCTTCCACAAGAAAAGCTGTACCTCATCACTACCGTTATTTGTTCTTTAATTCTAGGGGGAATTTGTAACGATGACGAGAGCTCACCCAAAAGGGCTAGCCAAGGGAGACGCAATTTTGGTTCATATCTCCTACGTGTGGACCTATATTCTCCATGGAAATTTCTGATGTAGTATAACACTAGCATGATGTGGGATTGTTATAAATTCTCCTCTTTATTCCCTTGCTTGTTTGTGAGGGACCGATCAAAATACTGCGATTAGCACTTAGTGACTGATAATAAACTACAATACTCTTCCTCTTGAATGGAAACCCCTCTGTTACCTGAGCTTGGTGCAACAATCAAGGAGACATCCTTCTCTTGAACACTAGCCTAATGTGTTGTAGGTCGACTATAATGATCTCAATACTACTACTAATAATTCTCCAAACAATAATTAGTGCACTTGCAATATCCACGCTCCTTACCATGACCTTCACCCTCTTGCTCGCGGTCGCCATTGCCAAAGGCACGACCTCCCCGATGATGTTCACGACCACTATGAACTCCACGGCCACGAGCATCTCCAAAAAATCCACCTCCATAATATTGACTACCGCCCTTATAGTGACTAAAATAGGTCTATCGTTAGGCAACTAAGCAGAGGGCCTAGAATCAAATAAAGGAGCCAATTGAAGTCGAATTGAAACCTCATTGAGCGTAGGCAATCCTCAGTACCCAAAATATGAGAGCAGACTGGTTCAAATGACTGAGGTGAACTAGAGAGAAATATGCATAGACTAATGCTGTTGCTGCATAATCTTAACATCAGCAGAGATAAGCTTACTAAGATTGAGGTCTTCACTCTTCACATATATTCTTAAACTTGACATAATACTTCTCAAAGGAAAGATCACCAAGAGTATACTTGTATAAAAAAAGATCACCTAGAGTAAGAGCGAAATAAGCATAATGAAGATCATAGATACAACATAGATTATTAACCCTAGAATATAATTATGGAACTTATCTTACTGTTAGAGTTTATTTTATTCTATTGGGTAGTGTTGTAATTATCTATGTGTGACTCATATATATATGTTGTGGGGGTGTAGAGGCTCTTTTCAAGTCTTTTTATTCTTACCCTAATGTTCTATTATTATTTCGCTTTTGTTTTTATCTTTTTTCTCTCTCATTTCAACCATAAATCACTATTTTATAATTCAACTTGCTATCAGAGCAATTCGGTCCAACCCTAAAGCACACTGAAAAACTCTGAGCATCGTTGCAAGCTGATTGTGGAATGTTGATGTCATAATCCGTACGATGACATGTCGATCATCATCCGTACGATGACGTCAACATGACATCAACCCTTGTACGGACGGCGATCGCACTGTTCGATTCATCTTAGTCTCATGGTATTTGTGGTGATTTTTGTGAATTTGTTTGAAGTCGTTTGGTAGTTCATTCGATTTGTCGAATGTTTTGCAATTTCCCCTCCTAACGTGAGATCTGGAAATTATGATAAATTTTGTGGTTTTTGATGGTCAAATCTCATCCTTAAGGTGCCGAAAATCATAGCTTGGGACAAATTGGTGCTCGGTTTGATGATTCAAGAGGTTTATTATTGATTTCATTGACTTTCGAAACCCTAACTTTGTTAAGGAAGTCGCGATTTTCTTTTTGATGGTCAAAGATCATTCTACAGCTGTCGATCCTCATGGTTTGAGAAGTTTTGTACTCGATTTGGTGTTGATTTGCTGTTTTGAAGTCGATTTGATCATCAAAGTGGGTTCGACGCAAGAACATCAAAACCCTAGTTCACTATCTGTTTATCGATGCTTCACAAGTTGTCTACGATCGTCAATACCCAGTAATATAAAATAAACTTTAACAGACATGGACACATCTTGCTTATAAGAATCAAACATGGGAGCTTACAACTCTCCCACTTGAGAAGCAAGCTGTGGGATGTCGTTGGGTCTATACAATAAAGTATCTTTCGGATGGTTCCGTTGAGTGTCTTAAGGCGCATTTGGTTGCTAAGGACTATACTCTGACTTACGACGTTAATTACGTAGAGACTTTTTATCCAATGGCTTGCCTTAACTCTATCTGGATTCTTTTATCTATTGCTATTAGTCGTTTTTGGCCATTATATCAGCTTGACATTAAGAATGCATTTTTTCACAGTGATCTTTAGGAGGAGGTCTATATAGATCAAGTCTTTGGCTATGTTGTGCCTGTCAGTGAGCACCTTGTTTGTTGCTTACGTAAGGCTCTATATAGTCTGAAGCAATTTCTTGGTGCCTGGTTTGATCGCTTCAGCTCAGTTGTCAGTACTTACTATTTTTGGCGTTCCACATATGATCATTCGGTCTTTGTTCATCATTCTTCAGCTGGTACTATTGTGTTGATTATTTATGTTGATGATATCATTATTTTTGGTAATAGATTCTACTGGTATAGCTGCTTTAAAACAACATTTGGCCCATCATTTTCATACCAAGGACTTAGGCGTTCTTCGTTACTGTTAAGTTAATGGTATTATTGTACTTTTAGTATTTCTGGGTCTTATTATAAATAACAAGTGATGGGGTGAAAACCCTAAATTTGAGTGTTCTCATTCATTGTTATTTTCATTCTCTCTTCTTCTTTTTCTTTCCCACTTTCTGTAATAATTCTAACATGGTATCAGAGTATGATCCTATGTAAATTTCTTAGCAATTCTTCTTTCTCTTTTCGTTTTTGTTTCTCCTCAATTTTATGATTTCGAAATTGCAAAAAAGAAAAAAAACTCCTTGATGATCGTCTGGCTCCCAACAATCCATTTGCGATTTTTTCCAAAATTTTCCATGATTATTTCATAGTTTTCCCCTATTTTTACAAATTTCGACGCCACTAGGGTTTTCTTTGTCACCTCGCGATTGCGCCGTTTTCTACTTCGATTGATGGCCTGTCTCCACTCCATGGGTGCCGACTCAATGTGTAAGGGGTTCGAATCAAGTCTCTTTGATGTTTGGGTTGATTTCAAGATCGGGTGAAACTTTTGCCGATTCGGTGGTCGCGCCGTTTGCGCCTGGGTTTTTATCCCGCTCGATTTGGTTATGCTTGGCTGCGTTTTGTATACTTCAAAGGCCTCCTGGGTGTGGTTGCAGATTCCAGTCGTTTCTTAGGTTGTTTTTTTGGCTTTGCTGCAATTGGTATGAGATTTTGGAATTTACTGGCACTCTAGTGGTTCGGGTCTACTTGGTTTGCATCTGTTTATAGTTCATTACTCCCATTTGTTTCATTCTGCTTGTTCTTGGTCTCCCAGAGCCATGTCTGATACAAGAAAGCCTTCTGGTAGTCATACAGACACTGGATTGACTCGTTCAGGAACTCCTACTGATAATCCGCCCTTTCAAATTCGTCCTGTCAAGTTGGATGGCAGCAACTATTTAATTTGGTCTCGTTCATGCAGTTTGGCCATCGCTGCTCGCGGTATGTCTGGGTATATCACTGGTGAAACCACCCAGCCCACAGTCATTGGTTC
>JAOTRH010000020.1:17711750-17728343 GCA_034768845.1 Heliamphora exappendiculata | reverse complement strand
GACCGGCTCCTTCCATTCACGAATCAGTTGTCCCTGTTTCAGCAGCAGAGACAACAACTACTGGTGGTGTGCTTCTTAGCCAGTTTGGATTTCGAGTTCGACTCGGCGCGTTCTCGAATCCTTGCCGGGGTAGATATTCCTACTCTTTTCGAAACATTCCGATGCCTAAGTCAGCATCTCGTCGGGATGACTCTCGTGGCCCTACCGCATCCCTTGTTGAGGCATCTGATCAATCTGCTCTAGTAGGTATTTATGGTAACCGCATCAGTCGAGGCCGTGGTCGTGATAGTGGTAGGTCTGGTTGTGGAGGGGGTCGTGATGGTGGTCCGAGACCCGTACGTGCCATTATTACGGGATTAGGGGGCACATTCGTAGTGAGTGCTACAAACTTCATAGAAAGCCCCTTGGTGGCCAATGCCACATCCGATATCAGCCAGTCAGACTATATTCAACCGAGTCCTTAGGGAACATCCAGCTTAGCTAGACGAGTTGTGGAGATGACTGTAGCAGAGTACGATCAGTACATGTATGGACAGACTGGACAGAATGGGAGTTCGTCTGAGATACCAGCAGTCACATTTGCAGGTAATTCTACTGCATGTGTGGCTATCCCCTACACTTGGATTATAGATTCTGGCGCTTTTGCTCACATGGCTAGATCATCAGGTATTCTCTCTGATTACAAGCCTACCCCTTGTCATGCTGGTGTCTTGGTGGCTAATGGATCTTCCCTAGTTGTCAAGGGTTGCGGTGTTGCGACACCAACCTCTGCTCTCTCTTTATATAATGTCTTGCATACCCTTGATAACCCCTTCAATTTATTATCTATCAGTCAAATTACCTCTTATTTGGGTTGTTCAGTAACATTCTTTTCTGACTCTTGTATTTTTCAGGATATTTCGACGAAGAGGACTATCAGTAAATGACGGGTCGCTGGGGGGTTATACCTGCTGGATGTTGCTCTTGCTCAAGAATATTCAACTGTATCATCTTCTGCTATTGATATTCACTGTCGTGTTGGTCATCCCAATCTACAGAATCTCAAAATATTTTACCCTAGTTTAAAGTCGATGTCGACTATTGAGTGAGTCATATCGTTTTGCTAAGCACCTGCGTGTGCCTTTCTCCTCTCGTGTTAATAAAAAAGCTTCGGCTCCATTTCAGTTAGTTCATTCCGATGCCTAGGGACCTAGTCCGGTCACCTCTTTATTTGGTTTTCGCTACTTTGTGAGTTTTGTTGATAGTTACTCTCGCACCACATTTCTCTATTTAATAAAGTATAAATCTGAGGTTTTGTCTGTGTTTACCCAATTTGGCACGACTTAACAAAATCAATTTGGCACTTGTGTTAAAATCTTGCGGAGTGATAATGGGGGGGAGTATTTGTCTATTGCTATGAGGGACTTCTTGCTAAGTCGTGGTATTTTCCATCAACGGTCGTGTCCCGATACTCCCGAACAAAATGGGGTTGCTGAACGAAAAAATAAACATGTGTTAGAAACAACCCGGGCTCTATTGTATCATATGCATGTGCCTCATCAGTTTTGGAGTGAGGCGGTTCTTACGGCGTGCTATCTCATTAATTGCATGTCGTCCACTGTATTGGGTGGTCTTTCTCCTATATCTGTTCTAACTCCTATGACGCCTCTCCACTCCTTGCCACTTAAAATCTTTGGTTGCATATGCTATGTGCGCGACACCAGACCATAGGTTACCAAACTTGATTCTCGTCCCCTCAAATGTGTGTTCCTTGGCTATCCTCAGTATCAAAAAGGGTATCGGTGTTATTGTCTTGCACTCTGTCGCTTTGTTGTGTCTCGAGACGTCACATTTCTTGAGTTAATCCCTTTCTATTCACCATCTCCTTCCCGTCCATCTCCCGCTCGGGAGTCATCTCCCCCTCCTTTGTCTAATGATTTTATGCTTTCTCGTGTTACCACTGATATTTCTGCTACATTTCCTGAGCTTCTCTTACCGCCGCCTCCAGCACTTTCACCTCCAAGTGATCTGACCCCTGCTGAGCCAGTCCTCACGTCGGCTGATCCGCCAGCAAGTGAGTCCTCTATTGCTGCCCGTCGCCTATTTCGCCGATGTCGGAATCACCCCAGGTATGTTGAGTCTTATAAAGGGTTGTCAGCTTCCTTACAGCCCTTTATTTTTGCACTGGATACTACTGCTGTTCCAGGAAGTGTTTCAGAGGCTTTCTCTCATCCTGGTTGGCGATCAGCTATGTTAGAGGAAATATCCGCCTTGGAGCATAATGGTACTTGGGAGCTTGTTCCTCTTCCTACCAGAACGCAGGCCGTTGGCTGCAAATGGGTCTATACAGTGAAGGTGAATCTTGATAGTTCATTGGCTCGGTTAAAAGCACGTCTTGTTGCGAAGGGATATGCTCAGACGTATGGCATTAACTACTTTGAGACTTTCTCTTTAGTCTCCAAGATGACCTCCATTCGGTTACTCCTCTCTCTCGCTGCCACCAAACACTGGCCCTTGTATCAATTGGATGTCAAGAATGCCTTCCTCCACGGCGACCTTTAGGAAGAAGTTTATATGGAGCAACCTCCCGGGTTTGTTGCTTAGGGGGGTCTGGCCTTGTCTGTCGCCTTCGTCGGTCCTTATACAGTCTAAAACAATCTCCTCGGGCCTGGTTTGGGAGATTCAGCAAGGTGGTACAACAGTTTGGACTACGACAGTCAGGCAAAGATCATACAATGTTCTTTTGTCGGATTGATGCAGAATGTATTCTTCTTGTTGTCTATGTTGATGATATTATTATTACTGGTGATGATTATGTTGGGATTGGCAATTTAAAGATTTTTTTGCAGTCAAAATTTCAAACAAAAGATCTTGGGCACTTGTGATGTTTTCTGAGTGTCAAGGTAGCTAAAGGTAAGCATGGGATCTTTATGCCTCAAAGCAAATATGTGATTGACATTCTGCGTGATGCCGGTCTACTGAATGCAAAAAGTGTGGAGTCTGATGGATCCAAGTATGAAGCTTCTTCCTGGTGAAGGTAATGTGTTTTCTCATCCATACAGGTATCGACGAATGGTGGGGAAACTTAATTATTTAACTACCATGACTAGACCAGACATTGCCTATCCGGTCAGCGTTGTGAGTCAAATCATGCCTGATCCTCGTACTCCCCATTGGAATGCAGTGGTTCGTATTCTCCGGTATCTCAACTGCAACCTAGGGATGGGTCAACAATTTTGTGATCGGGGTCATTCGCGTACTGAGGGTTATTCTGATGCAGACTGGGCAGGATATCCAATTGATAGAAGATCCACATCAGGGTTCTCTGTTTTTGTTAGTGGGAACCTCGTGTCGTGGAAAAGTAAGAAGCAAGTCGCGGTATCGAGATCAAGTGCAGAGGTAGAATACAGGTCCATGGCATTAGCTACATCAGAAATTATGTGGGTTCGACAGTTTCTCACCTAGTTAGGTGAACCGCCTATGGGACCTACTAAATTGTGGTGCGATAATAAGTCTACAGTTTATATTGCCACGAATTCGGTGTTTCATGAGCGTACCAAATACATTGAGATTGACTGTCACTTTATTCGTCATGAGTACAACAATGGCACTATCGGGTTTGGTTCGGTCCAATCTGGTGAACAACTTGCTGGCTTGTTCACTAAGGTATTGCCGGGATCTCGAGTCAATTACATCTGTAACAAGTTGGGCATGATTGATATATATGCTCCAACTTAAGGGGGGGTATTAAGTAGTAAGGGTTAATATATTTATATATAATATAGTACGTGGTATTATGCGGGTATTCCCACAGTTACTATTGTAATCCTTTTTTTCTTAATAAATATGTGTGTAGATCTCCTTTGATGAGACACTCTTTTTATTTATTCTAACAAATACATCCCACGACCTTTATCCAAGTATTGAGAAGTCGAAATGAGGTGATACATTTAGAAATTACATGTAACATTTGGTGGGGGATTTTAGAGGTGGTGAGTAAGAGAGTAGAAAATTCTTAAATAAGATTACATATAATTTGTAACAACATATGAATCTTGTGGCTTAGGGAGGCGTGTTGCAAGCTTTGATTATGAGGTTTGTTTATGGCTACAGGATGGGAGATTTGAGTAGTGGTGAGGGTGTTGGAGAAAGAGGAAGACATAGATGCATATATGTTATATAGTATATCATATAGAGAATTGTGCATCCCGTAAGTGTTTACATCTTATGACAGAGGCTTGTGAAAAGATATCAATAAGGTTTGGAATGAATTCTCTAACTGCATCTTCTTTGAGGTTTGGAGTGGGGATAGGGTGCAGTTTTGGTTGGGTTTCTGGTTCGGGTAATGATGCACTTTGTAGGTCCGTCCTTGGCATTTGCACTGACTACATATAGGGTCTATAGTTGCAGATTATGATAGGAGGGACTCAATTTTCTGCTTTTGGAATATTAGGTTGAGGAGGGAGGAGCAGGATTGGGAATTGGATCAACTTTGGCTCTATTTGAGCTTCTGTATAATCACGGTAGCGTAGGTGGAGAGGCAAATTCTATAAGGCTGAGAGAAAACTGCAATGGGGATTTTTACTGTTTAAGTCTTTCTATAGATGCCGTCTGAAAAGTAAAGGGACTTCTTTTTCGCGAAGCAGGAAGGCGAGAGCCGCTTCGAAGGTGGTGTTTTCGCCTGGGTTGCAGTGCATGAGAAGAGCTTAACCATTGATAAATGAGTCCAGAGTGACCTTCTGCTAACTAATTGGTGTTGCATGTGTAAAAAGGAGGGAGAGTCAGTCTCCACTTGTTCACTGTGAGTTCACCAAAGAGTTGTGGAGTTTTATTTTGATGCTTTTTGGAGTGAGTTAGGTCTTCGAGAAAGATGTGATTGGGGTTCTATCGAGTTGGGGGGTGGAAGAGTTTCGAGGAGAATGAAGAGGGTGTGGATGCTGATTCCTTTGGGTCTAATGTGGCTGATTTGGTTAAAGCTGAACATGAGATATTTTGACGGGACTTAGTCGTCGTTGCATAGATTAAATCATTGAAGGCAACTCTTCTTTGTAATTTGTATAGATGTTTGTCTGAGTATGGTCCACCTTTAGCTGAGGAAATGATTGACTTCATATAGAGTTTGTCTCTATGATTTTTTGTCACAGTTTTGTGGGTTGCCCCCCTTTTTCTGGGAGTTTTTTGTCTTTTCGTATGGAATAGGGTATTTTTCCTCTATTCTGGTGGCATTTCCTTAATGGCATTCCCTTAATGCTCTTCTATAACATCTCATTTATTTATTAAAAAAAGAGAGAATGGATGGCTTATGTTGGCTTGTGTATTCTCTAGAATAGTGGTGTGGCGTGGACTTAGGTTTAACATTGCCAATTAGAAAGTTTTAATTGCTGATTCAGCAAAATCAGTTGATTGACGTAATGATTAACTATCGCGGGCAAGTAATTTCGATTTTTGCGGAATCACGGGGTTCTAATGAATTATTTAGGAACCTCAGGGGAGGCTGGTGTGATTTGCCTTATTTTCTTTGTTCACATCTTCTTTAATGGATCCTTTTATGATCCTAAATCTTTATTTCATCTCACGTGTTAAGAAAGTGATCCTTTCATTACCAGGACCACCATACCAATAGCTTTGGTTCATCTATTTTTTTTTCATTTTTTAATATGTAGTGAATTCGTAGAGAGATCAGCTGTTGTGTCCCTTTTCTTTTTGTCACCAGTGAGCCTGAAATATATACAAGCAACATTGGTTGCTTGGGTGACTTACCTATGCACTAATTTTATGCATGAAGGCTTGCCCATCTAGGAAACATTTTCTACTCTTATTTCTCATTTTCTTTAGTATCTTGGTAATTGATGAGCTGACAATAGGTTACTTCTGACATATCTTTAATGCTGTTGTATTTTATGGTAGTTGCCTCTGGTGGAGAGCATGTGGATGTGATTATAGGAGCTGCTGTAGCTGATGGAAAAGTTACGCCAAAAGTGCAGTCTTTGATTAAAATACTTCTTAAATACCAGCATACAGAGGACTTTCGTGCGATCATCTTTGTTGAACGAGTTGTAGCTGCGTTAGTTCTTCCAAAGGTTGGTATTGTTAATGCATATTGTTCTCTTCTAGGCATTATTTATTTTTTGCAAGTTCCTCCCTCGTATATTGTTAAATTCTGCACAAAAACATGCAGGTTTTTGCAGAGCTTCCATCCCTAAGCTTTATAAGATCTTCCAGTATGATTGGGCACAACAATAGTCAAGAAATGCGCACATGCCAAATGCAAGACACAATTGGGAAATTTCGAGATGGTCGTGTATGTCTAATGCCATTCTTTGTAACTCATTACCGTGAAGTTAGCATTTTTCTTGCTGATAATTGCGTCTGGATTTTAGGTGACTTTGCTGGTTGCCACTAGTGTGGCTGAGGAAGGTCTTGATATACGGCAATGCAATGTTGTTATACGTTTTGATCTTGCAAAAACTGTGTTGGCATACATTCAATCTAGGGGTCGTGCTAGAAAGCCTGGGTCAGATTACATTTTGATGGTTGAGAGGTACCTTTTGTTGGTCTGGTTGGATGTCAGCATTAAATTTTACCATGGTGATCTAAGTACGGTATTTCGACTAATTCTTTAACTAAAGAATTGATAAGTTTTCCCCTTCTTAATGCTTTCTGTAGGAGTAATTTGTCGCATGAAGCATTCTTGAGAAATGCTAGAAATAGTGAAGAAACTTTGCGGAAGGAAGCAATAGAAAGAACTGATATTAGCCATCTTAAGGGAACCTCAAGGTTAATTTCAGTGGACACAACACCGGGGACAGTGTACCAGGTGGAGTCTACTGGTGCTGTTGTGAGCTTGAATTCAGCCGTGGGACTAATCCATTTCTATTGCTCTCAGCTACCCAGTGACAGGTGCAGTTTCTTATTTCTAGGACCCTTATCTTTGTTTATCATGTGCACTTACTCATACTTTCATTTGTGGACATGGGGTTTATAGTTAGGTTGTTTTCCATCCATTTCTCAGGTATTCAATTCTTCGTCCCGAGTTTATTATGGAGCGCCATGAGAAGCCTGGAGGCCCCACTGAATATTCATGCAGGCTCCAGCTCCCATGTAATGCACCATTTGAAAAACTTGAAGGCCCTGTTTGCAGTTCAATGCGCCTTGCACAACAGGCATGCTTAGATCATATTATCAATGCATGTAAGCTTCATCTAAAGTAATTCAAGATTAATAGATCACTAATTTTGTTAATGTGCAGGCTGTATGTTTGGCTGCCTGCAAGAAGCTCCATGAGATGGGGGCATTTACTGACATGCTCTTGCCAGACAAGGGAAGTGGGGGTGAAGGAGAAAAAGTTGATCAAAATGATGAAGGCGATCCACTTCCTGGGACTGCTAGGCACAGGGAGTTCTATCCTGAAGGCGTAGCAAATATTCTCTGGGTTAGTTCCTCCAGCACGTAGTATTTGAAAACATGATAAAGCAGCAAGAGTGAAAGTCATCAAGATTCAGCCTGTAGTTCTTCAAATTAATGATTTCTCTAAAGCTTCAATATAATTTTCAGTGCTATCCTTTATTGAGTCAATGCTAATATGATGCAACCTTTTGTTTGCCATTTTTCTTTTTAACGAATTCAATAATAACAGTTGCAGAGGAGATATGTAGCGTACCCGGTGAAGAAAATGCGATAAATGAAAGAACAATCAATGGTCTTGAGAAGTGCCCTAAATATATGTCGGACTATGAACCCCCCCTTTGTTATGCAGAATCTACTCAATTTTGCAGTTGTTTTCCATTGTGTTTCTAAACAAATGTGGCACAATAATGCAATTGGGAACTAATGTTGATGGTGGACTGTTTGATTAGGTGCAGCTAGAATCTAAGGATGGTAGAGAAATATATGTATAAACTTGCTAAATTAGGATAGAGAAAACCTATAGTACGCCAAGTATATTACGAGAATAGCTATCAGAATCCTACAATTCACGATTCAGTTAATAATTCGATTCACGATTCATGCATAAATCGATATGAATCTATGGGTGGATCTATTTCTTTTAAATCCGTGATGAATCTTACAATTCACAATGTGATTCAGGAGTTGATTCACTATTTACAATTTATATGATTATTAGAATTATAATTTCCAACAAATTTTGAACTCCTAGTTATCGCTTTTATTTTATTTTGAATATACTATAATACAACTTAGTGCGTTTGTTGTAAAAATAAATTATAATCATGTATAGTTTGTTTTGGTCATTTGGTGATTAGTGAATATAATAAGAACAATAGAGATCCAATTTATGTTAGAAATGTCAAAATATATTTTTTAAGGATTTAAAAGATAACAATAACACTTTCAATCATTTTTTATTGTTATTTTGGTGAAACAATCATAGTTTAATAGATATAGATTCGATCAGTTAGACTCGACGATTGCACAATGTTTTAAAAAAAAAAAAATTATTTGCAATAAGTATACAAGACGCATTTGAAAGTGTATTATATTTAATTTATAGAGTATTCACCCTCTTTCTTTTGTTTTTCTATTCTCTTTGAGATTTTTTTGGTCCATTTTATGAATTTTGAAAGAGAATATACTATGTTTTTAAAAAAAACTTATAGTGGGGTAGATTTGAGCCAAAGTCGTGTGTGATGATGATAAATATCTTTTTAATTTGATCATGTTGTATAATTTGTATTAATACTAATTTTATTTTATTTTATACATATGAAGTTTAACATCAATATATGTCGTGTCTTACAATTCTTGATTCAATTTGATTCACGATTCGCAATATCAAGATTTTGATTCACAATTTGATTTACGATTTGACAATTGTGCTTACGAGTGAAGATTGGAGAGTGCTAGTTAATGAAGATGCGACTAGGGAACAATTGGGGAGTTATTTGGAATTTATATTTAATGAAAACCACATCAGAAATTTCGGCTTTGGTGAAATTGACAGCTTTACTGTTAATATTTTCTAAATTCTTTTGAGAAATTAGATTAGCCGTGGTAAAGTAGGCTATGTAGAAGAAGAATGTAACAAAATCTGTAGGATCAAATTAACCAGATGGAATCCTATTGAAGCTTGGAAGTGTTTTGGTGATGAAAGGGTGACTAATTTGTTTAACAGGATTTGAATTCTAAGAAAATTCCTTACAAATAGAGGTAGTTCCAGTATACAAGAATAAAGATGGGATTCAAAGTTCTACTAATTGAGAGGATATTAAAGCATGAAAATAAAATGTTAAAAATCTTGTCAGGTAGGAAAAGGTGGAAATGGTGAAAATCCTCATGAATTTTATGATCGATCTTGGGATCAATCAGTGGTGGAAAAGGAATAAGAAAATATTTTGTTAAAAAGAAGTAGCACAGGGAAGATGGTAGCAATTTGATTATGGTTTTTAGCCTTTAAGGATAAAGTCAAGAAGTAAACCAGTTAGCATGATGTAGGTGAATCATATAGAGAACTGAATCTCCATGATTGTTCTTAAATATTTCAATCGAGTTTTGAGTGTTGGTATCTTTATTTATATGATAGGATACATTTTCCATCGGTAAAACTTCCTAGTTGTACATGCTGTACATTTTATGATGAGGCATGTAATTATGCGTCTTTGGCTTCTGATACATTTTAAAACTAGTGACATGTTCTTACAATTTACTTGGGAAGTTACTCAGTGTTTGTTGGATCCAAAATTCAGTAGGCCTTAACTCCTTTTGGCTCTGCAGGGGGAATGGATTTTATCTGGGAGTGATGCTTGCAATAACTCCAAGTTATTTCATTTGTACATGTATGATATTGAATGTGTAGATGTTGGCTCCTCAAAAGATCCATTCTTAACTCAAGTTTTGGAGTTTGCGGTACTCTTTGGCAATGAGCTGGATGCAGAGGTATGCTGTCATATTTTTATTAGACTGGTGCGACATGCATAATGTTTATCTCTTACTACATGCTTTATTGATAGGTGTTATCGATGTCAATGGATCTCTTTATCGCTCGAACCATGATAACAAAGGCATCTCTTGTCTTCCGGGGGCCAATAGATATAACAGAAAACCAGGTTGATTGATCATTTTCCATTTTTAGATACTAGTCAAATTATATAATCTTATTACTGTTTGCACTTTCAGCTACCTTTGATTGGACAAAACCTGATCTTTGATTTTATGCAGTTGGCATCCTTTAAGAGATTTCATGTAAGATTAATGAGTATTGTACTCGATGTGGATGTTGAACCGTCCACTACTCCTTGGGATCCTGCAAAGGCATATTTGTTTGTCCCTGTGGTTGGCGATAAGTCTGTAGATCCTCTAAAAGAAATTGACTGGGTTCTAGTTGAAAAAGTAACTAAGACAGATGCATGGAACAATCCCCTTCAGAGAGCACGGCCCGATGTTTACCTTGGCACCAATGAGCGAACACTAGGTGGAGACCGAAGGGAGTATGGATTTGGAAAATTGCGTCATGGCGTGGCTTTTGGACAGAAATCACATCCTACGTATGGCATTAGAGGGGCTGTAGCGCAATTTGACATTGTGAAAGCATCTGGATTGGTTCCTAATCGTGTGGCTCTTGAAATTGGAAATCATTTGGAATTGACTAAAAACAAAATCATGATGGCAGATTCTTGTATAAGCGTGGAAGATCTGGTAGGGAGAATTGTAACAGCTGCTCACTCTGGAAAGAGGTTTTATGTGGACTCTATTCGTTATGATATGACTGCACAGAACTCATTCCCAAGGAAAGAGGGCTACCTTGGTCCTTTGGAGTACAGCTCATATGCTGATTACTACAAGCAAAAGTACACGTCTAATTGCAGTCTCATTTTTTTTTGTTCCTAATGATTTGTGCCAATTTCCCTTCTTTTCAGTTAAAAGAGAATATTTCAGTTTTACTTCTATATTTAACTCTCTCTGTGTGTGTGTGTGTGTGTGTGTGTGTGTTCCAGCTGCTAACAGTTGCTTGGTTTAAATGCAAGGACCGGATAGCACTAATGCACCTCTGTTATTGTGCCTGAAGGAGACAGATGCTGATTTCAGTTCGAGAAGGGATCATTTAACCTACTTTCAGGTGTGAAATAAGTCACCTCCAGCGAGCTATACTGTGTCTCACTGTCAGTAGTTTATGAATCCTTCTGGACTTTGGAAGTTTCTAGCTCTTCATGGACAACAAAGGTGCATTTGGCTAGTCGGTCTATGTTGTAACAGGTATGGAGTTGAGCTGATCTATAAGCAACAACCTCTTATAAGAGGGCGCGGTGTTTCATATTGCAAGAATCTTCTTTCCCCTCGATTTGAGCATTCAGAAGGTATGCTTTCATCTTTTTTACATTAGTTATGTTGCTAATTGTGAAATTAGGATTATAAAGAAAGGAGGAAGAGAGGAAAAGAGAGGAGGTGAGGAAGTTTAGAGAAATAGGTTTACAGTTCTGTAATATGTCCATTCACCTCAACATGTATTTATAATAGTGTCGTAATTACAAAAACAAATACTCTCAAGTTGGATCATAAAGATCAAACATGCCAAGATTGAAGAACAAACTGAAAGGAAGAATGAGCTAATGGTTTCACAAGAATATCATTGAGTTGATCATCGTAGGATACATAGAGAGTGACAATCTATTTCCTAAACAACTCCCCACCCCCCCCTCCCCCGCGAATGAAGTGACAATCCACCTTCATATGTACGCTGTGTTCATGAAAAACAAGATTGTTAACAGTAAAGACAATGACCTGGTTGCCACAATGCATCTGCATAGGATAGGAGCATCATTGTGGCAATGCCAAATGTCCTACAATATGGAGCAATTGCATAGGATAGGAGCATCATTGTGGCAATGCCAAAAGTCCTACAGTATAGAGTGACGGTGCAATACTTGACCTAAATGCTTGAATGAAAAATAGCGTTTTGTTTCTTACTATTCTACTTAAAAAGATTATTGCCAACCAACCATGCAATCACCAGAGGTGGAGTGTCCATTAGGCAACTACTAACCTGCTATGCATCACTAAAGAAGGTCACATTCGAAGAAAGAAGGTTGATGTAATTGCCGTTGGGCAAGTGTATTTTTTTTTATTATAAAAATTAAGATAAGATAAACCACCTCAACCACACTAAATATCACAATACAACATCATAGATTTGTCGCTCTCAATCCCCAAATTCTTTAATAGTATTTAGAGCCATATAAGTTCGCAAATACCATGTCCCACAACCTTATACTCAGCCTCTGCATTTGATCTAGCTACCAGATTGCCTCATATAAATGTGCAATACGCCGATGTGGACCGTCTATTATCAATTGAACCAGTCTAGTCCACATCTGTGAAAATTTCTAATTTCATGTGGCCATGATGAGAGAACATGAGCTCCTTTTCTAGGAGTAAACATGAGATATTGCAAAATACGATAGATAATGTCAAGGTGTACACTATGGAGGTCATGCATGAACTGATTGACAACCCCCACAGCATATGCAGTATCAGGTCTAATGTAAAATAGGTACATTAGTCTTCCTACAAGCTTCTGAAATTGACTCTTATCGACAAGTTTTCCACCACTATTGAGGCGATGATTAGCCTCAATAGGTGAATCTGCAGGCCAACAACCCAATATCCTGAACACTACAATTTAAAAACAAAAAGTAATAGCATATTACACATTTAACAAAAAAAAGCTATCCTAAAAAATTTATCCCACGCTCAAAACTTTTCTCCCCTCTTTTTTCTAAAAAAGCTAAATCATTAAAAGCCAAGATTTTTAGACATCCCAAGCAATGACTAAGAGGACTTTATGATTGCATGTTTGCTTTAGACCAATTGCAAGAGATTCACATTACTATCGGACAGAAAAAAAGACTGCTTGACCATTACAAATGAGCTTACAAGGCTGGAACAAAGGAATGCTACTTCGCTCTATATTCTGGAAGAAGTTTTCATCCGTTCCTAGCGCTTGGTTTGGATTATGATCTTTGTGGTTTTAAGGATAAGATTCTTGCTAGAGAGACTTTACCTTATACTCTCAGTGCTTGTTTACGGTTGTTACACTCAACTTGAGACATACTTGTCATATCTACATTTTTAAATGTGATCATTGTGGTGTCACTAATCATAATGAACCCCGTTGTTCGGCGAAATATAGTAAGTCAGATTATGTGCACCACGTGGCTAATAATTCTACACAACCACAATCACAAACGATTTCTACCCCATTTGAATATTCATCTCTTAGTTTTGGCTCTTGGTGGATCTACTATCCATTACATTGTTGCCAGTAATGAACATCTCGTGCGAGTTTTTATATGGTCTAAAACAATCTCCCCATGCTTCGTTTGATAGGTACAACATCGTTCTCGATTTTGGTTTCTGTTGCTCCACCTTTAATCACTCTGTTTATATTCACCATTCTTTGGTTGATACTATTATGCTAATTGTCGATGTAGATGATATTATTATCGTTGGGAATGATTCTCATGGTCTTAATGACTTGAAGCATCATTTAGGTTAAAATTTTCACAATAAGAACTTGGGTCTTTTGCTCTATTTTCTTGGAATTGAGGTTGTTCGTTCATCTAAGGTACTTATTTGCTCCAAAGAAAATATGTGATTGATCTCATCTGAGATTGGTTTCTCAGGTGCTCACCCTTTCGTTGCTTATATAGATGTGGCTGGTAACGGGGGAACTCATTTATCTTACTATCACACACCTAGATATTACTTTCGCATTGTTTGCGTTAGTCAGTATGCAGGTTACTCGTCGTGCACATTTTGAGTTTGTGTTGTCTTGCGGTAATTGAAGGGTGCTCTTGGATGGGAAGGCTTACGCAAGTTACTAGTTGTCCACATTTTGAGTTTGTGTCGTGTCTTGCAGTATTTGAGGGGTGCTCTTGGATGGGAATTACTGTACAGATCTTCCTCTCATCTGCGACTGGGCTTCGTGATGCCAACAATCAATCTGACAAGCGATCGACTTTTGGTTATTGCATAATTGTTAGAGATAATCTTGTTATTTGGGATAGTAAATACAAAATATCGTTTCTTGCTCCAGTGATTAAACTTCTCAATTGTTGTGGGTTTGCTATCATCTTCAAGATCTTGGTATTAAGGTTCCTTCACCTATAGTTATAATTATTGCTAATAACCTAGTTTTTCATGAGCGCACCAAACACACTGAGCTTGATTGTTTCTTTATTCAGAAACTTTTGATATGCAAAGAAATTGTTAATTCATATTTCCACTCTGATGATCAGCTTGAATGTTCAACTCGTATGCTACAACTTGAGATGGAGTGTTAGTGTCTTTTTATGATTTGTTATGTAATTTTTGACGAGTACTATTATTTTGGTTATTTATGTAGTTTTACTTTCAGCATAAACATATTATAGCCTTTTTTGATAATCGTACTATTTTAGGTGGGATGGGTGTAAGGATTGGGATGAAGGGGATTACCAATGAGGTTCATAATCCAGCCTCTTGGTTTGCACCGGATTGGCCAAATGGGCTACTTTACCACATGTTTGATTATCAATATAGGATTGGATTCCTAAATTCAAGTTTCAATAATTCAAGTTCATCCCTTCAACACTCCAAATGCTATGCCATTATCCAACACAAAGAAACCCATTTCCAAATCATTTCCAATTTGACCAACTTTCGTGCACTAGAGACAAATGCACAAGAGACAAATAGCATTCTCTTTTGAACTTACAATTCATTTTCACCAAGATTTCATCATCATTCACCATGTTGCCGCCTTCAAGTTTATTGGGGTTTTGCAGAAATCTAAATTATATTATATACACGTTGAGAACATAGTTATCAGAATTACGATTCACAATTCAGTTTCTGATTCAATTCAAGATTTATACATAAATCGATATGAATCAATAAGTGAATTTATTTTAGGGTAAATTACACTGACCTCCCTGGTTTCTGACAAAAACAGGAACCTTCCATGTGGTTTCTGAAATATCACTAACCTCCCATCAAGTTTAATTTTTGCATCAAATGTTAATATATATTTAGTATTAAGATATTAAGTATTAATAATAACCTGTGGAGATACCCACGGTATCTATTGTAGGTTCTCGTTTGCTTAATAAATACGTGTGTATGTCTCACAATGAGATACACACTTTTTCGTATTCTTTTCTCTCTTCAACATGGTATCAGAGCATGAAACCCTAGCCACCACAAAACCCTAGCTTTAACTTAAACCAGCCGCCAACCAAAAACCCTAACCCTAGCCACCGACCACCAGACCCCTCGCCAACCCTCGTCAGCCCTCCGGAAGTCATCGCCGACCCTCGTCGGCCCTCCAACAGTCGTCCCCGACCCTCGTCGGCTCTTCAAGAATACTCGTCGACCACAGTCAGTTTATCCACAGTGTGCGCCGACCCTGGTCAACCCCTCCAGGGGTGACGACGATGTCAGTCGGGCCTTCCTAGGGAGCTCGACGACTTTAGTCGGGCCTTCAGGGGTGACGTCGACCTCAGTCGACTCGACCGGGAGGGTCGCCGCCCTCGTTAGCCCCTCCAAGGGTGACGTCAGTCATCGTCAGCCTCTCCAGGGGTGACGTCAGCCACCGGCAGCTTTTCCAGGGGTCTTTCTCTGCCACTGACGACCACTGTCAGACCTTGAAAGACCCTGTAGGGTCTTCCTCCACCTCCGACAAACCTTGTAGGCCCTTTCTCAGTTGCTAGACTTGCCTTTTCTCTCTCTTTCCCTCACTGCATCAGTTCGCCAGTGTAGTTCCGCGATGTCTGCAAGTTTGACGATGCTGTGAGGGTCCGGTGTGGTTCTTTGTTATACTTTCGTGTGGATTGAGACTTGTGTTTGTTTTTTGTGGTATTTTTTGGTCCCCTTGTTGGTGAATAAGGATGTCAGAGGATTCCGTAACCCGCGAATCCCATATTGAAGCTGGTCGGTAGCGTACCACAGAGGTTTTCTCGTCATCCACACGGTTGGTCGATCAGTGACTTGATGGCGCCAATTGTTATGCTTTATGGAAGAAAAGTGTTCTTAAGTCACTACAAGGCATGGAATTGGATTTCGACGTGAGTCGAGCGTCCCGTCGGGATGAGTCTCGTGGTACTGGTACATCTCCTGTTGAGACCTCTTATCAATCTGCTTTAGTAGGTTTTCATGGTGGCCGTAGCGGTCGAGGCCGTGGTTGTGGTAACAAGTCCAGTCATAGAGGAGGTCGTGATGGTGGTCGTGAGACCCGTACGTGCCACTATTATGGGATCCGAGGACACATTCGCAGTGAATGCTACAAGATTCATGGGAAACCCCCACTGGTAGCCAATGCCACATCTGATTTCAGTCAGCAGGACTATATCCAGCCAAGTCCTCATAGGGCCTCTAATTCGACCAGACGAGTTGTAGAGATGACTGCTGCAGAGTATGACCAGTATATATATGGTCAGATTGGATAGAGTACGGGTTCTTTTGAGGTACCAGCAGCCACTTTTGGAGGTAGTCCCACTGCATGTGTGGCTACCCCCCACACCTGGGTTGTTGATTCTGGCGCTTCTGCTCACATGGCTGGATCATTAGGTATTTTATCAGATTATAAGTTGACCCCTGGTCACGCTGGTGTGTTGGTGGCTA
>JAOTRH010000020.1:17700757-17711650 GCA_034768845.1 Heliamphora exappendiculata | reverse complement strand
CCAATCCAATTGTAATTGAATCTTCTATTGAAATCTGGATTTCCATGGCCAATGAAATTCACAGATTCCAACAGAGAGAAGAAAAACGGTGGACAACGGCAGCAGCTCCGGTGATTAAAGACGTCGGCAGCGTCGACGACGGCTGTGGTGGCTTCGGCGGCATCGACTGGTGGTGGTGGACGGCGGTGTCGCGCGGTGTGGCGTCGGGCTTGGTCGCGATTTGCTTTGGCGCTGTGTGTAAATTATGTATATGTATAATATGTATAGTAGTGTATATATGTATATATATATATAAGGAGAGGCAAGGGATAGGTGTCCCTCCGCTCAGGCGAATTGTTTCACAAGTGTGAGGTGAAATTTTTTTTTTATATTTAGCCAAATTTTTTATGTAAAAATTTTAATTTAGGAAAAATCTCAAAATTTAGGTGTAAACATTTGATGTATTTTTATAAATTATTGTGTAGTTAAAATTTTTATTAGAATTTCCTATTTATTTAATATGATTTATCATGAATTAACAATTGTTAACTTTTTTAATAATTGTAAAATTTTAAATTTAAATTTTTTTTAAAAATTCGAGATAAACTTTTAATGTTATTATATGATTTATTGTATCGTGAGAATTTTCACGAAATTTTTGTTATTTATATAATATATATTTATTTCACATTTTAATTACCAAAATTTTTAATTGACGTAAAATTTTGAGTTTCGATTTCACAATAGATTATAAGGTTTTGTCAGGTATTTTAATTCTAATTTCTCTACTAATTAATTAATTATTATTATTATTATTATTTTTATTTTATAATTAGCTCCCGATATTATTTTTTTCTAAAAAACTTAACAAGCTGAGAATTTTGATTTGACACGTGCATTCTTTCTATTAATTGGTAAAATATAGGTTATTACCGTCGATATTAATTATACTTAATTAATAACAAGTGGAGCTTCAAAGAAAGCCAATGATTAAAAGAAATTGCATGTTTAAATAGTAGGAGAGACATGTTCAAGTAGTGATGAGTTAATAGTGGTTGTAGAAAATTATTTATAAATTTTTTTATAAATATCAGTATTGTAAGTATTGTAAAGGATCTCTACACAACTAGGCAGATTGTATCTATTTTTTTTATTTTCTATTTTTTTGTAATTTTTTTAAGTTTATAGAAGTAGTTTGTAATTTTTGTAATTAATTTTTTATTAAAATAATAAAAATTTATTTTTATTATTTATTTTTATTTTTTTATATATTTTTTTAACAAAATCTTGAAACAAATCAAAAGATTCAGAGCAATTGCAATATTCTAAAGAAATTTTCTTTGTTTGTTTTTGGTTAGCAGTACCCCAATTTCCAAACATGTCATTCTTATTCAGTTATTCCCCAAATTCCCACAGGCACTCTCTCATATCACACACTCTGTTCCTCTTTTCTTGTTTGCAGTTGCTGCGCTACCCTGGTAATTCACAGCAATGTCATTCACGCCCAATGGATCAATTACGGCTCCTGAAGAAGATCAAGATGCATTCAATTCGTCGACGACGTCTTTGGTGAAATTCGGCACTCCGGAGGCACTGGAACATGTCCGGAAGCTAACAGACGTCGGAGCAATGACGCGGCTGCTCCACGAATGCATAGCGTACCAACGAGCCCTAGATCTGGAACTAGAGAACATCCTCTCCCAGCGCACCGATCTAGACAAACAGCTTTCCAACCTTCAGAAATCCACCGAGGTCCTCGAGATCGTCAAGGCCGATTCCGATTGCATGCTCTCCAACGTCCGCTCCACCTGCGACCTCGCCGATCAGGTCAGCGGCAAGGTCCGCGAGCTCGATCTCGCTCAGTCTCGCGTCAACGACACCATCCTCCGCATCGACGCCATTGTCGACAGGGGCACTTGCCTTGACGGCGTCAAGAAAGCTCTCGACTCCGAAGATTTTGAGTCCGCCGCCAAATATGCACAGACATTCCTTCAAATCGATGCCAAGTATAAGGATTCGGGTTCCGATCAGAGGGAGAAGCTTCTGGCGTCGAAGAAGCAGCTCGAAGGCATCGTCCGGAAGAGATTATCAGCGGCTGTGGATCAGCGGGACCATCCGACGGTCCTCCGGTTCATCAGGCTGTTCTCCCCCCTGGGTCTGGAGGAAGAAGGGTTGCAAGTGTACGTGGGCTATTTGAAGAAAGTCATTGCCGTGAGATCGAGACTCGAGTTTGAGCAATTGGTGGAACTCATTGGACAATCCTCCACGAACAAAAATCAGGTAAACTTCGTTGCCTGTTTGACGAATTTATTCAAAGATATTGTTTTGGCAATCGAAGAAAATGATGAGATTTTGCGGAGTCTATGTGGAGAAGACGCTATCGTGTATGCAATATGTGAGCTTCAAGAGGAGTGTGATTCTAGGGGTTCTCTAATTTTAAAGAAGTACATGGATTATAGGAAATTAGCTAGTTTAACCTCGGAGATCAATTCTTACAAGAGTAATTTGCTTTCTGTCGGAGTTGAAGGACCGGACCCCAGGGAGATTGAGTTGTATTTGGAAGAAATATTATCCCTTACACAACTAGGCGAAGACTATACGGAATACATGATCTCGAAGATCAGGGGTTTGAGTTCGGTTGATCCAGAACTGGGACCAAGAGCCACAAAAGCATTTAGGAGCGGGAATTTTAGCAAAGTTGTGCAAGACATCACAGGTTATTATGTGATTTTAGAGGGATTCTTTATGGTGGAAAATGTGAGGAAGGCTATCAAGATTGACGAGCATGTACCTGACAGTCTCACCAGTTCTATGGTGGATGATGTCTTCTATGTTTTGCAAAGTTGCTGTAGGAGGTCAATATCCACTTCAAACATAAACTCTGTGATTGCAGTTCTGAGTAGTGCAGTAAGCTTGTTGGGCAGTGAGTATAATGAAGCATTGCAGCATAAAATGAGGGAGCCGAACCTTGGAGCAAAGCTGTTTTTAGGTGGTGTTGGTGTGCAGAAGACTGGAACAGAAATTGCTATGGTTCTGAATAACATGGATGTTAGTGGTGAGTATGCACTAAAATTACGGCAGGAGATTGAAGAGCAATGTGGAGAGGTGAGTGTGAAATTTTTCTTTTCTTTTGTTTACTTTATCATGTGGCTTTCATGTCAAACTTTTCTTCAAGTCCAATTTTGAAGTGATGTCATCACTTGCCCTCATATTTCATCTGTGTTGAGGACCTCTACGGAAGTGTTTGGCAGATTTATGTAACTGATGGTGAAATGTTATACAACTCTACATCATATGATTTTCCATTCAAGCAAGCTATTGATCTAGTTCATAAGTTGTAAGGACCTAATAACTTGTAATGAGGAAGTATTTATTTTTGGTTCAAAGGAGGCCAGTGGCTTACAGAGAGGGGGAGGGGGCTTGAACCCTCTTTGGTGAGGATCCCATGAAAGTGCCCGACACTATGGTTTAGTCTCTTCCCTTTTCAGCTCTAGAAAAAAAAAATGTTCATCTTGATTCCTACAATAAGTTGTCTTGGAAGTTGGAACTCAAATAAAATAACTGTCAAGTTTGCATTTCCCAAGTAGATGGACACTTTTTTTTTCCCTAATAGCCTACTTTAGAATTTGGATTGTTGTCCAATAAATTGCTGAGAGGATGTACTTCTCTGGTGATTTTATTATGCCTCATGGCCCTTACATTGTACCATCAACCTTTTAAGAGATTTCACTCACAGATTTATATTTTACCTTTTTATCTGATTTTTCTACATTTTATTTCTCTAGTGATCCACCGATTCACTGACTTACTGCCGGAGTCCCTATCTCTTAGAGCCCTATCAGATTTACGATCAATCCCTTGCTTGCCCATTGAAGAAAGCCTTATGTGGTCTCAAACAAGTGAGAACATCCCTAACTCTGTTATTAGTAAAGCCTAAACGCCCTGCAACCTTTCTAAAGCGCTATAACGCCCCTCATTAGGGCAGATTACTCTGGTGGTCATTGTAGTTTTCCAATTATGTCAATTTGTTTCTTTTAGTTTTAACTGCATCAATTTTCCCTCGAATTTTTGTATTTGTCTCTAGCTCCAAGGGTTAGTGGCCATTGGCTTTTTTCATAGGAAATTGGAACCGAGTCTCATTCGGCCTATTTTATGGTAAAAAATATTAAATTCACTCACATTCTACTCTTTCCTGTATCCAACTCAGTGAATTATCTCATTGTAACTCACAAACAACCATTGGCTCCCTCCATTTCTCTCCAGCCACCACAACCACCATCTCCATCATCTCTGGCCATCTTTGTCGTTACCACCACCCAGCGCCCGCTACAATTGCCCACTTCTTATTTTTTCTCTCTTCTTCATTTATTTTTTCTCTTCTTCCTTTCCTTCTCTCTTTCCCCCCCTTTCTTCCTCCCTCACCTCCATCAAAATCCCCTGCAGACATACCACCACCATCCAAAACACCCCCCACGCCACCCACCACCTCCGACCCACAACTGATAATACTAGCACAATTATCTGTGCACCCAATTGGTATACAAGCAAGGGTTCTCTACTCTCAAAAAGTACATGCTGCATAACCTCTTTAGCATTCCAACTCCTTCAAATCATGATGAAATAGCTGTTGTCAAGAAATCAAATAAATTTACATAAAAATATAATGTCAAACTTGATTTAACCTTCGGATATGAGCTTCAATATTGCTAAATTTGGTGAAAATTTATTTGATAAGGTCAGCTATTATCCTTCAAAATCTTTGCTATTCACAGTTTCATAACTGGAATTTTGTAATATATGTTACAACCGTGATAGCTTCAGTTATGTTGTTGCTATTGTTTTTATTGTTGCTGCTGCTCTTGTTGTTGTTGTTGTTGGATTTAACCTTCGGGTATGAGCTTCAATATTGCTAAATTTGGTGAACATTCATTTTATAAGATCATCTATTATCCTTCAAAATCTTTGCTATTCACAGTTTGCTAACTGGATTTTTGTAATATATGTTACAACCGGGTTAGGTTCAGTTATGTTGTTTCTTCTTCTTCTTCTTATTATTGTTATTATGAAACAAACTGGTTTTCCATACCATAGTACCATGGTTATTAGTTACAAAACTTTTTGCACTCTCCCCCTTCAAAAAGCGGTCCAATTCCCTAATATCACCAAATTGGTCATTTGACAAAGGTGCGGTAATCAAAATTCTTCTACCTTCTCATTGGGAAAGCCATATTTTTTGTAATTATATAAATATATACATACGTGTGTGTGTGTGTGTTTACATTAGGGGTGTAAAAATGGTCCGGCCCAACCCGGCCGTGGCTTGGGCGGCCTAAACCCGGCGGGTTCCTGCCAAAATTTTGCTCGAACTGAGCTTTTTTCTGGAGGGGTAGGCCCAGTTCTAGGGTATATGGGCCGCGGGCGGGTTTTTCAATTTTTTTGTTTTCTTTTTGTTTTTTCCTTTATTTTTTTTTTAATTATATTTCGTATATAAATTATTTATTAGTTTATTACTTTAGTTATAAATTATTTATTATTTTATTATTTTAGTTAAAAGTTATAAATTATTATTATAAGTTATAAACTTATAAACTTTAAGTTTATAGTTTATTATAAGTTATAAATTATAAGTTTATTATAAGTTATAAATTATTGTTATAAGTTATTATTATAAGTTATAAACTATTTATAAGTTACTATTTAAAAATATAAATTTTATATTTTATAAATTATTCGGGGCTCGGTTCGGGCCGCGGGCTTCAACGGACGGCCCAGACTCGGTCCTGGGAGATTTGGGCTCGGGTGGACTTGGGATTTCCTCGGGCCGGGCTCGGGCTCAGGCTCTATAGTAACGAGCCCCAGGTCAGGGCCAGGCCGCCCACGGGCTGGGGGCCATTTTTACACCCCTAGCTTACATGTATAACAAAATTTCATAAAAGAGTAGAGGAACAACTAGCACCTATGAAGCAAGGCCACGTCGGAATAGGTGCCATAGCCGCGGTGGACACATGGACATGCCGGGAACACACCAAGACATGCGTTGGATGCGCCATGTGGCATGCCCTATTTTTTTTAAAAAAAAATTCTAGTTGGACACGCATGGGACACGCGTGTGCAATTTCGGACACGCCTGGATACGCCAAACCCAATGATGAAATAATAAACCCGAAGAGCCTCAGTGCACAGTTTGAAAAAATACTCGACCTTTCGTCTTTACTACCCACTGCGACATTCACCAGCTAGCTCAACGACCATCGATGACCTCAATCTCACTAGGGACAATGACCAACGACCTTCAATCACCCTCTAAGTAAGCACTCTCCTTTTTTTCCTTCTATTTTTTGGCGGCTTCTCTATCTATTTTTTGTTATACTTGTCTACATATTTTTCTCTCTCTTCTTCTTATCCCTTATTTAGTTTTTTTTTTTGGTTTTTGCTTGCTTCGAGTCTTTGAATGACTCGATGACAATGGCCTATTTAGTTGTTCCTTGGTTTTTTCTTTACCGTTTTAGTTTTTTCTTTACCTTTTTAGTCATTTTTGGTTTTTTTCTTTACTTTTTTTCTCCATCTCTTTACTAGTTGTTTTATTTACCTTTTTAGTTTTTCCTTTACCCTTTTTTGGAGGTTGTTTGTGAATATTCTATTTATAAACATGGTGTAAGTATATAAATAAAAATATAGTTTCTTCTGTATCCCTACCGTGTTTGTGTCCTAATATTTTTGAAATCATCATGTCTCGTGTCCGTGTATGTATCTGTGCTTCATAAACTAGCACCAATGCTTATTGAAAGTAGCTAATTGGGGTGAAGTGATTCAAATACATGAGAGAAAGAGAAGGTGTGGTCGGTGAGGAGCACGAGGAATGAGAGAAAAAAGAGAGCTGAGTAGTGAGAGGAAATGAATGTACCATTGTGCCCATATTGAATTTATTGGATTAATTTACTACAATCCCCTTGTGTTTGTCCATGCAAGGCTTGCATATTTGACTTTGCCATCTAAAAATGTAATGGCTGTCATCTATTGGACCAAATTAACACAAATTGAAAAATTAAAGGGCAAAATTGATGCAATTGAAACTTTGGCATCCAAATTGACAGAAGGGGTAAATTACATGACACATTATAATTTGCCCTATATATTAATATTTAATAGTTGCACTGTCAATACTATGTCCATTGTGCATGAGATATGCTAGGTGGTGACGTTTGCTAACCAAAGTAGATATTCATTTGGACGGTTTTCAATATTTTTGTTCTTTTTCTTTTTATTCTCCCTGAGGTTAAATGCTAAATCACGCGTTAAATGGGTTGACCTATTTTTATCAGGTATTCCCTGCACCGGCAGATAGAGAGAGGGTGAAATCCTGTTTGTCTGAATTGGGCGAGATGAGCAACAGCTTTAAAAAAGCCTTAAATGTTGGAATGGTGCAACTTGTAGCGACTGTGACACCTAGGATCCGTCCAGTATTAGACACTGTGGCAACCATCAGCTATGAGCTGTCTGAGGCTGAATATGCGGACAATGAGGTAAACGACCCATGGGTCCAAAGGCTTCTTCATTCTGTTGAGTCTAATGTAGCATGGCTCCAGCCATTAATGACTGCAAACAATTACGATTCATTTGTCCATTTGGTTATTGACTTTATTGTGAAGAGGCTTGAAGTGATCATGATGCAAAAAAGGTTCAGTCAACTTGGAGGTCTTCAGCTTGACCGAGATTCCAGAGCACTAGTGAGCCATTTTTCGAGCATGACTCAGAGGACTGTTAGGGACAAGTTTGCTCGTCTTACCCAGATGGCAACTATCTTGAACTTAGAAAAGGTTTCTGAGATTCTGGATTTCTGGGGTGAGAATTCAGGACCCATGACCTGGAGACTAACTCCTGCTGAGGTGAGGAGAGTGTTGGGCCTGAGGGTTGATTTTAAGCCTGAAGCGATTGCTGCTCTTAAATTGTAATCCCCATCTATATAGTTGCTTCACTATCTTTGTTTTGTTTAGCTTCTTCTTCTGTTATTTTTATTTTTTTATATCTAGCAGTTAGTTTGTTCATCTTATATCAGAAGCTGGCCGATCAACAAAAATGGGAAATGTACCAATAATAAGAGTTGCTTCTCTTCATGGGATCTTCTTTAATCTGATTTTTGCTCATTTGCAATACTTTTCTTGTAAACTGGGATATTCATTCATAATTTTTCAGCTTATACAATTAAAACCTGTTGAGTATCACTTTTCCCATTCTATAAATCTAAGTTCGCATATGCCCTAGTCTTTAGTCCTGGCATCAAATTGGTA
Source organism: Heliamphora exappendiculata (assembly GCA_034768845.1). Classification (NCBI taxonomy): domain Eukaryota; kingdom Viridiplantae; phylum Streptophyta; class Magnoliopsida; order Ericales; family Sarraceniaceae; genus Heliamphora; species Heliamphora exappendiculata. The sequence goes on along the minus strand of JAOTRH010000020.1, from coordinate 17,703,383 downwards.
ACTGGAAAGGCTGCATCTGCGCAATACCTCTCTGATTGCTATGCTCTAAGGTACATTAGACAAAGTGATTGCGGACCAAGTGGATTAATTGTTGATCATGCCATTGCACATCCGTTCAGTAAGCATTCTTTTCTAGAAGTTGCAGTGTATTAGTTCCTTTATCATGTTAGGAACTAGCATCCACTTTATAATAGCCCAATTGAGTATAGGCTTGTCTGTCTCAAATTTCAAGTTACAGTTCCCATTGCTCTTTTCTGCAGTGCAATTAAATGGGTTCCTTATACTGTTGGCGTTGGGTGACATGAAATTATCGATGTATGCCTTTGGATGGGTAATAGGTACGTCTTCTTACATATATTCATTTAAATAGAAAGAAACTCTGATTTGAATTTTTCGGCCCAAAATGATTTTGTTCTAATATGCATCTGGCATGCAAGTGAAACCTGTAAGTTTAGACTTTTCCAGACAGTGTCCATGACTGTAACAAAGAAAAGTAGATATTTTATGGAGCTAAGTTATGACAGATTTTGTTAGTTGTAATTTCTGGCCATATTACCCACTATAGTGCTATATTTGGAATTGGTTGGCTACTATTTTGATAACCTATAGAATTGGTTACGTTCTTCTTTTAGATGTTTATTAAACATTTCCAATATAAGGATTACCCGGAATCCTATGGCTTTCAAACATTTCACCTACTTAAAATGGTTTTTTAATAAAATGAACTTTTTTCTAGCTTATAATTGTGCTCATAGTAGAGAGAGAGTGGAATCCAAACCGGTTACTTGGAACTAGTATTAAATTATTGGATAACTTGTTATACATTGTTGTATTCATTTTATAATAGCTTAAGTTTTTGGGACGATTGGCGAATAGTATCAGAACTCTAGTTCTATGAGGTCTTAGGTTCAAGTCTCGTGATGTATTTTCCTGTTATATTTGTTATTGTACATTCTGTGTGCTAGTGCGCCTATTTAGTTTGTTCGTCTCTCCACGTGCGAGATAGGGTCCCACGCATAATTTTAAATAGCGGTAGCGGTCAGCGTAATAGTCACGCTAGTGGTGACGCGGTTTCGGGGCATAACGGCCGTAGCGTAATAGTAGCGGTACTCAGAGCCGTAATTTTTTTTATTTTTTGCACAACTCAATAAAAAATAACTGATTTACATTTTTTTATTTCATAAATATATTTATTGAAGTTTAAAATAATTTTTGATGAATTTGTTTACTTTCTAGACATGATTTAATATATGTTTTAATTTTTTTGCTATATAATCTAATTAAAATTAACAGTTTGATTATTTTTTTTGTAGTAATTAATAAATTTATGTATTATAAATTCATAATGTACAACTAAAATGTCATTAAATTTTTAATAACTATAAAGTATTGTATATATTAGAGCACAACATTTGATTTGTTAAATAATTTTAATTTTGAATTTACTATTTCAAAATTTATATTGTTATTTGAACTTTAACTTGTATAGAACTAATTTTTTTGGAAGGCGGTTGTAAATAAGTATGGATCTTAAACATTTAAAAAAAAAAACAAAATACTTGAACATCATATTTTCTACCTACAGCATCACAGAAATTCAAATTCATAGACAGCGAATTTTCAAGAAATATGAATTTTGAATCAAACAGGTTATTTAGCTTTCAGCAAATATTTAATTTTAAAAAACTCATCAAAACTGAAATAAAAATGAACATATTAAAGAGTTGAAAGTTAACAATGAATAGCAAAATTAACTGATTGTTGTGAAATTAAAGAGATTTGAGGCAAATCCCACAATGCACAAGTAATATTTGGCTTGTCAGATTACTATGAATAATTTTAGGTTGAAAATAATAGAAAACATGAGATATGTTAATGAAAAAACGAAATCAGAAAATTTACGATCTAAAATCCTGTTACACAAGCCGTAACGGCCGTAGCGGTGCCGTTTCGGTCTGTTTCGCCCGTAATGGTGGTGTAACGGTCGTTATACTTGTGAATTTCTTTCACATCGAAAAATCGCCTGTAACGGGTAACGGAGGCCACCGAAACCATTACGTAACAGCGTTACGTAATGGTAACGGCCGCTTTTTAAAATTATGGTCGCACGTGAGGGGGAGTATTGGATAGCTATATATATAGGGGTGTAATTTTGGCCCGGTCCGGTCCGACCGTGGTTCGGGCGGGCCAAACCCGGCTTGAGCCCGCCGAGCTTCCGCCAAATCTTCAGGCCGGGGTTTTTGTCCGGGGGTCGGCTTAGGGCCTAGGGGCTCGGGATCGGGCTCGGGCTCGGGCCTCGAGCCTGGGTTTTTGGGCGGGCCTTGATTTTTTTGAGTTATTTTTTTATTTAATTTGTATTTTTATTACTTTTATAGTTATTTAGTTTATAAATTTCTAATATAATACTAGTTTACTACTTTATTAGCATTAGTTAATATATTAACTTAAAAATTATAAACTTAAAGTTTATTATATTATACTATAAATATAAAGTTTATTAGTTTATATATTATAAACTAATGTATTAAAATTATAATAATATGTTTTCTAGTTAAACTATAAACTAGTTACTACTTTATTATATTATATAAATATAACTTTATTATTTTATTAGTTATTAAACTAT
>JAOTRH010000020.1:17663131-17685862 GCA_034768845.1 Heliamphora exappendiculata | reverse complement strand
TTATAATAATATAAACTATAAGCTTTCAAATTAATAATAAACTTATAGTAAGTAAACTATTAAATTTATAATAAATTATTAATATAAATTTATAAACTATAAATTAACTTGTAAAGTAACAATAAATTTATAAATTATAAATTTAAAAATTAATAAACAAATAAAGTATAAATTTATAGAATAATAAATTTAATAACTAATAATAAACTATAAATTATCAAAACTAATAAAGTTAAATAAACTAACAAATTAATAGTACATTATAAACTTATCAACTAGTACTAATAAAATATAACATTATTATAATAAGTAAATAATAAAGTAATAACTAATAACAAATAATATAAATTTATATAACTAATAATACCTAACAAATTAAACAAAAACAAAAAAAAAAATCAAAAGCTCACACGGCCCCGCCCTAGGCCTAAGCCCGAGGCCCTAGCTTGAGCGCAGGACCACTAGGGTCTGGGACGACCTCCGGACAAAAAACCCTGGCCTGGCCTGGCCCAAAGATTTGGTGCGAGCGCATTGGGTCCGGGCCAGGCTTCGCCCGCCCGAGTTCAGGTCGGGCCAGACCAGACCAAAATTACACCCCTAGATTGGTTGTCCCATCGCATTAAAATGTGTTTTGATTTCGGTTGTGTCTCTCATTGTTGTATTTAACTGAATTAGGAGGTTGTTCCGATCAGGCTTTTATGTTTTGAGGCAGATCCTTTTGGCAGTTTTGATCCTTAGCCCGCTGAGCTTGATTCTGGCCATTAGGTTGGTCCATGTGTGTTTGGGCTGACCCCCTTCATTAATGATTCTATAAATTAATACTTCTCTATATTTAGAGTATCAAAACTTATTCTCAAATAGAGAATTGTTTGATAGCATGAATAATACATAAAAATACAAAGAATTAGTAGTAGATGGCGGGTTTAATCAAACATTAGGTTGGGTGGATTGGGGGCGCCATCTGGTTAACATCACAATTGACATGTGGATTCGTTCATATTTTAATTTGTTGGGTTCGTTTAAAGGGAGGCCATGCTCAAAGGCTTAGTGAGGACAAGCGAGCAGGCCCAAATCCCATCCCACAGTATGTGGGTAAAGTCCGGTTGAGGGCAGGCCCAAAGCATTCTTTCTTTGAAAACAGTACAACAACAAATGGTCGTAACGTTACTGGTTACGACAATGTTAGCAATTAGTTGTGCGTGTTGTGACAACAATTGCAGTGTGGTTGTGACATTAGTACTTACTGGTTACGGCAATGGCAGCAATGACAATGGGTTGTGGGTTGATATATATTTTATGAAAAAATTAACCTATTTTTTATTGATAGTGAAAAATATTGTTTATTGGCTTTTGTTTTTTATTGTATCGAATAGGAAAGAATACAGAGGGAATGTGTGTGTGGTACCAACTGAAAGGTCTATTCGGCACAAACATGACCAGATAAATTTTCCCGATACTGATGACCCTGAACTGAGTATGGGCTAAACTCCTTGCCGCCGAACTCAATAAAAGCTCCTTTCTCCGTCGCCGAACTCCTGCAAAGCAGAGAACGCCGTTAGCGCCTTCTGGCTGGTTATGACCAGGAGACACTCCAACGCTCAAGTTAGATATCTCTCAAAGAGGTTTTTAGTCAAGAGCTTGGGCTAAGAATTGCATACCTTGTAGGTTGCAAGTGCCTCCCTTTATGTAGGGGTCAATACCTTGTGAGGCTGAATCCTCTTAGGATTCTGCCTCTTAAGATTGTTCCCTATCCTTGATGATTTGTTTCCATCCAGTAGATACGATCAAACCGTATTAAGGATGGTATCTTATTGAGATATCCTTTCTATTGGGAGGCCGACATGGGCTTCCCCTGGCCCGGGCTGCCCCTTTCCGAAGTGGGCCGAACTTGTGTGGCCCGAATAAGAGAGGGTCCGTGCTTCTCTAAGTATTAGAGAAGCCAGTTTGGGGATGGCCTCCTTAGTGGGGCTTTAGTCCCTATGTATTTGGGCTGGGCTTTGGGCTCATGGTCTTTACCCGCCTCCAACTGCCCCCCAGCTCTGGTTCTTGCTCAGCTGGTATGTTCGGTGAAGGGCCAGAGCTCTGATACTTTGTTCGGTTGACAGTCTTGTTGCACGGTATCCACACAGTTGCATTGTTCGAGACTCGTGCTGAGTGACGGAGTTCTAAGGGGTGCTCTGTTGTTCAGCGACCTTTACTCGGTTCTTTGGGTGGTGATTCAGCTGCCCAGCTCTTTTGGGTTGCCCTCATAAATAACGGCGGCTGATTTCAAGCTTTGCGCTAGGTGATGTGGCACGCTCTGGTTGGTTAAGCAAAGGGGCGCGCGTCGTCCCAGGGGAGGCGCAATGATTGCGTACGGCACATTCAATGCGCCTGTCTTTTCAATTGCAACGGGTATAAAACCCCGTTGGGACGCCATTTCCATCTTTTTACTATTTTCGTACCTTCAAACCTTCGACTTAGGGTATACAACCGTGCTCGTGGTCCTCTGCCTGGGGTTCATATAGAAGACTTGAGGAAGGTCTGGCAGTACAAAGGACTTCCTGAGCAAAAAGGCTTAGGTCGGGCGGTTCACATCTTGCTGAAATACGTGCCGACCTACAAAAGTTTTATCATGCCAAACACTTCAGGAGTTCGAATTACTGCCACCGCTTCAGACCCAATCGAGGTTCCAGAGGCGATAGTCCTTCCATTCACCAGAGCAGAGAGGCAGGTCACAGTTGCTCAGCCTCCTCTCGGCGTTGCTGAGCCCAAACCCTCCTCGCTGGGGTATACCATTTCTATCTCCTCGTCATCCTCTTCCTCTGTTGATTTTTTGATTTTTGAAGAGATTACAGAGATGGCCCAAAAGAAAGCTACCGCCGCCGACCTCAGCCAATTCCTCACACTGGGCGGTTCAAAGAGGAAAGTGTCTCATGTCCCCACAGCACAAGCCAACCTTGCCTCCGAATTGACAGAGGAAGCTGCTCCAATTTCGAAGGTCAAGTCGCTGCCACCGCCGAAGAATCTAAGGAAGGCTGGAGACTCCCCATCAAAGGAGAAGGGGGAAGGGAAAGAAAGGGAGAAGGAGAATGGGAAGAAAGAGAGAGAAAAGAAGGACAAAGGGAAGGCCGTTGCAGAACCATCCGGGAAAGCCGATCACTAGACTGTCGAGCTGAGAAAGGGTGATTGGCTGATCACCGTGGATGACCGGGCGAAGTCCCCAGATACCGCTTTTGGACTGTCAAAGGCCCTGCTTTTGCCAGGCGACGTGGGGGAGGCACGAAAGCTCCCCCATGAACATTTGGTGAAAACTTCAATCCGTCACTCCATCTAGGTATTCCTCGAGGTCATCTGGTTCGTTTCCTTCTAAATCTTCTGCCTTTATACTCACGCACACATTTTTTTAGGGCCTCCAACGTTTGGTGGTGGCCATGGAGAGACTGGAGGAGAGGGAGGTTGAGCTGGCAAAACTCTGCTAGAAGAACCAGCAATACCTCCAAAAGATGTCTCAAATGGAGGGCAGTATTTGGGCGAAGGACAAGTTGCTCGGTACTGCTCATGCTCGGCTCTCTGAGCTGGAGGTTTCTGAAACAGCCCTGAAAAGCCGTTTGAAGGAGAATGAGAAGTCCCTCGCCGACACCATGGTCCTCCTTGGATAGACCGAGGCCGAGCTGGACAAGTCCAGGGATGAGGCCTCCAAAGCTTACGCGGCTGGGGTTGCTGAGGCCACCGAGGCATACAAAGCCCAGATCCCAGGACTTCAGGATATTATCTTCAACTTTGCTTAGGAGGCCGCCCTTAAGGCCGCTGGGGCTGAGGCATCCTTCCCTTATATCATGATGTCCCCCTCCCAAGCAAGCAAGTCGTGGAAGAAGGGGGAGAGGGAGCTGGAGGGTCCGTGGCTATTGCTGCAGAAGCCGAGCAAGCGATGCATACTGGTGTGGATCTGACTGTTCCGGTGGTGGTTGAATAGGTGGGAACTCCAGTTAAGACCGCCGAAGATTTCCTTGCTGCCCCATGAGGGCTTTGTATTTCTCTTTTGTTGCATGTCATTGTATGGCACGTCGGAGCTGTTAATTTTGTAGCTTAAGGGGTTCCAGCCCCCTTTTTATTTGAATGAATGGTGCTTTTTCTTAGTAACTACTTCTAGCACTGGTTTGAGCATCACTATCCGTAATGAGGGCTAAGTTAGTTCGGATGAACATCAAACTTAGCCCTTTTAAGCATACTCACCCTAAGTATGGGATCAACATCCATACTGATGGATAAATTAGTTCTGATGGATAAATTAGTTCGGATAGACTTTAAATTTAGCCCTTTTTAGGCTCAATCGTCCTAAGTATAGGATCAACTTTCATAGTAAGGGCTACATGAGTTCGGATAGACATCGAACTTAGCCTTTTTAGGCTTAAACATCCTAAGTATGGGATCAACATCCATACTAAGGGCTATATGAGTTCGGATAGACATCGAACTTAGCATTTTTAGGCTTAATCTTCCTAAATATGGGATCAACATCCATACTGATGGGTAAATTAGTTCGGATAGATTTTGAACTTAGCCTTTTTAGGCTTAATCTTCCTAAGTATAGGATCAACATCCATACTGAGGGCCAAATTAGTTCGGATAAACTTCGAACTTGGGCAGCTGAAGAAGTTCATTGTGCTTGTCGTACTAAGATATGCCCCCCAAGTGTTTATCAGGAATATCAGTTGATAAAAACTTAAAAGTGAGAAAAAATTCGTGCCGAACAGCGGCATTTTATTAAAAATGAAAAATTACAAAGAACTAGAAAATTTAAAAGTAGAACTTGCGGAGATTGTTTGCGTTCCATGGCCTTTGCCTAGGGATTGCTTTTCCATTCATGTCTTGTAGGTGGTATGCTCCAGTGCCACCCTTGGAGATAACCTTGTATGAACCCTCCTAGTTCGGGCCCAACTTCCCATGTACTGGATCCTTCATATGGCCGAGCACTTTTCTTAGGACCAGATCTCCTTTGCCGAACTCACAGTGTTTAACCCTTTTATCGTCCCATTTGGCAAGGGCTTGCTGGTAGGCTGCCAATCTAATGGTGGCCATTGATCTTCGTTCCTCGGCTAAATCCTGGTCCAAAGCCATTGCTCTTTTATTTACTTCGGGGGTGCATACCCCTGTTCGAATGGTAGGTAACCCAACCTCCAATGGTATGACTGCCTCCACCCCATAAGCTAGGAAAAATGGGGTTTCACCCGTAGACCTCCTTGGAGTAGTTCGGTAAGTCCATAGAACTGAGGGCAGTTCTTCGACCCACCTCCCTTTAGCTGCACCCAGCCTCTTCTTCAATCCGTCAATGATGGTCTTGTTGGTAGCTTCTGCCTGCCCATTACTCTGAGGGTACACCAGGGTAGAGAAGTAGTTCTTGATCTCAAGCCTCGAACAAAAATTCTTAAATAGAGAGCTCTCGAACTGAGTACCGTTTTCGGAGATAATTGCTCGGGGGATGTCGAACCGAGTGATGATGCTCTTTCATGTGAATCTCTTTACATCAACGTCCCTGATATTAGTCAAGGGCGCAGCCTCCACCCATTTAGTGAAGTAGTCCATGGCAACGAGGAGATATTTCCTGTTGCCTGTGGCCTTTGGGAAGGGATCGACTATGTCATATCCCCACTGGGCAAAAGGCCATAAACTCGTGAGTAGGGAGAGGTCTTCGGCTGGGATGTGTATGTTCGGGCAGAACCTCTGGCACTTTTCACACTTCTTGACATACTGCTCTATGTCCTTTTGCATGTACTGCCACCAATAGCCCTGAGAAATTGCTCGGTGAGCTAATGACCGCCCTCCAGTATGGCTGCCATAAATTCCTTCATGTATTTCGAACAAGAGGTTTTGGACTTTGTTCGGATGCACACAGAAAAGGTAGGGCCCGGTGAAGGACTTCTTGTACAGATCCCCCAAACTGGAGACCCAGAACCTTGCCGACTTCTTTCTTATTATCTGCGCTTCTTTTTGGTCGGCTGGTAGTTCGTCTTTCACCAAAAATTTCTTTAGGGGATCCATCCAGCTGGGACCCAGCTCCGAGCAATAGATCTGCTCCTTTTCGTTGATTGTTATGCTTGGTTGCTGGAGGACTTCCATTGAAATCACCCTATTTTTCTCAAAGTTAACAGCTAAGGCTAGGCATGCCAGGGAGTCAGCATGGCTATTCTCATTAGATGAAAGCTGAGTAATCTCATAGGCCAGGATGTCCTCTGCAAGTTGCTGGGCTAGCCGGATATATGCTTGTATTCTGTCATCTCTTGCAGTGTACTCTCACTTGAACTGATTCACGACCAACTGGGAGTCACAGGATATTTTAACTCTTCGGGCCTTCAGTTCCTTGACATCTCGGAGCCCGGCTAACAGGGCTTCATATTCAGCTTCATTGTTGGTGGATTGAAAGTCCAGTCAAACAGTCTTCTCCACGAGGATTCCATCAGGGCTATACAGTACTATTCCTACTCCAACCCCCTTGTTGCATGAAGAGCCGTCCACGTAGAGCCTCCAAGTATCCTCTAAGTCCTCATTTTTAAGAGTTGCTGGCTTGGTGGTTTGCCCCCAGTGTCCACCGAACTCTCCTCATGGCTAAATTCAGCTATAAAGTCGGCCAAAACTTGGCCCTTGATGGCTGTCCTAGGGCAAAAGGTGATGTCGTGCTCCCCGAGTTCCATAGCCCACTTTGCAACTTTCCCTGAAAAGTCAGCTTTTTCCACAGACGGTGCTAAATTGTGTGTGGTACCAACTAGATGGTCTATTCGGCACAAACAGGAACAGACAAATTGGCCCAATACTGATGACCCCGAACTGAGTATGGGCCAAACTCCTTGCCGTCGAACTCACTGAAAGCTTCCTTCTCCGTCGCCGAACTCCTGCAAGGCAAAGAACGCCGTTAGCGCCTTACGGTCGATTGTGACCGAGAGACACTCCGACGCTCAAGTTAGATATCTCTCAAAGAGGTTTCTAGTCAAGATCTTGGGCTAAGAATTGCTTATCTTGTAGGTTGAGAGTGTCTCCCTTTAAATAGGGGTCAATACCTTGTGAGGCTGAATCCTCTTAGGATTCTGCCTCTTAAGATTGTTCCCTATTTTTGATGATTTGTTTCCATCTTGTAGATATGATCAAACCATATTAAGGATGGTATCTTATTGAGATATCCTTCCTATTGGGAGGTCGACATGGGCTTTCCCTGGCCCGGACTGCCCCATTTCAAAGTGGGCCGAACTTGTATGACCCGAACAAGAGAGGGTTTGAGTTTCTCTGAGTATTGGAGAAGCCAGTTTGGGGCTGGCCTCTTTAGTGGGGCTTTAGTTCCTATGTATTTGGGCTAAGCTTTGGGCCCATATTCTCTATCCGCCTCCATAATGTTATTTTTCAAAAAAAAAATACATTTCACAAAAACAAATGTAGTGTAAGTAAAATTAACAAGTTGTCCATATCGAAAAACACTTCTAAGCAAATTACACTCTAAAATTAATTTTGGATAACAATAATTAAGAGGAAAAAAAACTATTAAAAGCAACAAAAATGAGAAAAAATTCCATAAGTATAAAGAGGTAATAAAGAAAAATGAAAAAAAAAAAAAGAAGAGTTTTTAAAAGAAAAAGTTTCTACTGTGAGAGAGAAAAATAGTGGATAAGTGGACATAATTCTAACTGTTGAATTAGTGAGATTTCGACCCGCCCATAGAAGTGTCGCATAAAATAAATTTATCGTGAAAACCCTCGAATGAATTTATCGTGAAAACCCTGCTCTCCTTTAATGTAGATGGGGAATGCTTTGCGTCCGACACAATTTGCAGGCTGTGTTTTAAAGAAATGTGATGTGAACGTGGCATGTTCTATATATGTGGTTTAGTGGTTCCAAGGCCATTTGGTATGGGTGAATGGAGGTCACTGGAAAGTGAACCGCCAAATGCATGAAGTAGCTTCATTCAAATTTTCAATTGTACAAGCATCAGAATTTAGCAGCAGAAATTAAGAAAAACTATCACAAGTGACAATGAGATGTTTTCGCATATATATATATATATATATATATATATATATATATATATATATTATCACCAAAATAGAGTTTTATTAATTCGAATAAAAAGTACAAGAAAATAATAAGGACTAGGAATAAAAATGGCATCAACATCCCAACTAGGTTAGCAGTCACATTCAGCATAAATTCCAAAGTTAAACTCTACATTACAACCACAAATTTGATTAATTAAACCAGCCCTCACAGCCTAGTCCCAAAGGGCGATCCTCAATATAAGCCTGAACTTTGCTTCTTGTTCAAGATTTTATTTTTATTATGGAATCGTTGAAATGATTAATCAAGAAAAAAGGAAATGATCTTTGAAGCAAGCTAGTTCCAGAGGGTGGGCCACGGAAGAGGATAAGTTGAAGTGGCGACGGGTGAATGGGTGGCGTGGGAAGGGAGCTGGGAGGGAGGAGCGAGGGAGGTATGGGATGAGGGAGATGAGTGGTGGCAGGGAGATGGCCGTGGAAGTAGGGTGATTAGGGGTTAGCGTTTGAAGGGAGGGGTAGAGGTGGGGAAGACGATGAGTATTTTGGTTATATATAGGACTATTGTTTGATTGTGACTTTAACTCGTTTTAACTCGTTAAAGATAAGAAATGTCTACTCTTTAATTTAATTTTAGTCACTTATAATTTGGGTGGTCATTTTTAGTTGGATAATTTAAGTTGTAATTCAAAAACATTTAAAGATAAAATAGATACAATTATTAGTATAAGAACAAAGTAAATAAAAATTGTGATAGTTTGGAAACTAAAATTATAACAAACCTTTCCTTTACTATATGTCAGGCTCACCTCATAAAATTAGGTAGCGGGCATTATATTGAAAATAAGATACAACATAATTTCTAAACGTACTAGGTATTACCCTTGCTTAAAGGTATTATTACAATTTTTTTTAAAATTACTCGTGTAATTTAATAATTTTTCTAATGTACAGTACATAGATCATTATTCTAAGTATTAAATTTTGTAAAAAAAAATTGATAGAATTTTTTCTATTTTTCGGATAATTCAACGATTTGACCGTTTACCAAATAAACTGTAATAAAATCAATGAGCGCAATATACACAGGCTCTGCCTGAATCTAATAACAAAATCATAACTCAATTCAAACTATCCTAACTTCTCAAGCATACATTTAAAACCTCTAGTTTGAAATCAATACCATAAACCAATTAAAAAATATATAATTATTCTAAGTATTAAACTTTATAAAAAAATTGATAAATTTTTTCATATTTTTTGGATAATCCAACGGTTTGACCGTTTACCAAATAACATATAATAAAATCGAGCAACACAATATACACAGGTTCTGCTTGGATCCCAACAATAAAGCCGCAACTCAAACATATATCATTCTAACTTCTCATGCATACATTTAAAACCTTTAGTTTCTAATCAATTATACCAATCAAAAAAAGAATAGTCTAAGAAAATCAATTCAAATGACATAGAGATTCTCTTATTCATATTGTAACAAAAGAATAAGAAACGTAAAAATTCTCTTATATACTTTAAACTTGAAAGAAAATCAATTCAAATGACATGGAGTGTGCTTTATGATTTATTCATTTGTGCTTTATGGTTTATTCGTTAATAATGAAGTAAGCAAGAGGGTGAAATAGAAAATAATAAACCATGACAGAGGCAATGGCCAAGAACTATAAATGAAGAAAATTAAGAGAAGTTGTAGTGTTAGGATTAGAAGTCTAACAGCACTTCTAATATTAAGATTTTGAAGTTTCACTTCTGCAAAACAATGACATGCACTCTCAAATTTTTAATGGTAAATTAAAACCACTTTTTAAGTAAAAAAAGGCCAATCGACAAAATCGATACGCCCAACTTGGTTGGTACATAAATATGTAACCACTATGCCCATAAATATGTGACTTGGCCTGTGGAATGCTCTTACTTGCTGAATACCTTTCATCCCCTGTGTTTGATATATGCATAGTGGGGCTTGTGTAATGCAGATAATGCCGTCAAAATCTAAAAAAATAACACAACCTTATTCAGCTTATAAATATTAAAAAGTGGGATTTGTGTGATGCAGATAATGTCATTAAAATTTAAAAAAAAACACACCCTATTCGGCTTATAAATATTAAAAAAAAACATGAATGATCTCTAACCACCAACCTTCCACAACCCCTTATTCCCATCCACCACCACCATCCTCCCCCACAACCCCTCACTCACAATCCCTCACTACCCAACCTCAATAAAACCCACACGCCCTAAATACCTACACCGCGCACGCACCACCACTACCTCACATTCACAACACCACCGCCCTAACAGATTATTTATGACTAACAAAATGCAAGGAATACAAAAAAAGAAACAAATAAACAAAGAAAAAGAAAAAGAGTAAAGAAAAAGAAGGTATGTGATCCTCGTTGGGAGCAAAGTGCTTGAATAGAATGTTGCATTACTCGAATAACATTGAATTTTCTCCACATTTTTCATAACATAAATTAATAATCTATAGATTATCCAATTATGGGTCAAAGGGCTTCTTCTAGGTGGGCCATCAGTATTAACATAGTTGTATTACTAGAATGCAAACAAAAAAATGTGGTTACAATTAGAAGCTTCTTAATTAACTAAAGCCATCCAACAAAAAAATTATTAAAACTTTCATTTAAAAGAGAGATTATATGAAATTTACATTAAAGGAGGAAAAATAGAGAGCAAGTCGATAATTGATAAGGCAGGATCAGTGAAGATACCAAAATACGAAGACTTTAGAAAAGGAAAAATAGAGACAGAATCAACCAGTAAGACAAGACGATCAATGTCAGAGCCGGCACCCGACTACATATAGGACGACCCTCGACCCCAGCAGGAGCCATTAGAGGAGGTCAACTTAGGCACAGATGGTCGGTTGTCAAAGCCAATATACATCAACAAGACGTTAGCAATGGAGTTTAAATACAGCCTAGTTGAACTATTGATATAGTATTATGATGTATTTGCATGGAATTATGAGGAGAAGCCAAGGCTAGACGAAGAAGAACGGTACCTAACCTGGCTAAAGTAAGCAGCTCAGAAGTATCATCCTGAGCTAGAAGGCAAGATCAAGGCAGAAATTGAGAAGATACAAAAGGTCAAGTTCATAAAGCCTATACAGTACCCAACATGGCTGGAAAATATCATACCAGTGAAGAAGATGAATGGACAAATTAGGATATGTGTTGACTTTAAAGATTTGAATAAAGCATGCCCAAAAGATGAGTTTTCCCTACCACACATTAATGGATTGGTAGATGCCATCTCAGGCCATGAGATGTTCTTCTTTATGGACGGGTTCAATAGCTACAACCAGATTAGAATGACACCTGTTGATGCAGAGAAAACGGCGCTTTGAACACCGGTAGGTAATTTCTATTGCACTGTTATGCCATTTAGATTAAAGAATGCTGGCGCAACATATCAACGAGCTATGGTGGCAGTATTTCATGATATGCTGCACCAGATAGTTGAAGATTATGTGGATGACCTAGTGGTGAAATCAAAGAAGCAGCAAGACTAACTGGTCGACTTGGAGGCAGTATTCAAGAGGTGTGCATCTGCTTAAACGTGCGTTCGGGGTAACAGCAGGAAAAATCTTGGGATTCTTTATCCATCGACACGGAATAGAGGCGGACAACAAGAAAATGAAGTCTATAATAAGCATGCCTCCTCATTGGTCTTAAAAGTCCTTAAAAGGGTTCTTAGGAAAAATCTCCTACTTACGGCGCTTCATCCCAGCATTAGTAGAGACGACATACCCCTTCTCCGAGCTGCTCAGGGGAAACACGAAGTTCGAGTGGATTACAGAGTACCGGCAGGCTTTTGACAGGGTTAAGGAAGCTTTAATCTCTCCCCAAACCATAACTGCGCCACTGCCCGAAAAGCCGCTCAAACTATACCTCACATCCACAACGATGTCTATTGAGGCCCTATTAGTACAAGAAGTCAAAGGTGTTGAGCGATCAGTATACTAGATCAGTAGAAACATAAGAGGCCCATAGGAGAGGTACACCCCGTTAGAGAGATATTGCCTTGCATTAGTATTCACAGCACAAAAAATAAGACACTACTTCCTAGCCCACCAGATCGAAGTGGTAACCAAATGCAACCCCATCCGATTTTTACTTAGCAAGCTGGCATTGACAGGATGGGCAGCTAGGTGGATGTTAGCTTTAGCCGAGTTTGATATTGTGTGAACGGTGCCTTGAACAATCAAGTGCCAAGCTCTAGCTGAACTACTTGCATAATTTCCTGAGCAGGCCATCGAGGCAGTAAGTGAGGAGCTACCAGGAGACATGTATAACACTGTGTTCACAGAGAGATCTAATGAATGGTGGATCCTACAGTTCGATGGCGCCGCAACATGGGGTATGAGAGGAGAAGAAGCAATTCTGACTCGTCAGGAGTCCGATATGAGGATTAAATTGGTCTACAAATTTTAGTTCAACTGCTCGAATAACAAAGCTAAGTACGAGGCACTTATTATGGGTCTTCTAGCAGCAGAACGCATAGGAGTTGGGAGATTGAAGATCTTGGTAGATTCAAGCCTGGTGGTAAAATAGTTGACAGGAGAGTTTGGGCTAAATGAAGCTGCTCTAGCGACATATAGAACAATGGTACAGAAGTAACTAGAGAAATTTAAGAAAGTGAGAATCGAGCATGTACCAAGATTAGCTAATCAGCTACTCGACGCATTGGCCACACTGGGGGCAAAGCTTCTATTATCAAAGGATGCAACGACTATCACTGTGAGAAAGAAACATGAGCCAGCCACCCTCTTGGGGTTGTTCCCAAGCTAACTTGGAAAAGATTGGTGATTCCCCATTGTTACTCAGCTACATACTAGCCAAGGGACAACCCCCATGGCTGAATTGGCCAAGTTCACATTGATTGAGGAGGAGCTCTATTATCGAACGGCAGGAGAACTACTAGCCCAGTGTCTAGACAAAGAGGAAGCTAGGCAGAAGCTACACCACATTCAAGAACAAACTTGTGGAGAAGTAGATGTAAGCCTATACAGAGTAGTTCAAAGGCAAGGGTACTATTGTCCAGAAATGTCGAGGGATGCCATCCGACTACAAGGGGAGTGTGTCCGCTGCCAGGCCGCAACCCTCGGGGAGAAATGTTCACTCGACGAGGTAACAACTGATTTGAGGACCCTATACTTAGAGTACTTACAAGCAGGGGCACTCCCACTAGACCTAACGATAGCAGCTTGGGTCAAGAAACAATCGCTGAGATTCTTCATCAAGCAGGATCAGTTATTCTAAAGGAGTGTAGAAGGGAACCCGCTACGATGCGTGGCATATGAGGAAATAGACGAACTATTGAGGGCAGCTCATCAAGGAGAGCACCAGGGAGGAACTCAGCTATACCAGCAATTACTTCACCGAGGATATTACTGGCCAACTATTGAAGAAGATACCAAAAAATATGTCAAAAAATGTCAAACTTGCCAGAAGCATGGAGATACGATACACGCTCCAGTAGTAGATCTACACAATTTGAGGACCCCGTGGCCTTTCTATACGTGGGACATGGATCTCATAGGACTAATACACCCTCAGGTGAGGGGACATCGGTGGATTCTTGCACCCTAGAAGTATTTACCAAGTGGGTTGAAGCAATACTGATGAATAAAGCAGTAACAGATGTAGTTGAAAATTTCATTAGAGAGTACATCATATGTCGATTTAGGATTCCCCGAGTCATGCCATCGAATAATGGTACGCTCTTCATCAACAAACAAGTCCAGAAGTTGCTTGACTCTTACAAAATTAAGCACCACAAATCGTCACCTTACTACCCCAAGGGGAACAAGCATGCCGAGGCAATAAACAAGATTTTGATCAAAATACTGAGTAAGAAGATGGAAGAAAATGGGAAGGCATGGCCAGATCACCTTCTAGTACCACTATGGGGCTACCGAACTGCACAAAGACCCTCTACTATAGCCTCACCCTACTCACTAGTGTGTGGGTCAGAAGCTATACTATTGGTTGAGTTGGCAGTACCTTCAGCCAGAATGGCTTTAGCCGTGGGATGAAACCCACACCATCAACTGATGGACTTGGAAGCAATTAAGGAAAGAAGATGTAAAACGAGTGACAAGCTAGAAAACACACAACAGGCAAGAGCAAAAGCGTATAATAAAATAGTGCAGTGGCGAGACTTCAGAGGGGGGGACATAGTGTGGAAGCTAGCGAACCCAATCATGAGAGGCTTGTCGATGCCCAAATTCACTCCCAAGTGGGAAGGACCATTCAGAGTCGTGCAAGATAGTACCAATGGTTACTACAAGTTAGCTAGAGTCAGTGACAATTTCAAAACTGGCCCTGTTAATGTTAAATTTGTAAAGAAGTATTATGCAAAAGAACACGAGAGTAATAGAATTTCCAATAAAAAGTCATGCTTTCAATAAATGTGTTTTCGTTAATCGACGTAATATGAGAAAGAAATAAAAAGGGGGAGGAAAAGAAAAAGCTACACTAGGCCCTTCAGGGCCTTGTCATCTGAGCATATCTCGGAAAAAGCAGGGTCATCAACAGGAACTTGAGCTTGCTCCACCTCCAACTCTCGCTGCGCGATAATAAGATATGATTTTGCAGTCGCCAAAGAAACCTTCAGGTTCTCAATTCGTTGGGCCACCAAATCAACATAAAGTTTCTTCTCGCACGCCCGAGCTAGAGATTCAGAGTGACGCAGTATAGAGCGAATCAGCTCAAGCCTTGCACAAAGCCACAAAGATTCAATTTCACAAGCTCCAGATCATAGAGTATGTTGGAAGTGGAATCCAATGTCGCATGGTCTAGTTCCCCAATGAAAAAATTTGACAGTTGCCGAACTAAGGAACTAAACTCCTTGAGGTTAAAGCTCAACAGGGCAGAACTCACTAAATCGAAGTTCGAGAAAGTCATAGGATGATGAGCATGAATCGCCTCCAAAATCTTCAAATCTTCTGGATTGACTTTATACCCAAAAAAGGAGACACGAGCCTGGTCTGTGTGTCTGAGTCCTCCTTTAGGGTTTTACTCGGGTAGCATGATAGCCCCTACCACAGTCTCAGCTCTAACTTTCGGCTCCATGATGACGATACCTGGTATTTCTTCACCTAAGTCAAGCTCCTCTATATTTGACCGCTTCACAGACTCTCCCCCGGCATAAGACTCCTCTACCTCGAGAAGTTAAAAATTAAGCAAGGAGTCTGTGCTCGTAGGAGCCTCCATCCGAATCGCATCTCCCACCTCTGCCTCAATACCGAGCTTGGGCCTAGTTTTTCTATGGCTTCATCAGCTGAGGTGTCGAAGCCTGAGGTAGAAAGGAAAGGGACCTCCTCAGAAAATGACGAGGAGGAAGTTACTTCCTCCTCTAGGCGAACTAGCAGAACCAACCTGCTTCTCGGTGATCTCGACAGTCGGGACAACGAACCACCTTTGATGAGAAGTGGGCGATCCTGTAATAGGAACATTTGAGGGAGGAGCGGAGCTCTCTTTCCCGACGGAATCAACTGATCTAACTTATCCCTCAAGGACTTCAGCTTCTAGGGCAGACTCGTGCCTTCGACTAAGGGCTGGCTGTTACGTAATGGGGATATCATCTTCTGAGTCACTCTGTCGGCTTTGGAGATGAGAAGAACAACGAAGGGATTAGAAGGAATAAGGAAGAAGAGGGAGAAACATAAACATGTGGAGTCACAAATAAAAATAAATAAAATAAAAAGAAATAAAAATACCTGACAAAGACGTTTCAACGAACGGCTACTCCCAATGCGTTCTTGATCAGGCATGAGGGGACCACCCTGAACCACTTTCTGTGTAGGCTTCTCGGCTTTCCTGGCCGCCTGGGCCATGGAGCGAGTGACACGTCCTTCGACTGCCTGGAGGGGAGTGGCAACAATCACGTCCAGTAAGAAAGAATGTGGGGTAACGTTGTCTAAAATAGCGAATCTTCTACAGGTGCTACCGACTTGCTTCCTACTCTGAAGGTGGCAGGTGATAATGGACTTAAGCAGAGGACGGGCAATGGCTATTGTGGGCTCAATAGAGGGGAGTGCGAAAAGGAGTCGAGATTCCTTCTCCAATACAAAGAGTAGCCGGAGGTGTATCGACCAATTCAACCACGAGAAGAGAGTTCGACCACTAGCAAGAGAAAAGATATGACAATGTTCCCAAGTAAAAAAGGTTCGTAGCTGTCAACATAAGAACATGGCTGAAGGAAGTGAACGGGGCTTCCCTGGTCAAAATTGAATTGCCGTAGTACACAATCGGGTCAGTAAACAGAGACCCCCGTGCCATCCTTAGTAAGATAGGGAAGGAAGCCAGGGATCAACATGGATAAGACGGTTAAGTGTGAATTGTTCAGAGAAGTGGTTGTCTCAAGTTGCAGATGTTGGGGTGAATCAAAATACCAGTAGGGAAACACTACCTCAGTTGGTGCCGAGGTATAGGGGCAGAATGAAAAATTGTCAGCTTTGTTGAAAAATTTGAAGGCATCCTTTGTAGAACTTTGGCCGCTCCATCAAAGGATCAATGGATAGTCATTGTTAACCTTTTCGGTGACAACTTGGCCTTCAGCATTAGTAACTCGAACTTTCCTTGTGCGTGTAAAAGAGAGGGGGCTGGGTGTAAAGCCAAGGAAACACTCGAATAAGAATGCTTAGAGGAAGGCAATGGCGGAAAAAGTTGCAACCTCGTATCTTCTAATGGAGCGTTCCATCTCAATTTTTATGAGGTTTAGCCAATGGTACAATGTTACAAGGAAGAGAGGATCCCGGGGAACATGTTCTCTTCTGGCTAATTGGACGACTAGAGGAAAGACAAGTGGAGATACGCTATCTGGCAGACTACCAAGAATAATAAAAGTTGATAAATAGAGGGAGATGAAAACAGCGAGGTAAATATTAGTCTCGTGACCCTCTCTTGGAAACTCTACTCTTTCGTCCCCTCCGACGTGCTTTGGCTGAATGTCTTTGAAAAAATATCGTATCCATGAAGCGTATCTGGACTTGGAAGAGGAACAATGGTTCTCTAAAGGAGCTCGGGTATCGTCAAAGTGGCTACCATAACTAGCAGAGCGAGTCAAGCAAGATTGTAGCTGGGATACTATAGCACGGTCAGAAGGGGTCAGCATATCGAGATTGAAGACCGCTCCCCTGTGAATATCAAGATGGAGAAGTATAGAGACATTCTCGAGCGTAGGGGTCCACTCACCCCAAGGGCTGATGAACGTATGAGAATATGTGCTCCAATAATTAATAAGCGCCTCCAAGCTGGCAACACTTCATTGGAAGTGAAGGGTACAAGTTAACATAATGGAGGGAAGGACGCCAACACAATCGAGGATGAGACGCATGTCATCCTCGTGGCTAACCGCTTCAACCCATTCCGCCCAACTGAAGGGAGGATTCACTAGAGTCTTAAACTGTAAATAGGAGTATGGGTAATTGCCCCTTTCAATCTGTAGGCGAGTGATAAAAGAAGGAGTGATCATCTCTGCCCCCTTATAAGATGCTTTTGGATAAAGAAGCAGGGGGCGATCGACAATAGTCGTGTTAGGGACGAAGGTGTCCATTGCCTTCTAGAAGGCATCGTTCTTTCCCCCGAAGAATGGTGCTAAACACCATCCAGTCTGAGCAATCGCAGGGTGAGCTTCCAAGTAGGCCCTGCGGTCACCAATGTTAACGTCAGATGAGCGGGCAGCACGTGAGGCCATCAAAATGAACAGAGAAATGAGGAGCTAAAAAGGGGATAAGTGGAATAAGAATTTTCCGAATAATGTGGGGACCAAATGGGGGTTACGGCGCTATTTAAAACTGAAAGACGAAAGGCGAAGAGGAAAAACGCATTTGTGAGCCGGCATTCGGGAAATGAGGCGATACGACAGCTGGCAATACTATGCATGCGCATGAGGCAGCGTGTGGAATACATGTGCAGGAGGAACGCGAGTAACTCATACGCGCGTAGGGGGCAAAATGTAGATGGCCCGATTAAGGAATCTCATTTAATATCAACGAATCCAAATGAGATTACTATTTAAGTTACTCAAGTCGGTACCTTATGTCAAAAGAATAGCAAGGAAATAAAGGAGGATGACAATCCCACAAATGAACGCTGAGATTAAGGGGAAGCAGGGTGATTCAAGTAACCTGAGCCTAGATTAATTTTTTTTTGAATACGTCAGTAAAGATAAATATACATATCAAAGAGCTGATTGCCCTAGCCCGGTTCGGGTGGGTCAAATAAAGAATATGGCCGGAGCAAGGTAGGAACCCGGCAATTCATGATCAGCACTAATTCGAGTTACTCGAGTAGAATCACTCGAGTGGCTTAAAGTGCTCGACGGGCTTGAAATTACATTTCGCCAAAGAGTTGTACTCTATGCGCCTCGAATCCTATGAAGACCGACATTAAACTCACCCGAGTTGGTG
Organism: Heliamphora exappendiculata; assembly: GCA_034768845.1. NCBI lineage: Eukaryota > Viridiplantae > Streptophyta > Magnoliopsida > Ericales > Sarraceniaceae > Heliamphora > Heliamphora exappendiculata. Next base: position 17,667,382 of record JAOTRH010000020.1, on the reverse strand, counting down.
AGCATCTGAGCTACTAGGATCCCCACTAGCTCGGATAGATAAAGTTACTGGCCCAAACACCATAAGGATAAAAAGGGAATGTGATGATCGAAATATAACCATTTCAGATACAGAGGAACCCAAATTCGATCGACTCGGGTCATTTAAATTCGAGCTACTAGGACCCCCAGTTGCTCGACCACCTAATGTTGTTATTCACCGTGCAAAAATACATAATATGCCACAGCACAGACTGTGAAGCGTAGCCCTGACTACGAATGAAGATATTTCACAACACAAATTGTGAAGCGTAGCCTTGACTACTTAACAATATTATCATGGCATAAACCATGAAGACAGCCCAGACTGTATTATTGCTACGACACAGGTCGTGAAGACAGCACATGTTGTGTAGCTCTGACTACCTGATTACTATGATATAGCACAGACTGAGCAAAGGCAAACATAGATATAGCACAGACTATATCAATATAGATTCCTCCGAGAATCGAAAGACTATCCCAGAGACAATGAAGACAATGACAGTACACTCCTACATGGGATGTTGGGAGACTGGCTTGGTAGCTAAAGAAATGATTTGTCGAACCACAGGACCCTCCCACTCGAGTGACCACGAGTCACTCGACCCGAGTGGGTCGGGTACCTGACCTGAATGGGTCGGGTGCCCACGGGGCACCCGATGGCCGACCTAGTTGAGTTAGAGTAGAACATTGATGGTTAATCGGCGATCTTATCTCTTAATCCCAGAGATTACCTCTCTTGATTCAATTATATATCTGAGAATCCCATTCTAATCGTAATAATTTCATCAGATGATTATAAATAGAATGGATAGTCATGCTCTAAAGGGATCATAATTTTGATATCACGCAACATGTGTTTATATTGCCAATACTCCAAACTCAATTAACTTTCTCTTTCACTCAACCTGATCTCTCTTCGATTCTGTATTTTTTGGTTACTTCGCATATTTCACATTTTCATTATTGTCGATTATTCATTATTCTAAAAAAAATCCTACAAGTACAATGCATAAAACACTACATGTTTTATCGCATATATGTGTATTATTACAAAAAGTGCTGCATTATGGGTCTCACTATATTATTTACTAATATAATACTGCTGCATATTTGTGCATTGTTTCATTCATTAGTTTATGTATTGTACACATATTTATTATTATTTTGAGTCATGGACATTGAGAGAGAGAGAGAGCACTCAAATCGAGTAGATTACCCACTTTTAAATGGTCTTAACACATGTGACTGCATGAAAGGGGGTTAGAGAAAAGTGAGAATTGAGAAGTGAGAAACCCCTGGGCCCCTCCATTTTTTGTGCTACGGCAAAGGCAAGTGAGAACCCCACAGCTTTAGCCTTTAGCCCCATCCCGATATAAAGAGAAAAGTAACTTTCTCAAAAAAATGAATTCAGAGTTGTGTTGAGTTTCTGTGCAATGCATTAGTATCTCCTCAACTCTCAACTACACAATTCTCTCTCACTTTCTCTCTTTCTTGTACCTACAATGTACTAATGAAAAATGCTCAAAACGCAAACTTTTAACTGTAGAAATTACAGATATTGTATTCTATTCATTTATTTGCACTAGGATTTATAAGTATTATGAATTTTAATACAAATGGATAATTATAATTTAATTTCTATAATCAATATGTAGTTAAAATTTTTTGTAAGTAATATTATGGTATAATAATACAGTTACGCAACTTTCAATGTTTTCTTAGTACTACTTATTCATACATGCTCAACCTCTATTTAGTCTAGTTTTTTTAAAAAGTTGTTTTTTTTGTTTAAAAATTTCTTAAAAACTCATTTGTTTGGCATTCTATTATAATTAATTAGTTTTGATTCCTCGATAATGGGCTCCAAATCTTTTGGTCCGACCTAAGATAGAAGAAAAAAACTATTACAAAAGAGGTCGGAGTTTCCTCTGGCAGGTTCTCTCTAACGGTCAAATTAGAACTCTGATAAAATAACTCTCAAGCTAGCATAAAATCTCACTCCACTCAATTGTTAGTTCTAAAATATGTACATTTTTCTTATTCGGTTACTCTCTTTATGCATTTGTTAAATTACGTGGTCAACCAACTACATGGAAACTACTATAACAGAATTAAAAAAAATTTGGAGTCACTCCACGCGCCTTCCACAATACTCGCCTTCTGATCAAGAGATACGGCTAATCAACCGTGTCCCTTCCTACCAACATCGCCCAGGTTACTCACCTTTGTTCGTAGGAGGATTGTACTGGACTTTCTTAAGCTATACCTTGGGCTCACACAATCTTCCAGTCTAAAGCACCCATTCTCCCATCAAGATTTTTTTAAAAAATTTTTTAACCTATTTTTTTATAAAGAACCAAAAAATCAAAGAACTTAAAAACAAACTATGCAAAACACACGCTCATTAGTCATTTGTCACTCTTCCTCAACCTCAACCCGCTTTTGGTCACGTTCCCTTTTAATTTAAATTATTTTCTGCTGAAAGTTTATGAAACTCTTTCTCTGACAACATACCATTTGCTGTCCTCCACGTTCACCCATCGGAAAAATCAGTGAAAAAGCAAAAAGCAAAAGGCAAAAAGTCCCACCAACCCTTCTACCAGAAACACCACTTTGATCCGAATCTCTCCTTCCACGTTTTAAAGTTCGCACTGAATATCCTCTCTTCCCCTTTCGTGGTCTTTATTTATCAATCTGACAATCGATCGATCGATCTCTCTTAGGGCTTTGGCCATTAGCCTTAAAGGAGGACTGAGGAGGAAGTTCTAAGCGAGAGTTATTCAGAGTGGCTTCCAGCAATCATTTCTTGATCACATTTTTTCTGATTACCCTTTTTAGCAGTTTAATTTTTAGCCGTGAATATATGCAGGTGCTTATTCTCATTTCTCCTCCATGGGGAAGAAAACAGGGTCCTCGTGGTTGACCGCCGTTAAAAGGGCCTTTAGATCTCCCACTAAGGAGAGTGAAAAAAGGAATATTGACAGAAGGAGAGAGGAACCCAACGGCAACCAAGATGATCTACAACAGGACGGACGAGAAGATAAGGTCCGAGTTCTTGCGTAACTTTTGTTTTGTATGATATGAATGTATGCTTTTAATTTCTTCATGCGTTTCCTTTCCAGGTTTCTTTTTGATTGATTCATTATATACATATGTGCAGAAACGAGAGAAACGAAGATGGCTTTTCCGGAAGCCTGCGACCCCAGAAAGAGCAATGCAGCAAGCACCACCGAAAATGACGAGTACGGCTGGCGGTGATGGTGCTGCGTTTGTGAGCAGCATCTTGGATGCTGCAGCTGCTGCCACCGCTGAGCAAAGACGAGCCATTGCAGTTGCAGTGGCCACAGCCCAATCGGCCGTGGAGGTTGCGCGCCTCGCCGGGCCGCCTCCGCCGCCTAATTTTTCCAGGGAACAATACGCTGCCATTGTTATTCAGACAGCATTCAGAGGATATTTAGTGAGATAAATAGCTACAGCTCTGGTTAATTACCATTATTCGCTAGTAATTTTGTTAATTTGAAAATATAGGGTTTTAATTACTTCAAAACTGGTGAGATTTCATGGTGTTTGCTGTATTAATTATATAATGTTGAGAAGAGATTAAGTTGATTGACTTAATTTGGTGGTTTATATGTGAAGGCAAGGAGAGCTCTCCGAGCGCTGAAAGGGCTTGTAAAGTTGCAAGCATTAGTGAGGGGTCACAACGTTCGAAAGCAAGCAAAGATGACACTCAAGTGCATGCAAGCTCTTGTTCGAGTGCAGGCCCGGGTGCTGGATCAACGCATGAAGCAATCACAAGAAGGTAGCAGAAAATCAACATTTAGCGACACCCATAGCTTATGGGAATCACGATATCCTCAAGATACTTCTGATAGAAAGTCAATGGTACGTACGTAGTGCGTAGTGGATTAATTTTACCCAATCCTTCGATCGTTTAATTCATCAAATTTGTCAGTATGAGATTAATTCTTTTCGTTTACAATTAAAGGCCATTATCAATGTATCTATCTATCATATCTATCTATCTATCTATCTCAGTCAAGAGATGGAAGTAGCATTGCTGATGATTGGGACGAACGCCCACACACAGTTGAGGAAGTGAAAGCGATGCTACAAAATAAAAAGGAGGCTGCTATAAAGCGTGAGAAAACCTTATCTCACGCATTCTCTCAACAGGTTCATTGTTCTCTCTCTCTCTCTCTCTCTCTCTCTCTCTCAGTCACTGACT
>JAOTRH010000020.1:17623119-17663031 GCA_034768845.1 Heliamphora exappendiculata | reverse complement strand
TATATATATATATATATAATGCCTAGCTAGGAATAGGATACCAACTGGTTGGAGTCAGGTAGATGCATGGATGGATGCTGAATTTTAGTTTAGAGGGGAGAAAGGTTCATACAATCTCTTACGAGGCATATATTATATTTTTTTAGAAAAATTGGTGAGCGAATTTATGTAATCCTAAAATATTTATGACTAATACTACTATAATTAGGAAATTTTTTGGAACTTAGGAGTCAACCACCCCATCCACCCCTCCTTAGCTCCGTGTCTATGGGTAGATGATGACTGTTCGTCTTTGGGCTAATTTCTGCAATGCCTTAAGCTTGATCAGCTATATATGCCGGCCCTTGTTATGTAACTAATTAATTGTGAGCTAATTATGTAACTAATTAATTGTGAGCTAATTAATTGTTGAAAATGTTCTGCAATGAAATGACAAAAGATGTGGAGCAGTAGGAGTAGCAGGAACCAATCATTTGGGGATGAAGATGAGGTTGGGGAGAGACCTCAGTGGCTGGATAGGTGGATGGCAGCGAAGCCGTGGGAGAGCATGGGAAGAGCATCAACTGACCAGAGAGACAGAGAGTGTATTAAAACTGTAGAAATCGACAGCTCAGAGCCATACTCATACTTGGCAGTTGCTCCTCCTTTCCAACTGTCAAACCAACCCCAACCCCAACCCCAATATCCACAGCATCACGGCCACCGAAGATCAAATTCACAATCTCATGCTTCTCCTCTTCATCGAGCCCACCAAAGCCTCCACCCCTCCCCTGCACTTACGCCCTCTTCATCCAAAGCAAGACCTCTTCAAATCTGTTCTGCAAGTCCCCGCTACTGCGCAAGAGAAGAAAGAAGCTACCACACAGCGGATCACACGCCAAGTTTAAGGTCTAATTACTACTACAATGGGTGTTTGCAGCAGCACTACACGAGGGGTACAAGTAGTGGGGCTGGTGGAGGCGGAGGTGGTACAATGCCCAATTACATGGCTGCAACGGAGTCTGCTAAGGCCAGGGCACGGTCACAGAGTGCACCAAGGCAGAGGCCATCAACACCAGAGAGAGAACGAGTTGGGTCAATTAAAAAGCGGTTTTTATTCCCAGAGCCAGAGCCATACATTAATGCAGCAGGAAGGAGATATGGATCAGGGTATGGACAGAATTTGAGGAGTCAGAGTCAGAGTCGGAGTCGGAGTCGGAGTACAAGCTTCAAGGGCAGCGTAAGTGGATTGCTGCATTTGGGGATGGAACAACAATCCAACTATTCTTCTTGCTGCACGGACAGCATTGGTGGTGAGATATCTCCTCCGTCAACCAGTGACCTTAGGAGGTGGTTGGGATGATTAATTCATGACCAAATGTTGTTTGTTGTGACCTGATCAGATACACATTTCAACTTGTTTGGTTTCTTGTTGTTCATTTTAATCACATTTCTAATCGTCTACAAGACAGACCACTTCTAATTATTAACCAGGTTTAACTGGCAATGATGCATGATTTCCCCACTATCATCACTTATTCTTCTGTTCATTCTATTTTGGTTTCATTCTAGTTGTTTTAGATAGGTAACAGTTGATTACTAAAGAGAACGAAAACTATTCATTGATAGGAGAATAGAGTTTTACATTGATTATCAATTGATACATTAATTTCATATTATTGAGCAGAAATTAACACACAACCCCCACCCTCCACCCAAAAAAAAAAAAAACAATAAAGTACACTAGGCATATTAATTGCGGTCAAATTGAACTTCACGTGACAATAATAAAAAAACAGCAAATAACTTCTCCTGCCAACAAGTAAATCCGTGAAAAAGAAAAAAAACTATATATGTCAATTAAATAAATTTTCATCTGCCATGTGATGTCTCTGGCAGTGACAGAGAAAAAAGGAAAATGATGGAAGACACGAAAGAGTAGCTAGTGCTATATTGCTATATTGCTATATTGCTATATTGCTAATGGAATCCTCAAAGGCATTTTCTTCTCAAACTCAACGTTGGGCAGTCAAAAGCAATAGTGGGTGGGTCCTGCACTACTGAATGAATGTTTTATGAGCTTTTAATCCTGGTAATTGTATCTCTTTGATGCAGCCTACCAAACCAATACCATCTATCTTTTTCACTGTATACAATTGTCAATTAATATCTTCCCATCCCAGTTGCCAAGGGCACACTCATCTTTTGTGAGTTAAAACAAGTTTTTTCACTCAATTGTTAATGCTCTCATCCCCTCTCAATTATTTTCCTTTTAATTACAAATTGTTCGATTGTCCGTCCGGCGATCCTTTTTCAATGGTGCTCCACCCACTTTTGGCAATTTTTCAACTACTCTTTGATAATTCACAAAATAAATAAAGTTCATTTGTTTCAGTACCACCCACACAAAATAAATAAATTTTATTATAATTAAACAATAAAATTTACTTTTATTTACCTAAAAACGCCATAGCAAAAGTCATTAGAAATTTTCCAAAAATATATAATGCCACTAGTCCTAGAAAATAGTAAAAGTAGTTACTAAGTAATAAGGGTATTTTATTCTAATTTAATTTAATAAATTTTAAAAATTATTTTTCAATTGGACCAAATGTGCAATGTTTTTAATATATATTTTGGGTTATCTTATTTTTTTGGCCCAGCTATCTCCATCAACTTCTCATACTACAAAGTACAAACTCTTTGGCGTCCACCCTCTCTCTCTCTTTAACCATAGGGTCTTGTTTGGGCTAGATTTTATAACTTTTGCTTCTTCTTTTTCTTTTTGTCTTTTATTAGTTTTTTTTTTGACTTTTTTTTTTTTTATTTTTTCGAATCGTTTTAATGAGATGATCAAGAAATATAAAAAAATTAATCGAAAGAAAAAAAATTTACTAAAGACAAAAGTAAACAATATTAAATTTAATTTATTAATTTATTTTGTTATTTTTTTAAAAAAAATTTAATATTTTGATTAAAAAATTACTTTTTCAACTTGTGTTAATAAAAATAGTCAAAAAAATATAATATTTTAACTAAATTTTTTTTTATATTAAATATAAAAATAAAAAAAATAAAATAAGAAAATAAATAAATAATTACCACAAACCGGAGACACAAAGCACCCAATCTCTTTAACCCATGTTGTTGCCGGCCACGTACCATAAGCATTGACCACCACAGGCAAACCCCTTTCCTTGTTTCTGACCCCAACCTTGGCTTGTTTTACAAATTTTTTTATTATATTAATAATTTCATTACTTTTGACTTCCGTATAATTCAATCTCAAAGCACACGAATACTTCTTTTTTGCTATATGGTAGCACTATCATTGAAGAAAAGAACAATTTTAATAAAGGTTCTATTATAATAGAATTTTAATTTTATAAAACTTTTTTTATAAATTTAATTTTATATAATAATTAACTGACGAAAATATTCTCAATATTTTATTTTTGTACATCTCTTAAATTAGGCAACATATCTCTCTCTCTCTCTTTTTGCACATCTCTTTAATTAAACAAATATATATATTAATTTGAAATTTTTTTAAATATTTTTCAAAAATAACGTATCCCTTAAACTAAGTAATATCTATCTCTGTTGGGCAAAATTATTCACCGCGATAACACATACAAACAATACACAATTACATACAAACGATATATTTTCAAAACTATTTTACAATACACATAAATCTTATACATTTTTAAATTCACAAAATCATTTATTTTGATATTTGTTTCAACTCATCGCAACTAAATGTGACCACTAATACATTTATCAGTATTAAATATAATATAAATATACTCCAGTTTACTACGCATATGCAACTGATATATTTATCAGTATTAAGTATTTGTTGCAATATTTTCTTATAATATAGTTTTAAATTGATAAAATGGATCAGTGGTTTAGGTGAGCTGTGTGTATTTAGTAATAACATGCAACTGATAATTGTATCAGTATTCAACAGATAAGTGCTTTCAAAATTGTTCAATACAAAATTTGCAACTGATAATTGTATCAGTTGCACACTGATCATATAGAGAATATGTATCAAAAAAATTTACCGAATCTTAACAGAACCCTTATGAGGGTGTCCGATACGAAAATTGCATCGTCGTCCCCCATCACGAACCACCTCACCTCTTCCATCTCCACTCGGGACGTTTCCCAAACGATCCACGAGATCCAAATCGCTGACCGGTGCCCATGCCGGTTCAAGGGAACCAACTCGTGTTGCCAGAGATTCTCACCTCTGAGAGGCTCTTGTCGGGGTTCATCTTCACCGCTCTATCTAGCCACGCCACGCTGATCATTGCATCCGGCTTCCACCTCATTTCGTCTTCACCTTCGGAAGGCCTTCGTGTCGCCGACCGGTGCCCCTGTCTGTTCGAGTAAGGGAACCGGCTCGTGTCGCCGAAAATTCTCACCTCCAGGAAGCTCTCGCCGGATATTCCCACTTCAAAAAATTTGTTTAAGCCTGAAGCTTTCCTTGGTTCTAGAGAAAGAGATAAAGGCGAAAATTGGAACTCCAAAATTTAGGAATTAAAAATTCTAAAATCTTAAATTTTTTTGGGGATTAGCTTTGATATTGCTTTTATAAATTTGAAACTCCTAAAATTTTGGTTGACAACCCACATAATCAATTGCTTGTATTATGAAAATGAAAAAAATCATGTTTTAAATAAATGTATATTAGACATAAAAAAATTTATTTCAAATAAGAAATGATTAAATCTCTATAAAAAAAATTTATAGAACTAAATCTCTTATGGTACCCTAAAAAAGAACTAATATTTAAATTTCTCTTAAAATTACTTTTTAATCAAACATACTGTTTACTTATTTCTAAATCTCCAACCTCCTACACCCATTTTCCCTCTCTCCCACCACATCTTTCCTTACCACCCACTAGCCCTCTTCCTCTTCAATTTACCCTCTCACCCCAGCCTCTTATTTTTCGAAGCCACCCCAACAAGATAAATTAAGATCTCCTGCCATGTAATTTTCATTTATTACAAGAATTTGACGATCACAAAAATGCCATGCAATTATTATGCAATGCATTAACTATTAAATTCTACCTATACAAGAATTGCCTAGTATTGAAACAAAATACAAAGAAGATGGATCAATTCAAAAGCACAAAGCCCGCTTAATGGTAAAAAGCTACTCGCAGCAACTTGGAGGCTGGAGTGGACTACAACTATTGCTAGAATGGAGACAATAAGAATGGTGCTTGCTTTGGCGGAAAAATATGAGCTTTTAGTATATCAATTTTATGTAAAATCAACTTTAATTAATGATGAACTTAAAGAGAAGATGTATGTAGAGCAACCACACGGCTAAATGGTAAAAGAAAAAGAAAAAAAAAGAATATCGAATTAAAAAAACACTATATGATTTGAAACAGAGTACCTCGGGCCTAGAATAGTAACTAGGCCTAAAACAATAACATTAAGTATTCTTATCAAAATAAATTTCAAAAAAAGTCAGAATACCTCGGGCCTAGAATAGTAACTTGGCCTAAAATGATAACATTAAGTATTCTTATTAAAATGAATTTCAAAGAAGTCAAAGTAAACTACGTGAAGAAAAGAGAAAAGAAAGACTTTCTCAATGTTTACCAATATATTGATGATTTGATCTATACAAACAATAAGCAATGGTCTAAGAATTTAAAATAACAATGATGAAAGAATACAACTTGACCGACCTTGATCGTATGATATTTTTTTCTTAACATTCAAGTAAAGCAATCCAATAAAATATTTATCTATCAAGAAAAATATCTTGACGACTTACTAAAGAAATTTTAAATATTTAATTGCAAGCCAGTCTCTACTCCGTTATCTCTAAATGAGAGTTGTAGCTGAATGATAGCGAAAAGGTTGGTGCTATAACATATTAGAAATTAATGGGTTTATTAAATTATTTGACAAATATCAAGCCAAGCACCATATATTTTGTGAATCTTATTTTCAATTTCATGCACGAGCCGAACAAGCTACATTATGCAGTAGCCAAATGGGTTTTTCATTTTCTTCAAGCCATTAAAAAAGCTCGACATTAAGTATGTAAAAAAAAATGGCAGTACGCTTCTATACAGACAATGATTGAGAGTTTCAATAGATGATCGAACGAGCACATCATGCTATGTATTCTGCCTTTGATATATATATATATATATATATATATATATATATATATATATCATGGAGTTCTAAAAAAGTGAAGGATGGTTGTTTTGTCATGGATAAAAGTAGGATATATTGCAGCTACAGATGTAACTTGTGAAGAAATCCAGCTAAGAATAATTCTTTAATGATATGGAGCACAAACAAGAACGCCCAACTACTATCTACTGTGATAATATGTCAGTCATAGTTATGAGTAAATTCAGTTTTCACAGCAGAACAAAGAACATTGAGCTTTGGCAGCATCTCATTAGAGACTTGGTACAAAAAACAAAAATCCAACTTGAATTTGTCAATTCTGAAAAGCAGCTAGTAGACATAATGACCAAAGCAATGGCAATATAATTTTTTTTCTCAATTTCATAAAAGCGTGAAAATTACAAACTAAAAAGGGGTGTTAGAACAGTAATTTGTAATCTTTTAGAATTATATAGAAAGTGGTAAAAGGTATCCATAGTAAAAATATCTATAAAAGTATGTAGAAGATAAGAATGTTATGTAAAAAGTATGTAGAAGATAAGAAGATAATAATAGCATCAACTTAAAAAATAATCAAGTCATATAATGTGCATTACAGAATTCTAGAAGTACATGGAGATGTAAGTTGATTTATAAATTGACTTTGTATTCATTCTCATAAAGTAAAAAAAAAAATGAAAACTTTACCTAAAAAACAAATGAAAACTTTACCTTCCATCTACATTTTTTCCCTTCCTCTTTCCTATTAATATTTCACAATCATCCCAAAATATCCTTTTGCACTCCAATAATTTCTGCTTCCTTATATTTGTAAGTTCCTCTTCCTCCCAAACAAACAATTCTCTTCCAAAATGAAACTATTAAATCTCTGTTTGTCTCTTTCAAACAAATATCAACCGAGCTCTCTTGTTTATTTATTACCAGACTGTATAACTTAAAAAATTATATTTAAAATTGGACTCATTGCACCATTGATCTTCCTAAACAGTTCTCTATCTGTCATTCTTAGTTCTGAATTTAATATATTTTTAGAAATTTGTGTGTAATAATTAATTCTTCTTTCCCACCTCAATAATATACGTTTACACTTTTGAAACTTTTATGTTTCAAAGTCATGAAAGAATAATTCAAACCTCTAGTAAGTTTTGTTGGAATTTTAATGGCTTAAATTTCTTACGCAACGGAAACGGAAACTTAAACTTTAATTCACACAAATCAAGTAAAGAACAAGAACATCCATAAGAACAAAAGAATTTACGTGGTTCGACTAACTGCTTATCTCCACGGAACAAGAAAAAAAAATCTACTATTATCAGTAAAATTACAATCACTCTCTCATACTCACACTGTATCTGTGATCTCAAACTTGACTCTCTCGCCGTCTCTCTGCACACACTCTAACCTTCTACCTTAGCCTCTTAGCTGTATGGATGTTCGTAGGTTTCTATAAAACATAAAATCCTTATATATTAAACCCCTTAGGTCAAAACTCATCCTTAACCGCCGTGCAGAAAATTACTGATGCACCTAGACTGCTCGAGTGGTCAAAACATGCTCTTGGTTTCTTATCTATAGAAACTCACCGCTCGAGCGGTTAACCCAACTTTTGGTTTTTCTTCACGCTCAACAAAAATTGTTTTGACCTCTTTCCAGCATTCCAACTCTATCCAATTCTCCTACCAACCTTGGATACTAAAATTCAAAACACCAAACCAACAATCTCTACATTGACTCGAATTTCTGAACCATCACCATCTTGAAGATCTGTCGGTTGACTCGTCCTGCACCCCTTTTATGGGTATGGGTGCTCCATCCTCTCTGTTCATCAAACTGAATGAACCTAGTCCAAATTCAAGCCACACTTGAATTTGACCCACTTGCAATCAACAGTTATCTCATTCTTGGACAGTTTTTCAAACTCCAAATTGCCAGTCTTCTAAGGTAACTTCACCTTCTCTGATACTGCTACTTGCCGCTGTTGACTTGAACCACAATCACCCATTTTTCTGGGTGAGCTTGTTTGACTGAGCTCCACCTTGACTGCTGCACTCTTCTTCTAACTGTCTGACATATTCTTCTTGTCAACCTGACTAAGCCCCAAATGTCTGTGTCTCGTGCCATCCCTGCTGAAATCAGTCTGTGTGATAGTGGTAACTCCACCTATCACCATGTTCCCTACCAATCTGTAGAGATTTTTGATTTTCTGCCCTTTCACGATAATCGTAGCACCTTTACTAACCTCCATTGCTCCACATTTTCTTGTGTATCCATAACCCAAAGAGTCCAATATCCCTACAGAAATTAAATTTTTCTTTAATCCTGAAACATGCTAAACATTCCTCAAGGCCTTTATAATTCCGTCAAACATTCTTATCTTCACTGTACCCGTTCCAATAGCTTGACAAGTCATGACATTCCCCACTAAAATTGTACTGTCGTTGCACGGCTTATGTGTGGCAAACCATTATTTGGTTGGACACATATGGTATAAGCATCATAAATTTAATATCCATGATTTTGACAAAAAATCAAAATCATAAGAAATTGAAAGTGCATCTCTGTCTACCTCATTATCTGACCGTTCTTCGGCAAAATTGACAGATTCTGAAGATACTTTTTCATTCTTTTTTTCTTCTAGATGTTGCTTCAATTCTTGTCACTGGCTCTTAAAGTGACCAGTTTTGTGGTAATAGAAACATTCCACGTTCTTTCTTGCATGTGACTTTGATCAAGATATCCCTTTATTGAAACCCTCATCACTGGATATATTCCTTCCTCCACCTGACTCAGACTTAGCCAACAACAGTCCATCTGCATCTGATTCACCATCCCTCTTCATCTTTTCATGTGACAAAAAAGCACTGATGACCTCTTCAAGTTCTAAAGTGTCCTTCTCGTACATCAGAGTCGTCACTAGATGATCATAAAATGTTGAAAGTGATGCCAATAGGAGTATCACCTTATCCTCATTATCAACCTTTACTCCAAACCCGAATAATTGTGTGATGAGCATATTAAACACATTGAGATGTTTCAAAAGGTTTTTATCTTCTCTTATTTGTAGTCTATACAGTTGTTTCTTCATGTACAACTTATTGGCAAAATTTTTCTTCATGTAGAGGTATTCTAGCTTCTGCCAGATCTCATATGCAGTCTCCACATGAATCACGTTGTGAATAACATTATCTCCCAAATTTAGCCGAATCGAACTCGCGACCCTAGCGTCAAGTTCCTCCCAATAGTCGTTGGTCATAATTTTTGGCTTCTTTGCCTTGCCGAGTAATACCTTGGAAATACCTTGTTGGATCAACAAATCCTTCATACACCTTTGCCATAGGAAAAAGTTATTCTTATTGGTAAACTTCTCGACTTCATACCTAATGTTTGTCATCTCTACTGCAATCTTGTGACCAAGCCTTTAACCTCGCTCTGATACCAGTTGTTGAAATTTTAATAGCTTAAATTCCCTACGCAACAGAAATAGAAACTTAGGCTTCAATCTACACAAAACAAATAAAGAACAAGAACACGAGAATTTATATGATTCGACTGGCTGCCTACCTCTACAGGATAAGAAGAAAGGATCCACTATTATCAATAAGGATGACAATCACTCTCTCTCACACTCACACTGTATTTGTGGCCACAAGTTTGAGCCTCTCGCCGTCTCTCTACACACACTCTAGCCTTCTACCTGAGCCTCTTAGGTGTATGGACGTTCTTAAGTTTCTATGAAACATAAAATTCTTATATATTAAGCTCCTTAGGTCAAAACTCAACCCTAACTGCCGCGCAGAAAATTGCTGATGTGCCCAGACCGCTCGAGCGGTCAAAACATACTTTCGATTTCTTGTCTGCAAAGACGCAGCACTCAAGCGGTCTTTTCATCGCTCGAGTGGTCAACCCAACTTCTAGTTTTTCCTTACACTCAACAGAAACTGCTTTGACCTCTTTTTAGCATTTCAACTCTGTTCGGTTCTCCTACTAACCTTAGATACCAAAATTTGAGACACCAAACCAACAAGTTTTCCATGCTCACGAAATTTATTAAAGAATTGTAAAACTTCTCATTTCAAAAAATTTCAACACTACTTTAATTGTGTATTAGAGATTATTTGCATCACATCTTTCAACTGCGTCCCAAATATTAAGCTTCAAAGAAATGAGCAATTAGATCTTTGGAATTCTCTTTCAATTACAGTTTCAACTCATTCATAAACATATGTTTATAACTCCATTTCTCAAAAATTTATCTCTGAAAAAACTAAAAACACCCACCGAACATCTTAACCAATTCTGATTTCTCAAGAATCATCCCATTAATAGAAATTAAATTAATTACCCAAAAATAGAAATTAAATTAATCGTGTTTCTCCTTTGTCTGTTATTAATTGTCACATTATTATTTTTTTTTTTTTGTATTTCTATCACCTTTCAAATTTTATTTTGGTTAGAATTTCTCTAGCCACATCCGTTCAATTTGTCTATGGTCATCGTAATGTAATAATTTATTAATAATAGTGAACAAGTAAAGAGTAGTGTCAAACTGTGAGACTCATTACTATTTTAATTTTTGTAATTAAATAGTTATATAAGAATTTACCTACATGATATTATATTTGAGCATGTATACTCATTATATAGGTGTGGTTAGTGGGTTCATTAGCATTTTAATAAATTTTATTAGATTTGTCTATGTGCGCAAATGCTCAAAAAATTTAATTTGAAAATAATTTTAAATTTTGATAATTCTCAAAAAAATATAAATTTTAAATTAATATAAAAATTAAAATATTAATTTTGGATTGGTAATTTAATTCTTTGGATACATGATATGTAGTAGGGATGGTAATTTCTTCTGCCCCGCCCCGACCCCGCTCTATTCCTGCTCCGCTTTGTAGGATTTTTTCCGCCCTCGATAACAAACGGGGTGGGGACGGTATTTGCTCTTTCTGTCCCATTTTTATAATTTTGTTAATATAATAAGTTCAAAATATTAAAATATTAAATTTATCTCTATTTTTTTTATATTTTGTATATTTAGTTATATTAATTCATCAACTATTATTTTTTATTTATTATATTATTTATAACTTTTATTAATATTACTATTTTAAATCTAAAAAATTATACCTAAAATATTCTCGTACTCACCCCGTTCTCCACAACTTCTATATTTTCTTCTGTTCCTACTCCAATCAAATAAGGAACAAAAATAAAAAAATTAATTTTCAACTCTATCCCGTTCCATTGACATTGCTAACATGAAGGTGTATATATAGATAGGTGTACACTTAAAACAATGTGGCCCCACACCCCAAGCTTCTCAAGGAAGTTAGAATTCCCAAGACAACCGCCACCTTTGTCTTCTCTTTTCTCTCATTTTGCATTCTATTTTTCTCTCTTTTTCTCTCCCTAAAGTCTACATGCAAGACAAGTTTAAAGCCCCTCATTCTCTCAAAAATTTGGAGCCTTTAACCTCGGAATCAATCAACGACCAAGTGAAAAGTTTGTTATACGCGTTGAGGGCTTTGATTACAACCGAACGATTTTTGAATTTGGCGAGTTTGGGCCTTCCAGCAAATGTTTAGTTTTTTACTTTCGACTAATCGAAGTAGGATTCTTACTCTTCTATATTTCTTTATGACATATCTGTAATTAATTATATTCTATTATATTTCTTGTTTTTACCATGAGAATTGTATGAATTTGAAACCCTAATTTTGGGTGTGTAGTGTTTATTGGATTTAACTTGAGTTTGTTGAGAGATAATGATGATTGAAGCATAAAATGTGTTAAATTTGTGTTTTTAACTATGGTTATAATATATTTGCATTATTTGAGAATAATGTATTTAAATGTAGAGTTTAATTGGAGTTTGACTTGGATTTAAAATCATGGAGATATAATTTTGTTTATATTTGAAAAAAATATATTTGAATTGGGTTTTGGTTGAAACCCTTGTTGGATTTAAAAACTTGGGGGTTTTCATTTAAATTGCCATTGGATATCGAATTTGAGGTATTATGTTGATTTTGTGAATCGAATCATTGATTATGTAGTAAATACATGTGTAATTAGGTGAAAATCATGTGCAATTGTTGAGGGACTAATATTATTGAGATGATATGTTGTAAATATTAAAGAGAATTTTAAATTAATGTGGGTTTAGCTAGCTTTTCGGTGAAATACCAAAAATTTGCGTGAGAATGGGTGTCCGGATCCTTGGTTTAATTCCCAAAAATGTAGTTGAAGTGTCCCGTTCTTTCTGATGATGTTCTCAAAAAGGTGGGAATATTTGTGTGGTAATTATATATTTACCAATGTGTTGTTAATTGAGAACGGTTGTATTGGTAATTATATAATCTATATATTGCCTATCGGTGCCTTAAGTTGGCCTAATTGTAAGGAAAATGTATGAGAATTTATAATTACCCAATTGTGTTGATTAGGATATGGGAATATGAATGTTTGTAAATCATGAAAAAATTGGATATTTTTTTGGGTCGGGTTCATTGTTATAGAATTATTCTTTACCTATCGAGCATGTTTCATATAGATTGTTAAAATTTTATTGAGTCTCAGCTTACATTGTTTGCATGACAAATTTTCAAGTATTGATGGCGTGGAGAGATCATAGAGGGAATTCAAACATGTTTTTGGGTTTTAATTTCTTTTGATTGCTTAAAGAACTCAATTCTATGCACTTTAGTGAATTATAATAGAAAGATGTAACTAGAATTTAGAAAGTGGTTGATGAACGTAATTATGCTCATAGGAGGATGAACTTATGAATTCATGAGTTGTAAGACCTTATGGCCATAAATTTTATGTTTCGGATAAACGAAATGTGATTTGTTCATTGTGGGAGATCTTGAGATGATAATTCAGTTACATTTTAATGGTTTAAAGTTTGTTTTTATAAAGTTTTGTATTCTTGAATTCACCTTTTTCAAAGGAAGTGTTGGCTGGTAATAATTTTAAGTAAAATAAGTTTTCTAGTACTGTGCTCTTGGGTGAGTCACTACTCGAGTGGTCTTGGGTCCACTCGAGCGGTCTACTATTCGAGAGGATGGGGTTTTAGCTCTGCCAGGTGACCGTTTGAGTGGTCTTGGGTCTGCTCAAGCGGACTCACCTTGGTTGAGTTGAAACTTTGTTTTCATTATACAAAAATATCTTTTTTATTCGAACTTCATTTCTGAACCTCTTTGTGTTCAAATTGAAGCTTGAAGAGTCTTTTTTTTCTTTGGTTTAACTCTCATTTCTAAAATCGTTTTGAGAAAATAGTTTTGATCAAAACAAGGAAAGTAAATCTATTTTTCTAATAAATCTTTTGTTTAGATTCGATAAGTCTTCATAGAATGTGGTCTTAACGTCGATGAGACCCCTTATAGTAACTCTTTTAACCCTTGCATCCTTGTTGTGGGTTATTTTGTGGGTTTTTCACGTGTTTTAGTTTTGGGAACGTCACATAAACCCTTTATAATTAAAGTTGAAATGTCAAAAATAGTTAATATTTTAGAAAGCCAGTGCTTTTAGAAGAAAATACGAAAAGAAAAAAAAATTTCATAATTATTTGTTGGGATAACTAGAAGTATAGTTGACTTTTCTATTTAAAGTACTATAGTTATTTAATTTAGAAATTTTAGGTATATATATTGTATTATGCGAAATTTATATAATTAAAATCTGGGTAAATTACACAAATTTTTTCAAAATTTGGTTCAAATATAGTCAAATTCACACGTTTAGAAAAATTACATTATTTTTCCTTAACGTTTGATTCTATATTACACATCAACCCACGTCGTTAAATTTTTGTTAGTAAACTTACGCTTGACTTGTAATGTCAACATATTTTTTCATATTTTTCCCTCACAAACAATTCCACTACATGCATGAATGTTATACAGAGATGATCCGTAAATTATATTTATTTTGATGAATTGAATGAGGATGTCTAACGAATAAGATGATCACCGCCCTCATGTGTTCCATCCACCAAATTCCTACAAAATAAATTCTCGACCAGTGACTGAAGAAATGGCTTCCAACACCCAAATTAGTTGATGATTACAGAAAAAAAAGCTAATATAAGCTTAAAAGAAAAAAAAGCCAGTCCCCCTCCTCTAATGAGAGATGGAGTATATATCCCAAAATGCAGAAAAAGAAAGAAATATACAAAAAGAAAGATACAAAGATATTTTGTGTTGTCCCGTCCACTCTTAGTGGATGGGATGAGAGGGGAGATTGATGGTTTGAAAAGATTTTATAAGGAAGATTTTTCCTTCCCCCACAAATGTCTTCTGCAAGGCTGTTAAATAAATGTATTTTGCACTAAATTCCATTAAAAGATTTCTTCTTTGAAGGAGAACCAGTAATGGCAAGGCTCATATCTCTCTCTCTCAATTGTTTTGAACCCAGTACGTTGTGTTCTTCATTGAATCTCAAGTCCGAGCTCCAATGGATTTTATCTGGACAAAAATAATAACGGTTAAATTTTAAGGTTATATTTTTTGTACTTTGATTCTTGTTATTTATCAGTATTGACCATTAATATGTGAGATCTAAATATATTTTTGATTATTTGGTCAAAATTTACCTTACAATAAAGATACAAAATATTTTTGTTATCCCGATAATATTATTATTGATAATTGTCATCTTTTGAGTTTGTCTAGAGGGTAAACTATGTGAACTTATTATTTTAACATATTAAAGATTTAAAATTGGGCTTCGATTTTGTAATTTTTTTTCCTTAAGAATTTTTCATGTAAAATATGGTATCTTACAATTTATTATTATTATTTTTAAAATTTTAAATAAGCCCTTAAAAATAACGGTTTTAAACCTGTTAGCAAACAAAGCCTCTATCACCGTATAAGATATAACAGGTCAATTGCAGCTAGATCTTCTCTGTCAAACACACACTCTCTAACAGTACAAATAGACGAAAACGATGACCAATTCGCAGAATGGCACCACTTCCAAGTGTTTCTTCAACGTTCTTCTGCCGGCTCTTATGCACCGACAGCCTCCCGACACACCCGTCTGATCATCTCGCCGCCGAACCCAACAGCCAACTAGCTTTTCTCGTCAATATTTGAAAAATGAGGTGATGACGAAGACGGCACCAGCTCCGGCGACGCCATGAGTGGTGGCAAAACTAATGGATCTAGACTGTTACCAGCAGACCTCAACTGGGTGCCAAAACAAGGAACTCTCAATTCAATTCTTCGAAGCTGCAGATTGCTCTGAAGGAGCGTATGGGAGATGAACTGAATATCTACTGTTTAAAATTAAAAAAAAATTTCAAAACAAAAGTTGAAGATATCTAAATATTTTTTTTAAAATAGAACCGACACTTAATTTTTTAAAAAATTTAAAAAAAACAAAAAAAGAGTTACAGGTCTTTTGATGTTGGGAAAAATTTAAATAAAATAGTAGAATAAATAATTTTTTTTTTTTCGCGTGATTAAATGAGATCAACAATAGCAGAATAAATATTAATTGAAAAAATTACAAGACGCCGAATTTTATGTAGAAAACCCCTAAAGAAAAAATTTATGAGACAGAAGTCCGGTTCAAAACTTTATTATGTCCAAATAATGAGTTTATTGAATTAAATCTCTAAACATACCTAGAAGATAACAATATCAAGAATAATATTTTCGAAATAATATTGAATATTGTCACCGTAAAGTAGATTCTAACTAAAAAAATAAACTCAAATTTAGATCTCACTAGTTGGCAATCGAAACCGTTGGTTATCAAGAATCAGGCGCCAAGAGTATACTCCTAAAAGTTCACGACGATCGGATTTCGTTTGACATCCGATTTATACACAAAAATTGGATTGTTCTTCCAAAAATTTCTTCCTCGGCACGCGCACTGATGCGCTGTGATGCGCAGCTTCTTCAAATCTTGGAGAATTAGTTTGCAATCTTTTGTGATTATGTGCCACCGAATCCCGGGATTTACAGTGTAGCTATAAAGGATTTTTCCAAGCCAATTAGACTTCTAAAAAGGTGGGAATTCTTAGCAAAATTAGGGATCCAAACAAAACTTTCGGCTACCCTTTTTTGTCATTTTTTTATATAATAAGATTTTAATACTAATATAATATTAATCATAATTATATTAGACTTCTAATATAATTGTGCCACTCCAAATGAGGAGGACACCAACAAACTCCCTCTTCGCCTTATGTGGGGAGATCCATCATACCCGTTGTCTCTCTGCAAAAATTATGTTTTTTCGTAGATGGAGTCTTTGTCATCATATCTGCACAATTCAAGTCGGTATGGATATTCTCTAACTATAATAAATTTTCTTTCAACACATTCCAAATCCAGTGATATCTCACGTCAATGTGTTTTAACCGTGAGTGGAATTGTGAATTCTTGCTCAAATGAATAGCACTTTGGCTGTCACAAAAAAGTGCATACTTTTCATGTGTCAACCCCAACTTTTGTAGTAACCTCTTCATCAACAACATCTCCTTGCAGCCTTCTGCCACTGCAATATACTCGGCTTTCGTGGTAGATAGTGCAACGCACTTCTGCAATATACTCTGCCAAGATATAGCTCCTCATACAAATGTATACATGTAAGCTGATATAGATTTTCTAGAATCAATATCTCCTGCCATGTCATCGTCTGTGAAACCCTCTAACTCCGGCTTTTCCTAACCAAAGTATAAACAAACTCTAGAAGTGCCTCTGAGGTACAGAAAGATCCACTTCATTGGTTTCCTGTGATCCCTTCCTAAATTTGACAGAAATTTGCTCACCACGCCAACTGCATATGTTATGTCTGGCCTTGTATACACCATTGCATACATCAAACTCCCAACTGCAGACGAATAAGAAACTTTTTCCATCTCTGCCTTTTCTTTCTTACTTGCCAAACTTCGCTATAGACCGAGTCTAAAATGACTAACAAGTGGAGTGCTTACAAGTTTAGACTTGTCCATGTTGAATCTCAGAAGTACCTTTTCAATATACCTCTCCTGTGAAAGCTATAGTCTGTGATTCTTCATGTCCTGAGTGATCTTCATACCAAGTATCTACTTACCGGTCCCAAATCCTTCATTGCAAAGGATTTGCTCAACTCTCCTTTAAGTTTCTGAATTTTGCTCATGTCGTGACCGATGATTAATATATCACCCACGTATAGCAGCAATATAATGAAGTCACCTCTTGCAAATTTCTTTAAGAACAAATAATAGTCTGAAATGGTCTTCTTAAACTCGTGTTCGATCATGAACTGATCAAATTTTTTGTACCACTGTCGCAGTGCCTGCTCCAACCCATACAGACTCTTCTTTGGCTTGCACACTAGATTCTCCTTACCTTTGATTTTGAACCCCTCGGGCTGCTCCATGTAAATTTCTTCCTCTAAGTAACCGTGGAAGAAGGCTATTTTCACGTCCATCTACTCAATCTCCAAATCAAAATTTGCAGCTAACCCGGGAATTATCCGAATTGATGTAATCTTCACAACATGTGAGAAAATTTCTTCAAAGTTAATACATTTCTTCTGACTGAATCCCTTCACAAGTAACCTTGCCTTATACCTCGGTTATGAGTTTTCTTCTTCTGTTTTCAGTCTGCAGACCCATTTATTCTTTAATATTCTTTTATCTTTTGGCAACTTTACTAAATCATATGTCTGATTTTCATGCAGGGATCTCATCTCTTCTTGCATGACTTTCATCCACTCGTTCTTCTGTTCATGTTCAATTGCTTCCTGATAATAATTTGGCTCTCCCCCATCTGTGAGCATCAAATATTTGGTAGGTAGATATCTGCTAGAGGCTTGACGCTCCCTGGTAGACCTTCTCAACTGTGGCTCTGCTGGAGGGCAATGTGAGCCTACTATGTCTGTTCTTCTAGAACTGTACCATCCAGTGTAGGCGTATCCTCATCAGCATCTGCACTGTTTTATGTGTCTCTCCCATCATTATTATGTACAAAAGGTGGAATGACTGGATCTGTATCAATCGAATATTTTGCCTGTGAAGCTAGTTCTTTTTTCTTGTTCATGTTTTCTATGATTTCTTCCTTAAAGAAGACAACGTCTGTGCTTTTGATGATCTTCTTGTTAACAGGATTCCAAAGTCTGTACCTAAATTTTTCTCGATCGTATCCCAAAAAGATGCACTGCTTTGATTTTTCGTCAAGCTTTGACCTTTGATCTCTAGGAATGCGATCAAACGTTCTGTACCTAAATACCTTCAAGTGCTCGTAGGAGATCTCTTTTTCTTTTCACACTCTGTTTAACAAATCACCCTCAAGTGGAGCTGATGGAGATAAATTTATCAAATCAACTGCTGTCATCATTGTCTCACCCCAAAAATTTTTTGGTAATTTTGCATGTGACAACATGCATCTGACTCTTTTCATGATTGTTCTATTCATCCTTTCTGTCAACCCATTCTGTCTCGGTGTCTTAGGGATGATCATCTCATGCCTGATGCCCTTAACTTGACAGTACTGTTGGAACGATCCTCGGTACTTACCACCATTGTCAATCTGGATGCACTTTAATAATCTTTCTGTCTGTCTTTCCACACTATCTTAAATCTATTTGAACACACCTACTACATAGTCTTTAGTTTTTAAAGCATATGTCCAAACCTTCGGTTAGTGATCATCAATAAATGTCACAAAATATCTAGCACCACCCATAGCAGTAATATTCATAGGACCACAAACATCAGAATGTGCTAAGTCTAGGATATTTAACTTCCTAGATGCAGGGACTCTATTGTACGAAATTTTGTGTTATTTGCCAGCCAAACAATGGATGCAAGTTTTGAAACAAGTACCGTTATCTCAAGTAGAAGCTCTTTCATGGCTAGAACTTGCATGCCCTTCTCACTCATGTGTTCAAGCCGCTTGTGCCATAGCTCAGTGGTAGCGTCCTGCTCAACTGTGCTGATTACTCTTTTGCTAAGATTTGCCTCGAAGGTGTAGAGACTGGATGTCTTTTTTTTCTTTGTAACAATTACGGACCCTTTGCTGAGTTTCTACTTTTTGTCCCCGAAGTGGTTCTTGTAGCCATCATCATTCAATTGACCAGTGAATATGAGATTAAACCTGATCTTTGGCACGTGTCTGGCGTTCTTAAGTACTAATCTGCAGCCTGTAGTGGTCTCTAGACTGACAACTCCCATTCACGCTATGTCGGACATACCTTCATTACCCATTCTGACGTAACCAAAATCGCCGATTATATAAGTCATGAAGTATTCCTTATGTGCGGTGTGTTGAGAGTGAAGAAAAACCCAAGTTCGGGGTTGACTGCTCGAGCGGTCTTTTCACCGCTCGAGCAGTGGTGTCTGCAGTTGAAGAAGCCAAGGGTGGTATAAGATCGCCCGATAGACCGCTCGAGTGGTCTATCCGAGGGCGCCTGTTCTGTTTTAAGCTGCTAGGGTTTACAGCAGCCGTTAGAGAGTGAGTGTGTGTTTCTTTCTTCTGTGATTTTTGAAGTTCTCTCTCTTAGGAACTTGTCTCTTCTCTTGTGATCCTCAGATTAATAAGATGAGTGTAAGTCCGTGGACGTAGGCACCATTTCTGAACCACGTAAAATCTTGTATCTGTACTTGTTTGGTTGTTTTTTCGTTCCTATTCTTGTTTGATTCATTTGTGGCTTGTTTACGTTATAAACCAACGGGACTTGTGGGTTATATTAAGTCGTGTTTTGACTTGAAATCCACAACAACTGGTAACAAAGCCAGGTTCAGAGGTTGGAGAACACGACATGGAAGACGACAATAAGATCAAGATCGAGAAGTTCAACGGATCGAACTTTGCCCATTGGAGGATCCAGATCGAGGACGTTCTATATCAGAAGGATCTGTTCGCACCTCTGTTTGGAGAGAAATCGAAGAAGATGACGCAGATCGAGTGGGAGATATTGGATCGAAAGGCGTTGGGGACCGTGGGACTGAGTCTCGCACCGTCGATGATCTCCAATATCGCAAAAGAGAAGACAATGGCAGGCTTGCTGGCGGCATTGGAAAAGATGTATGATCAGCCCTCCGCATCAAATAAGCTATATCTGATGAAGAGGCTATTCAATCTGAGGATAGCGGACGTTGCTATTATAGCGGAGTATCTCAACGAGTTCAACTCCATTGTAAACCAGTTGGAGTCAGTTGGGATTAATTTTGATGATGAGGTTAGAGCCTTAGCTCTCCTGTCCAGCTTACCAGAAAGCTGGAGCAGCTTGGTTGTCGCAGTTAGCAACTCCTCGTCCAAGTTAAAGTTAGAGAAGGTTGTAGGTTTCATCTTTGGACAGGAATCACGCCGCAGAACAGCGAGTGAAGAATCATCATCAGGGTCAGTGTTAAACGCTGATTGTAGAGGAAGAAAGACAGATAAAAAGAATCAGAAGGGTCGAGAAAATCACAGATCCAAATCACGGGACAAATCGCAGACTTGGGAGAAGTCAGCTGGATGTTGGAACTATGGACAGAAAGGTCATATTAAAAGGGACTGTAAAGCTCCGAGGAAGCAGCGCGATGACACGAATCAAGGTGGTAAGGCTACTGTTAATGTTTCTGATGAGAAAAATACAGATGCTTTGATTTATGCATTAGACTGTAGAACTGAGTCATGGATTGTTGACTCGGGAGCGTCATTCCATGCCACTTCCCTCATTGATATACTTCACGGGTATGTGAAGGACAATTTTGGGAAAGTTTATCTGGGAGACAACGAAGCTTGTAGTATAGTTGGGAAGGGTGAAATTTAGATCACACAGGCCAACGACACAGTACTGAAGCTGAAGGACGTTAGACACGTGCCAAGTCTAACGAGAAACTTGATCTCAGTAGGCCAATTGTCAAAATCTGGAATTGTGACGACATTTAGGGGAGACTTCTGGAAGATGACTAAAGGGTCATTGGTTTTGGCCCGATGGAAGAAGGAGGGTACACTATATGTATCCTCGGGTTCTTACAGCAGCATAACAGTGGCGGCATCAAAAGGAGACACCAGCACGTGGCATAGGCGTCTCGATCACATGAGTGAGAAGAGGATGAGAGCTCTAGCGTAGAAAGGGAAGCTATCGGGTATTAAATTAGTGGACCTAGAATTCTGTGAAGTTTGCATCTTCGGGAAGCAGAAAAATGTCAGCTTTACAAAGCAGGTGAGGACTCCAAAATCAGACAAACTGGAGCTGTTGCATACAGACGTATGTGGTCCCATTCAGGTACCCTCTATCGGTGGCTCGAGTTATTTTGTAACTTTCATTGATGATGCTACAAGAAAATTATGGGTTTACTTTTGTAAGAATAAATCAAATGTGTTTGGAATTTTCAAGAACTGGAAGGCATCCGTTGAAAATAAGACAGGTCTAAAATTAAAGTGTCTGAAATCTGATAACGGCGGTGACTACTACAGTAGGGAATTTGAAGATTACTGTGCAGCTAACGAAATCAGGAGACTGAAGACTGTTCCGATGAAGCCGAGACAGAACAGAGTGGCAGAACGCATGAACAGGATGATCATAGAGCGTGCCCAGAGTATGAGGCTACATGCCGGGTTGCCAAATCAGTTCTGGGCAGACGCAGTGAACACAACAACATACTTGATTAACAGGGGGCCTTCAGTTGCACTAAATTGTGGTTTGCCGAAAGAAGCTTGGACTAGGAAAGAGGTAAAGATTTTCCACTTACGCATTTTTGGTTGCATAGCTTATGTGCATGTTTCGGCAAAAAATAGGAGAAAGATAGACCCCAAGTCTCAAAAATGTGTGTTTGTCGGGTATGGGACAGATAGCTATGGTTATAGGCTGTGGGATTCAGAAAGCAGGAAAGTTGTAAGGAGTGTGGATGGAGTTTTCAACGAGTCTGTTTTCTATAAAAATAGACAAGATCATAAGGATGAGACAGTAGATGAGTCAGACTATGCTGAGTTTGAAGGATCATCTAGCAAAGTTTTGGAACCCCGGGATGTGAATAGACAGCCAACTCCACAGGCAGAGCCACAGACTCCCATAATCAGGGGGTCTACTAGAGTAAGCAGACCTACAGTCAGATATTCACCTTCATTGCACTACCTGCTGTTGACAGACAGTGGTGAGCCGGAATGCTTTGAAGAGGCTTTGCAGACAGAGGCAAATGGTGAATGGGAGCGTGCAATGGATGAAGAGATGCAATCTCTTTCATCTAACAAGACTTGGGATCTGGTTCAGTTACCTAAGGATAAGTCAGCACTGCAGAACAAGTGGGTTTACAGACTGAAAGAAGAAGCCGATGGTAGCAGGTGGTATAAGGCGAGGCTGGTGGTCAAGGGTTTTCAGCAGAAGTAGGGAATTGACTACACATAGATTTTTTCACCAGTTGTGAAAATATCCACCATCAGGACAGTTTTGAGTATAGTGGCTACAGAAGACTTGCATCTGGAGCAGCTAAATGTCAAGACAGCTTTTCTCCACGATGATCTGGAGGAAGAGATCTATATACGGCAGCCACAGGGATATTCAGTTAAAGGAAAGGAGGACATGGTGTGCAGGCTGAAGAAAAGCTTGTACGGATTGAAGCAGACATCTAGGCAATGGTATAAGCGATTTGACAACTTCATAGCAGATACAGGGTTCATCATATGCCATGGTGATCATTGCTGTTACATCAAGAGGTTTTCCAGCTCGTATGTAATTCTCTTACTGTACGTTGATGACATGCTGATTGCAGGCTCCAACATGGATGAGATTATAAATCTCAAGGCACAGCTGTCCTAGGAATTTGCTATGAAGGATTTGGGAGAAGCTAAACGGATACTCGGGAAGAGGATCAGCAAGGATAGAAAGAGTCAGAAGTTAAGACTCTCGCAGTCGGAGTATGTTGAAAAGGTCCTTCAGCGGTTCAGCATGGAAGGTTCTAAGCCCGTTGGCACACCTTTGGGAAGTCACTTCAGACTTTCAAATGATCAGAGAGCTGTCACAGATAAAGATAGAAACTACATGGTAAAGGTACCGTACGCGTCAGCCGTAGGTAGCTTGATGTATGCCATGACTTGCACGAGGCCGGACATTGCCCATGCAGTGGGAGTTGTGAGCAGATTCATATCAAATTCGGGCAAGGAACACTGGAAAGCAGTGAAGTGAATTTTGAGATATCTCAGAGGCACTACTGGATATGCTCTGTGTTACAAGGGCTCGGGAATTCAGCTGAAAGGATTCGTGGATTCAGATCTAGCTGGAAACGTCGATAGAAAGAAGAGTACGACAGGGTATGTGTTTACTTTGGGTAGTGAAACGGTAAGCAGGGTTTTCAGATTGCAGAAGATAGTAACAATCTCTACCACCGAGGTAGAATATGTCGCAGCCACTGAAGCATGTAAAGAGCTGATTTGGCTAAAAAGTTTCTTGAAAGAACTGGGAAGAGGTCAGAATAAGTGTCAGTTGTACAACGACAGTCAGAGTGCTATACATTTGGCAAAGAACTCGACATTTCATTCAATGACCAAGCATATAGATATAAAGTATCATTTTATTCGGTCTCAACTAGAAGAGATGCAGTTTAATTTAGAGAAGATTCATACGAGTGAAAATCCTGCAGATATGTTCACAAAGGTAATGACAGTGGAGAAGCTTAGAGACAGTTCAACTTCTGTTGGTCTTCAAACTTAGAAGACAAAGGGGTTGACTCACACGGGATTTGGAATTTCAGGTTTACACAAGGCTTGGAATGATTTTACTTCAAGTGGGAGAATGTTAAGAGTGAAGAAAAACCCAGGTTTGGGGTTGACCGCTCGAGCGGTCTTTTCACTGCTCGAGCGGTGGTGTCTGCAGTTGAAGAAGCCGACGGTGGTATAAGACCGCCCGATAGACTGCTCAAGCGGTCTATCCGAGGGCGCCTATTCTATTTTAAGCTACTAGGGTTTAAAGTAGCCGTTAGAGAGTGTGTGTTTCTTTCTTCTGTGATTTTTGAAGTTCTCTTTCTTAGGAACTTGTCTCTCCTCTTGTAATCCACATATTAATAAGACGAGAATAAGTCCGTGGGCGTAGGCACCATTGCCGAACCATGTAAAATCTTGTGTCTGTACTTGTTTGGTTGTTTTTTCGTTCCTGTTCTTGTTTGATTCATTTGTGGCTTGTTTACGTTCTAAACAAACGGGACTTGTGGGTTGGATTAAGTCGTGTTTTGACTTGAAATTCACAACACGGTGACATGGAAGGAGGCACCCGAGTCAATCACCCAACTAGAGTCCTGTCTTGTGATCCTAATGAACCTGTCATCACAAGCAATGATGATCTCGCCTTCATCTGAAGCTGCTGCAGCTGTATCCTTCTATTCTTTCTTGTCGTCAAACTTGCCCTATTTGTGATTGCTTTTCAGTTTTCTGCATTCCTCTTTCATGTGTCCTATTTTGCTGCAATATAAGCATTTAATCTCTTTCTTAGACTGAGATTTTTCTCTTGACTTACTTCTTGGTCTGTCATTGTTGGAAAATTTTTTGTGTGTACTCCTCCCCCTCTTGTCTGTGATCAAGGCATTTGACTCGACTGTGCTTCCCTGCTCTTTTCATCTCGCCTCCTCATTGAACATGCTATCATTCACCATATCAATGGTGACTTCACCGTTTAGTGCCAAGTTACTGATTTTCACAACTAGTGTTTCCCAGCTATCTGGCAAGGAACTCAATAGAAGTATGGTCTGCAACTCGTCATCCAGTACCATCTTCATAGTAGTCAATTGATTGATCAATTGTTAAAAATTACTGAGGTGCTCGGCTACACTCTGACTATTATTGTATTTCAGATTCACCAATCGTCAGAACAAATATGCTTTATTCTGGACAGTCTTCCTCCTGTACATTGATTCTAATTTCTTCCATAATATATAAGCATTGATTTCTTGAGACACGTGGTGAAAAATACTCTGATACACCCAAATACGAATTTGAGCCACTATTTTCCTGTTTATAATGTTCCACTCATTATCAGTAGTTTTTTCAGACTTCTTGCTGTCACCTTCAACAGTCAGGTATAAGTTCTTAGTGTAAATGACATCTTCCACCCGTGGTTTCTATATCGAATAATTCGATAAATTCAGTTTAATCATAGTATCAGATGATTCATCCATTTAATCAAACACATGAACTGAATATACCCGGACCGTATCTCAACCAAGCTCTAATACCACTGTTGAAAATTTTTAAATAAAATAGCCTGCAGCGAAATAAATATTTTTTCCTCCTTTTGTGCGTGATTAAACGAGATCAACAATAGCAGAATAAATATTAATTAAAGAAGCTGCAAGACGTCGAATTTTTACGTGGAAAACCTCTAAAGGAAAAAACTATTGGATCGAAGTCCAATTCAAAACTTCAATATGTCGAAATAATGAGTTTACAGAATTAACTCTCTAGACATACTTAAAGGATAACAACATCATGAATAATATTTTTAGAATAACATTGAATACCGTCACCGTAAGATGGATTTTAATTGGAAAAATAAACTTAAGTTTAGATCTCACCGGTTGACAATCAAAACCGTTAATTATTAAGAATTAGGCGCTGAGAGTATACTCCTAAAATTTTACGACAATCGGATTTCGTTTAATATCCGATCCATGCACAAAAACTGGACTGTTCTTCCAAAAATTTCTTCCTTGGCGCGCGCACTGATGTGCTGTGATGCGCATCTTCTTCAAATCTTGGAGAATTGATTTGCAATCTTCTGTGATTGTGTGCCACCGAATCCCTGATAAGGGATTTATATAGTGTAGCTATAGGCTTTTTTCAAGCTAATTAGACTTCTAAAAAGATGAGAATTCCGAACAAAATTAGGATTCCAAAAAAACATCCGGCTACTCTCTGTTTTTTCTTTTTTTTTATAATAAAATTTTAATACTAATATAATATTAATCCTAATTATATTAAACTTCTAATATAATTGTGCCACCCAAAATGGGACGGACACAAATATTTAAACTTTTTAAAAATAACATATACAGAATAGGAGGTTAAAAAGAGTTCAAACAAATACAAACAATGAAACAAAAATTTAACTACGATTCTAGGGTCATGCAACTTGGTTATTATTTCTAGATATGCTACGCGTATTATTTGAGTAAAGTAAAGCAAAATATATATAAATAAGCGGTAAATGAACAAGTAAGATTCTAAAGGTCATGCAATAATATTTTTGTCCCTATCATGCTATAAACAGACTATAACATGCAAAAGAGACTTAAACACCATATTTAAGCTATTGATCATGCACAAAACTCACTACCTTAGTCAAAAATATTACGGCCGTGACAAAAATAGTCACAAAACAGACGGCTATGACAAGAATAGGATTACTGCGAAAAGTAGAATAAAAATATTTCACGACCGTAACAAAGAAATGTCGCGGCCATGGTTTTTAAGAGGTACAGAAAGGATATATACATTGCATGTGACTTAAAATATGCTCAAATGATTAGGATATGCATGACAGAGACTATAAATTATTAGTTTTAGATTAGATCTACCATCATTAATCCTCTATGCAAGTAATAACTCTAAACAGAATATACATGATAATAAAAATGAATAACAGAGAGTTTAAAACGCATTTACATGCTACTGATCTCTCAAAAACTACACGGCTGTAACAAAGGGGATGACGGCCATGACAAATATGATGAAAAAGAAGGCAACCGTAACATTTACACAACTCCAAAATCATGCAAATATGAAGATATATAGAATGAAGACCATGACCTATTTATTCTAGGCCAGATCTACCATTCATTACCTAATAGAAAGATAGACACAGGTGCAGAAAGAGAAAATATTAAACAGAGCAATAAAAGGATATACAAATTTGAAATATACAAATACAGAGAGTTTTGAAAAGATTTTTTATATTTCTGGCTTTAAAATAATGTCACGACCATAACAATAAAATATTGCGGCCGTCCATATAAAGAGGCATAAATATAGCGGCTCCTATAAAAAGAAAATGGCTAGTACTGTGGGTTTAACAGAACACACAGCCGTGACATAAGAAAATTACGGCCAGTATGTTACAGAACCTCAGTAAGCTTATAATATGTTCAGTGTACTTGTGAGTATCGAAACAGAATGTAAAATACATTTAAATTCAAATAATAACATATTTAAATATTATAATAATAGAGTTGTGTTCCGTCATTATACAATCGAATAACTATTTAAATTCAATTTATTTATCAATATCTTTTCTTCTTCACTAAAATTAGATTAATATTTTAATATAAGAATTTAAGTAAAATACCCCCAAAATAAAATTTGTCGCGTCAAAATAATAAAAAGATTATTTTTTATTAAAAAATTATTCAATTAGTGACATACAATTAGAGTGCATTAAGTAGTGTGTGTCTTATTACACCGAATAATCCACCAACCTTTGGCAGCCATTAAAGACTAAAAAAATTGGGAAGTAACTCTTTTTTTATCCGCAAATTATATTAATACTAGTAACTAGACCATCTTCAATAGTAATGTTAAATTTGTGTATTAAAGTGTATATTATATGATAAAAAGTGTAAAAATTATGATACAATTTTATGTGTTAAGTTGTTATTAGTTTAGTAATATATTTTTGCTCCAATAGTATAGTTTAACATTATGTTAACTTTTATACATAAACACAATAAATACTTTGTCTTTTTTTTAGTAGACACTCAATTTTTACTATGTTTTAAATTTTTTTTGGAAAAACTCTTTTTTTAAACAAAATAGTGAAAATATGTTTGGATAATTTCTAAATAAACTCACTTTTTTTCTATATACAGTCAATGTACAAGTATATGTGCGTCATGTATAAGCTCTAATGCACATAACAGGTGTATTTAGTCAAAAATGGGTGCCTTTATCAGCTCTCATTCTTCCACCCATCCAAGCAAATAGCAAAGTGTTGCTACAGTTAGCGACACAGTTTGCTGAAGTTAAAACTGTAGTATTTTAACAATAAGCTAGTTGTACCGCTGGAGAGGAACTATTTAACAAAACGTGTTAACTGCACTAACACTTGAACTAATATGGTAGTTAACATATATACCCATTGGAGATGACCTTAGACTTGCGTGCTTTAGCAATTTATTAATCGATCAATTTGTTAGGTATAAATAACTGTTTAAGTAAATTTTGTCATTCTTTTTTAATATTTTAAAATTTTGGCTTTTAGGAGATTTCAGTCCTTTTTGGAGGTCTACAGAGCATAACTTTTAAGAAGACTGAATTTTTTAGGAAAAAAAAAGTTAAATTATTTAAGATAATTTTTTATAATAGTTTTTTTTATTTTTTCGTTTTTACTTTTTATTAAAATATTTAAAATGTCTTCATTTTTTTGTAAGAAGTGTTAACTTTTCAATTGAAGGTATTATAATTATTTTACTCTAAAAAATATTAAGAATGTTTGGGACGTATATAATCTTTTTTATGTTTAAAATATTCATTTTTTAGAGATACCAAATACTATAACTTAAAAATTATTTTATGCCAATAGTCAACTTTTTAAATATGCCAAATAGGGGCTTATGGTATGTTCAGTCTATTTTTCATATTTTTTAGTTTAGATTTTTTACTTTCCTGATTTGTCTAATTCGTCGTGAGAAAATAAAATTAAAAGTACAGCCATTTTAGTAAAAAAATTTGCGTAACATTTCAGTTTAATTATTTTTGTTATTATGAAATAAAATAATAAATTTATAATTTTAAATATTCGACCCTGATCAAGCGATACTTTATATTTTTCTAGTAGAACCTTTTTTTAAATAAGCATAACGTTCTCTTTTTTTTTTTGAATAAGTAATTGATTATATTATTCCAAAAAAGTGATTTTACAATAAGGATCAAAAAAACAAAAAACAAAAAACTCTCACAACTCGAGAGACTTGAAAAGGTAATAAAAAAAATACAAAAACTAACCCGACTCAAAAGAACCAACAGGTGTCAACAGTTTAAACTCTACTCAAATTTACCAAAGATCTTTTTTTTCGAGTAATAGAGAGATTTCTAATCTTCTCATCAAACTTCCTCTTGTTCTCATCCCTAAATGATAAGTTTAATTTATCTCTTCCTTTCAATTTGACCTCATCAATCTCCTCGCAGTTATGTTTTTTTTCCGAGCCCACAATAAGAAAGAATGTCAAAGGCATTTGATCATTTCAGAATATAAGAAGTGGAAGTCTCAACAAGCTTTCTAGACCATTGATCGCCAAGTCCCCATTTAGAAACTTAAATAAAATTTTCTTCTCTTTCAGAAGCTTGACTATTCTTATCCTTCACTTTCTTCACATCGACCCATTCCTTATTAGAGTTCTTGTTGTCGTTCTTTTCTTTTTAGAACTTGTTTAGAAATCTTCATAACCTCTCATGCATTCAAACAACTCTTGATATTATGCCCAAATATATTACATTTAGTACATCTTAAAGGAATCCAAAAAATTTCAACCCGAATAATATAAGATTTTCTATATCCTAAATTTATAGGAAATGATTTTAAAATTTTCTTGTTAGCTTGTACCTCAATATAAACTTGGGCAAAAGTTAGTCCACTCCCAAAGCGTGTTGGTTCATCCATGTACAAAGGCTTACCCAAAATACTTGCCAAATATTTCATTCCCTCTTCCGTCCACAATTCAAGCGGTACATTATATAAATTTTCTCACAACGGCACACTTAAAAATTCACTTTTTGAGAGTGACATACCCAATTCTTATTTTTTCAAAACAACATATCTCCCCCCACAATGGTATGGACCATTCTTAAGAATCTCATCAAGTACCTCTTCATTCTTAAACTTAAAAATAAAGTATCCAATCTCAATTGATATAATATCTTCAATAGTATCTTTCTATATTCTTTTGGCCCAAGCTTTAACATAATGGAATGACATCCTCTTCTCAAAAAAATAATCGACCAAAGCATGGTCCCAATGAGAAAGACCAAGCTTGGAAATACCTGACGGAATAGCATACATGCCCTCCACCATTGAGTCTACATCATACTTCTTGATTTTATGTCTTGATTTAGCTATCGATCGTTTTTCACAAACAATAGATTTTCAAGAGGATGATGTAGTCTCCGTACTCACATTTGTGCCATTCTTGTTAGGTTCTTTTGGAAAAAAATTTGACACAGTACAACTCAAATTGAGTTGCCTTCGCACCCATACTATGACAAGTTGTTCCCCCATTCTTCTCAATGCCACTAGCTTCCTCATTCGAACTCCAAATGGAGACATTCTTGTGTTTAAACTAAAGTCCTGAAAGTTTACTTTGCAATGGTTCTACTTTCATATCCAAATTCATTTTCATGGAAAAAGTTATAGCCAAAATAGTAAGGGTATACCAGTTTACTTTTAGTGTTTTTTGCATATATTGGGCAAAGTTTCTTTGGAAAAGTTATTTTATTATCGTTAAATATTTTCATTACATTTCTTGTACTTTGGGCTATATGCATGAATTTTCACTCTTGGATCTTAAGGCTTGCACTTTGGGCTATTTGCATGAATTTTCACTCTTGGATCTCAAGGTGTCAGGCCTTCAGGCCCTAAGTGTTGAGCTGATGTAAAGAAAAACTAATTTTCATGATAGACCGATCGATCGGTGGTGTCTATAGGCGAAAAACTGAAAGCAATTAAATACCGCTTGATAGACCGATCGATCCTTCTTTAGATCGATTAATCGGTTTATGCGAGGAATGCCTGTTATAAAGTTGTTAGGGTTTACAGCCGCAAGTGTGTTGTTATTTTCTTCTGTGCTATTTTGTATTTTTCTCTCCCAATAACTTTTTTTTCTTTGTAACCTCCAATCATATAGTGAAAGTGTGTGATCTCGTGGACGTAGGCACAAATTGTCGAACTACGTAAACATTGTGTTTGTGCTTGGATTGTCTCTTTCTCTCATCTTCGTGATTATTTTATGATTTGTGTGATCGTTGTTGATCTTGAACGGGATTAGTGATCACATTCTAATCCCCAACAATTAGCATCAAAGCTCCGGGTTAAGAGGTTGACGAACACACATGGCAGAAGAAGGCAGATCGATATGAATTGAGAAGTTCGATGGTACAGACTTTGGTTATTAGAGGATGCAGATAGAAGACTATCTATATGGGAAGAAGCTACACTTGCCACTCTTAGGATCCAAACCAGAGGACATGAAGGAAGAAGATTGGGCGTTGTTTGACATGTAGGTGCTGGGAGTCATTAGATTAACGTTGTTCCGGTCGGTGGCACACAACATAATCAAGAAAAAGACTGTGGTGGATATGATGGTGGCACTGTCAAGTATGTATGAGACTCAATTGGTAAATAATAAGGTACACCTCATGAAGAAACTCTTTAACCTAAAAATAGCTGAGGGTACATTCGTTGCACAACACTTAAATGAATTCAAAACCATCACGAATTAACTATCTTTAGTGGATATGAGTTTTGATGATGAAGTCAGGGCCTTGATTGTGTTGGCCTCACTGCCAAACAGTTGGGAGGCTATGAGAACAGCAGTGGGTAACTCTGCAAGTAAGAACAAACTAAAGTACGACAATGTCAGAGATTTGATATTGAGCGAGGAGGTTCGCATGAGAGAATCGGGTCAGGTATCCAATTCGGGGTTGAGTGCTGGTATGGTGTTAAATGTTAAAGCACGGGATAAAAGTAATGGCATAAATCAGAACAGGGGCAGGTCTAAGTCCATGATGGGCAAAAATAAGTCTAGGTCGAGACGACAAACTGAATGCTAGGATTATAGCAAGATTGGCCATATCAAGAAGAACTATTGGGAGTAGAAGAAGAAGGCTGAAGGGGAGTCAGCCAATATTGTGACAGAGAATGTCCAGGATGCCTTGCTCCTATCGGTTGATGGCCCTATTAATTCTTGGGTGTTATATCCAGGAGCATCTTTTCACACAATGGCACACTAGGAGATTATAGAAAATTATGTTGCCAGTAACTTTGACAAGGTATATTTAGCAAACAGGGAGGCTTTAGACATCGTAGGTATAGACGACATCAGAATCAGAGTGCCGAATGGGTCAATGTGAAAGATACAAAAGGTACAACACGTACCTAAATTGATGAAAATTTTAATTTCAATTAAACAATTAGATGCTGAAGGTCATTCAGTGACCTTTGTTGGTGGGACGTGAAAAATCACCAAAGGAACTATAGTAGTGGCTCAAGGAACGAAGACAAGTACCCTGTACATGACTACTTGTACAAGAGATACAGTAGCATTAATAGATAGCGGTTCAGACATGTGCTTATAGCATCAGAGGCTGGGGCACATGAGCGAGAAAGGGATAAAAATTATGCAGTCAAATGGTAACTTGCCAGGTTTAAAGTCTGTGAAATTTGACTTGTGAGAGGGTTGCATCTTCGGGAAGCAGAGGAAGGTCAGCTTTCTAAAAGGCAGCAGGGCACCAAAGCCAGACATGCTAGAGTTGGTACACTCAGATCTATGAGGTCCTTCCCCGTTTGCATCTTTTAAAGGCTCGTGGTATTATATGACATTCATTGACAACTCCAACAAAAAGGCATGGGTCTATTTTTCGAAGTGCAAGTCTGATGTGTTTGAAACTTTTAAGAACTGAAAGGCTTTAGTTGAGACTGAGCCCGAATTGAAGCTGACGTGTCTGAGGCCAAACAATGGAGGTGAATACACAGACGATAGATTCAAAAATTTCTGCACAGCTAGTGGAATCGAGTGGGAGAAGACCAATCCAGGAATGCCACAACATAATGGCATAGCTAAGCGAATGAACTGGACACTAAATGAGAGAGCCAGAAGCATGAGACTGCATTCTAAGCTACCCAACTACTTTTAGGCTAATGCAGTGAACACAACAGTCTACCTTCTGAATTGGAAATCATTAGTACCATTGGGATTCATAATTCCAGAGGACGTCTGGAGCAGAAAAGAGGTGAACTTATCTTTTTTGAAAGTCTTTGGTTGCACGTCATATGTTCATATTGATTCTAATGCTAGAAATAAGTTACAACCAAAGTCTAGGAAATGTTATTTCATTGGTTATGGAGGTAATGAGTTTGGTTACCGGTTTTAGAATGAAAAAAATCGAAATATCATCAGAAGTAAGAATGTGATTTTTAGTGAACAGGTGCTGTACAAAGTATGGCTGTTCAAAAATTCGCCCAACCGTCCCTCATTCGCCCACACCGCACCGACCCAAGCAAATTAAAAGTAAAGGACATGGTAAATTGGGCGGTTGAGAAAGAGACCACACAGGTCGGTTGATGGTGGCGGTTTCAATTATTTTCACCCGCGATTCAACTGACCCACCAGCATAAAATACTTATTACTTAATTATTTTTTATTCTATTGTTAATTTGTAGCTCATAACTACTAATCTAATCATTAATCCATAAAGCATAAATAGAAAAATAAAAACTAAAAATTTTAGGTCTCAATATCTCATACCAAAATATCTTTCTAATTTCTTTTAATCCCAAAATATTTTTGATTTCTATTTTTTTATAATAGTGAGTCAATAGCTCCGTAAGCCACTAACCTATGTTTATTTATTTATTTTATCTTTTATTTGGTGTTTATTATCTTATATCATAAATATAGGATGTTTATTTTTTGTTTGTACTCAAATGTATTGTTAAAATATTTTTTTGAATCTTTACATGAATATTTTGTTTAAATTGATATAGTCTCTCCTTTGATTTTGGGTTAATTGACATTTTAATAAAATATTTATTTAATTTTTAAATCGCCAATCCTCCCAATCTGCTATTGTAAAACTGCACAAAAAAATTACTAATTCGTCGATTTTATAAAGCAGGTAGTTCAACAATAGATTGAAATTTTTTATACTGCCATAAATGCTTTAGTCAATAAATTTTTACACAATTTGCACCGCGCTGACCCGTGCACACTTTTAGTACAAAGACAGGTCAAAGGTAGAGATAGACAGTGCATTGTCAGAGATAAAAAAATTCGAGTTTATTAACTTAGATAACATTTCTAAGAAAACCAAACAGAATGGGGATGAGAAAGACAAGAAAAACGTGAACCCACATGTGGAATACAGTATACTAGTGACAGTAATT
Organism: Heliamphora exappendiculata; assembly: GCA_034768845.1. Classification (NCBI taxonomy): domain Eukaryota; kingdom Viridiplantae; phylum Streptophyta; class Magnoliopsida; order Ericales; family Sarraceniaceae; genus Heliamphora; species Heliamphora exappendiculata. The sequence goes on along the minus strand of JAOTRH010000020.1, from coordinate 17,628,799 downwards.
AGGAGGTCTTCCAAGAGCATCAGATTGCCACATCAGTTTTCACCGTCCCAATTCTACATTCTGCTCACTAACAGTGGTGAGCCAAAAAGTTATGCAAAATCCTTGCAGACCAAGAGTTCGATGAAGTGGGAGTCAGCAATGAAAGATGAGATGAATTCCCTACTGACAAACCAGACATGGAAGATGACTAGATTGCCAGCCAGAAAGAAAGTTTTGCACAACAAGTGGGTATACAGAGTGAAGAAAAAACATGACAGCAACAGGCACTACAAGGCAAGGTTAGTTGTCAATGGATTTCAGCAGAAGGAAGGAGATGACTTCATTGAAATCTTCTCCCGATTGTGAAGTTGACAACTATCATAACAGTGTTGGGAATTGTAGCTGGAAAGGATCTATTTCTGGAGCAGTTGGATGTCAAGATTGCGTTCCTTCACGGAGAGTTAGAAAAAAACATATACATGCGCCAGCCTGAGGAATTTGCAATAAAAGGCAAGAAAGACATGGTCTGCAAATTGAAGAAGAGTTTGTATGGTTTGATACAAGCTCCAAGGTAGTGGTACAAAAAGTTTGTTAGCTTCATGCAGAGTACCGGGTTTACCAGACTAGAGGCAGATCATTGTTGTTATGTCAAGAGTTTTGACAGCTCACACATCATTCTGTTGCTGTACATTGATGATATACTGGTTGTCGGGCCATGCATTGAGGAGATCAATAAGCTGAAAAAGCAGCTGTCAAATGAATTTATCATGAAGAATTTGGGAGCTGCCAAGCAAATCCTTGGGATGAGGATAGTCAGAGATAGAGCCGCAAGGACCGTGAGACTATCTCAGGTAGAATATGTGAAGAAGGTGCTGAGCAGGTTCAACATGGATGACGTAAAACCTGTCAGTACACCCTTAGCTAGCCATTTCAGGCTAACTAAGGATCAGTCTCCATGGACAGAGAAGGAGCAGGAGCATATGAGTAAGGTTCCTTATGCATCGGCTATTAGTAGCCTAATGTATCGCACATACAATGGGAGTAGTCAGCAGATAGATGAGCAATTCAAGGAAGCAGCATTAGGATGATGTCAAATAGATTTTGAGATATTTGAAGGGGACTACAGAGACATTCTTGTGTTTCACGAGGATAGAACTGAAACTGCAAGGCTACGTAGATGCTGACTTAGCAGGCGATGTTGATAGTGGGAAGAGCACCACTGGGTTTGTCTACACTTTGGGGGCATAATAGTGAGCTGGGCTTCAAAGCTGCAGAAGATTGTGGCACTTTCTATAATAGAGGTAGAGTATGTTGCTGTGACAGAGGCTGAAAATGAGATGGTGTGATTATAGGATCTCAAAGATGAGTTGGGTAAGAAGGTTGACAGAGGGACGCTCTACAGTGATAGTCAGAGTGCCATATTTCTTGCCAAGAACCCGGTATTCCACTCTAAGACAAAGCACATATAGATACGGTATCACTTCATTCGCTTGTTATTGAACAGCAGTCAGTTGAATCTTGAAAAGATTAGTGGGGCGAAGAATCCAGCTGATATGTTGACAAAATGTGTCAACATTGGCAAACTGAAGTTGTGCTCGGCTTCAGTTGGTATTCATTGATAGAAGACAAGAGATTGGGTCACACAGGTTTGAGTATTTGTTTTGCTGGTTTCAAGGTGTGGGTGAGGTTAATGAGATTTTTCAAGGTTTGGAGTGGTTTTACTTTAAGTGGGGAATTTGTTGAGCTGATGTGAAGAAAAATCAATTTTCATGATAGACCGATCGATCGGTGGTGAGACCAATCGATTGGTGGTGTCTACAGGCAAGAAATCGAGAGCAATGAAAAACCGCTTGATAGACCGATCGACCCGTCATTAGACCGATCGATCCGTCTATGCGAGGATCGGCTGTTATAAAGCTGTTAGGGTTTGCAGCCGCCAGTATGTTGTTATTTTCTTTTGTGCTATTTTGTATTTTTCTCTCCCAAGAACTTATTCTCCTTTGTAACCTCCAATCATATAGTAAAAGTGTGTGATCCCGTGAATGTAAGCACAGATTACCAAACCACATAAATGTTGTGTTTATGTTTGGATTGTCTCTTTCTCTCTTGTTTGTGATTATTTCGTAATTTGTGTGATCGTTGTTGATTTTGGACCGGATTAGTGATCGCGTTTTATTCTCCAACAACATGATGTAACTCAAATATCATTACTTTGACCTTTTGACTTTCACATTGCACTTGTTGACATTTGATTTCAACTCCCAACTTTGACTTTATTCACTTAGAATTTTGAGTCTTCAATTATTTTTTTATTTTTTAGACCGCTACGTCATAATTTTTGAAATGTGAAAACAAAATTATATTAGCATATCTCCTCTTAAAATATATAGAATATTATATATATATATATATATATTAGTGTTATTGCACATGTGCTGCACGATAATTCATACCCGTTATTTATTTTTATGTTTAGCCTTGGTAATATGTAGCATAATATATTTTTGTTTTTCGACACTAAGTTAGAATAGATTCTATGCAAACTATGAGTATGAATACCGTTTTAAATTTCTTCCATTAGATATTAATAATTTTGCGCAGTCTACTTTTTCAAGTGATTAGTGAATTATTAGGTTTACATAGTCATGAGTTTGTTTTTGAATAACTGACTTTAGATGTAATTTGAAGATAAAAAATTATTTACTTTAGATAAGTTTTTTTTTAAGGTATCTAACATCGGCTAAGGACATAAAGATTTTGATAAAATACATATATAAATTGATTATTGATGAGCAGTATGTAATTATCAAAGAAATTAACTTTATAGATACCTCGTAAAGATGTTTTTTGAGAGTTTTTAGATGTACACCACTTGACTAAATGTATTTTTTTTAATTTGTAAATATATAATAATTATGTATTATGTACAAGTGTTTTTATTATTTTGATAATTATTTTTGACAAAATTGTGTGTGCATATAATTGGGAGTTCTTGTTTTTATAAATAAAACAAGCAATACATGAGTTAAAAGTCTGAAATACTCTAATTAAGAAATTAGAATGAAAGAATATAAAAAGGATAAAAAAATTATAAAACAAATAACTCTCTCCATGAATATTAAATAACAAACTAAAACAAACAAGACAGTGGTTAAAAGTCCATAATATTTAAATTAAAAATTAGAAAAAATTAGTAAAATATGCTTAAAAAGAACTCACTTCTTGAATGTTAAAAAACAAAATAAAATAAGTTAAAACAAGCAAGACATGAGTTAGAAATTTAAAATATTCTAATTTTAAAATTAAAATAAAAGAACATATAAGAGATCAAATAAAAAATATATAAAGAATAAAAATAGAAGATGAAAAAAATGAACCTCCTAGATTAATGGTAAAAAAACGTCTGATTATATAAAGTGCATATATATATATTGTTGTTTTTGGTTAAAGTTATGAATAAGTCTAATAAAAATTATTAATGATGTTACAAATTTTTTACTATGTTATTATTAATAATAATTGGGCCTAAAATTATTTATTATTTAATATTAAAATTATAATTAAATTACATTTAAAGTGATTTTAAACATGAATAATTTGTTAATAAGCTGCAAATCACAAGCTGAAGCATAATACAATAAAATTGAAAATCCTGAATGTGCAGCCCTAAAAATTCTTAAATGAATTGTAACGAAGAATTTAAATTGTGGTTGACTCCCACAATGTCTCATCTCTCAAGATGAGCTAAAACCTAATAATTGGAAAGAATGAACATCATAAATTCTATTTCTTTTTTCAATAAATTCTCAAAAAGTGGTAATTAATCGAGAATTTTAAAATTCATACAAACAAATTACTTCTTCGCTATATATTTTTTTCCTTATTGCTTAAACGAAATATATAGGCCTTGCGTACGTGGGACCAATAAACAAACAAACTGAAACTGGTGACCGCCATCCCCCCCGACTTCTCTGGTCATCATGCATGAGTCATGCGACTTGGGCCTAATTAATGAGACACTTGCATTCATATATATATATATATATATATATATATGGATATTGGATGGGTGACTACGAACGTGGAATCTTGACCGGATACCTATGAACTGAGTCAGCCCAGGGGTTATCATTCAACTCAGGTGTAGGTGTAGGTGTAGGTGTAGGTGTAGGTGCACCTGGTGCAGAGATGGAGGTGAGGGCTCTCCAAACGGCACTGTTGCACTTGAATCCAGATCCAAAGGCAATCTGCCAAACCCGGTCCCCTCTGGAAATCCAGCCCTTGGCCTCCGTGTAAGCAAGTTCGTACCACAGCGAGCTGCTGGATGTGTTTCCGAATCGGTGTAGCGTCATCCTCGACGGCTCCATCTGTCGCTCGCTCAGCTGCAAGTTGCTCTGCAACGCATCCAGCACCGCTCGACCACCCGCGTGGATACAGAAGTGCTCGAACGCCTTCTTGAAGTCCGGTATATACGGCTTCACCTTCGCTTTCAACACCTTCTTTTTAACCAGCGTCACGAAAAACATCAGCTGTTCCGACAATGGCAGCACCGACGGCCCCAATGTGGTTATGTTCGTTTTCAGAGCATCTCCCGCCACCGCCATTAGTTCGCGAGCCAGTGAAACCCCGACCGTCCCATTATCATCCTCTCTCTGAAACACGCAGTTGTAGCTGTTGTCGTCGGCGCCTCTGTGGGTTCGAACCGTGTGGACAAGCTCGTACTTGGAACGGACCCGGTCCCCAGCCTTGTTTGAAAGGAGCATGGCGGCGCCGCCCATCCGGAAGATACAGTTGCACAGAAGCATGGAGCGGTCGTTTCCGAAGTACCAATTGAGTGTGATGTTTTCGGTGCTCACGACGACTGCATAGGTATTGGGGTTCGCTTTGAGGAGGTGTTTGGCGAGGTCGATTGATATAACGCCCGCACTGCACCCCATTCCGCTTAGGTTGAAGCTCTTGATATCCGGTCGAAGCTTGTAGTGGTTGACGATCATGGAGGAGAGAGATGGAGTTGGACAGAACAAGCTGCAGTTGACGATTAGAATCCCGATATCTTGAACTTTCACTCCAGTTTTTCGGAAGAGGGAATCGAGGGCACCAAACATAACGGCATCGGCCTCGGACCGGGCTTCTTTCATGCACAAATTCGGTGGTTTAGAGGTAATCCCTCTAGGTAGATACGTCTCGTCACCTAGACCGGAACGGGTTGATATTCGCCTCTGGAACTGAAGCGTTTCTTCCTGGAACGCACCGCTGTCGTCGGTCATCTTCAAGAACGCTTCAACCGACATTTTACGTTCGTCTTCGGGTTTGTAACAAGCGAAGTCGAGGAGATAGACGGGTATGGGTCGCCTAGCCCAGTAAGTGGCTAGGATGAAGAGCAAGAGTGCGGAACCGGTGAGGGTGGTGGCCGTGTCAATATGAAGTGTTTGAGCAGTCCATATATCGGAAATCCGGTGGAACCTTAGACCGGAGAGCTGAAACACAGTGGCTATGAAGAGAGGTAAGAAAACAACGAACATAAGAAGAGTGCGAAGGTTGCAGGAGTGCCCATACCCCAACTTCACATACTTGAGCTTCACAGACTGTAAAAAGTCCGGCAATTTTCTCCGAATTTTGACGACGGCGGAGGACGAGTCCTTAAACGCCATCTCTGCCGTTAATCTCTCCTTATCCATCTCTTTGCTACCCATCTCTCCCT
>JAOTRH010000020.1:17596873-17613753 GCA_034768845.1 Heliamphora exappendiculata | reverse complement strand
AGGGGGAGGGGGAAGAAAAAGAAAATCATATCTCAAGATGAATAATTATATCTTTATGGCTGTGTACCTTGACCAATTTCTCTATCCTTGGCTGAGGTTTATGATTATGACTCAATGTCCAAATGCTAGACGGTTTGACTTCAATGTTGTTTTGATCGGGTTTGAACCTTAGTTATTGGGCTATTTTTACACTTACCCCTCTTTAAGTCTCTTGCTCCTCTACCACAGAGTTCACCATTTACACTTGATAAAGTTATGAGTTTGAGAATTTTTATCTTAAGTTGTTGCATACAACTATCACTTGTATATGTAGATATCTGTATCTCATGATGTTCACTCATCTATCATGTGCTTGAAATTGAGTATGAACTGTCCACTAAATTCTGCCATTAATCTGCCTTTGCATAGTTAAATTTTTTTTTAAAAAACAAAATCAAAATTTTTTCATGTTTATTGTTCTCTAGCTGCATGTATTATGCCTGATCTTTTGTTGAGGGGGAGTCTCTTGGGGTGTGGGTTGTTGAAATTAGGGTCCTTTTTCATTTTCCAGTGCATGGTGCTCGCTTGGAGCTCGCTAGGCGCTCAAGCGCCCTTGTGCATGGTGTTGCATCAAATGCGCTCAATAGGCACTCAAGCGCCATACGAGCGTTGACACGTGCTCGCAAGGCGCTTGAGTGCCTGCACGCGTTTTGCCCTTTTAAGGGCGTCGGCGCCCCTTCTTCTTCTCTCATCTCTCATTTCTCTCGTTCTCTCTCTCTCTCTCTCCACCCCTCCATCTCCTTCGTGTTCTTCGTGTCCTTGGCGTTCTTCATTGCTTCGGTTCTTACTCCTTCCGTAGGTATGATCTCTTCTCTTCCTCTTCTTTCCTGTTGCTTTTTCTTTATTCTGCTTCTCAGCATCGTTAGTCTCTTGGTTTCCCTTACCGGTGCCTCCACTAGCGGGACTAAGTCCCGTGGGTGGAAACGGCCTCCTCGCCGATCTCTAGGGTTTGACCCTCTCCGCACACCTGAGGCTTGTAGAGCCTATGGTGTTCTTGCTGGACGCGGCATCCTCATTGAGAGGAATGTTCTTGTGCCCAACTTTATCCATACCGGCCTAGCTAAGCAGCTTGCTTAGCGTCGTTGGATGGGTCTGTGCTCCAGTCATCGAGAGGTACTTCCTGAGATGGTTCGCGAGTTCTACGCGAATGTATCCTCAGTTGACCGTGAGCAGTGGTCTCTGACCACTAGGGTCCATGGCCGTGTTCTTATTTTTTCTGTTGCGGACATTGTTTCTCTCTATGATGTCCCTCGGGTCAAGGATCCTCAGTATCTTCTGGGCGCCGAGTTCCGTCTATCTCGCGATGAGATTTCCCGTGAGCTCTCTAATGATGCCTTCAGCCATATCTGTTCCCCTTTTTGATATGTGTACGGTTGAATGGTCTGTCTTGTGTCTCGGCTCTCTTCATCGTCAAATCCTGCTCCGGTGGACCTGCTAGACATCTTTCAGTAACCCCGTCAAGGTATACAGCCTCACTTGTGCACAATCACTACATGTTTAAATTTATGTCTTGCATAAAAACTCTTCTTGTGTCGCGCGTATGTGCTCTAGGGTTGCTGGGGGCTTAAGGCCCCCAAGAGCTCGCAAAGCGCTTGAGCGCCCTTGTGCGCTCACTAGGCGCTCGTATGGCGCTTGAGCGCCTCACTTCCAGTGAGCAGCGCTCGCTTGGCACTCGATAGGCGCTTGAGCGCCCCTTTTGTCACCTTTTCCAGTATTGAGCCCTCGCTAGCCGCTCGTATGGCGCTTGAGCGCCTCACTTCTAGTGAGCAGCGCTCTTAGCGCGCTTGCTAGGCGCTTGAGCGTCTCTGGTACCCCGTGTGTTCCAATTCACACGCCTGGCCCCTATTTTGATGAAATTTCAATGCGCTCGCAAAGCGCTCGTTTGGCGCTTAAGCGCTTGTACGCGCTCGCTAAGCGCTTGAGCGCCTCTTCCTTTTTCATCAACCAATCTTGGTTGAGCTCTGTTTTTGTACATAAGCATAACAATGCTCGTCCATTAGGTCAACATGAGTCCCCCTGAACTTCTGAAGAGGCTACTTTCTTTCTCAAGGTGCCTTGCATTTACTCCATCTTCTTTCCTCTATTTTGTAGCAACCTAAGGCCATTTAATAGTGTCTTTCAAACACCTTAGGTTGTGTATTCTTGTCAAAATCACATTCTTATTCATACACACTCATTTTCACATCATTCACACACTTGGCCGAGTTGACTCGGAGCCGTCGTCAAACGAAATCGGGTCGTTGTGCTCGTGGTTACTATGGGATCAATGAGGTGCTCGGGGAGCTAGTCAAAAAGCAGAGTTAGGTATACATTATGGTAATTGTTGTAATTCCTTCCTCGTTGTATTTCTTGTAATCTTATTAATTCATAGTGGATTATTGTGTGTTGGTGCCATGATTTTTATTCCGGGAGTATACCCTAGGGTTTCCACGTTATATCTTGTGTGTTGTGATTCATGCATTTTATTTCTTTAGTTTTTTTCTTTGTTTACAAAAGTTTTGAAACTTTCATTAAAGAAGGAAAATTTAATTTTATTTGCCTATTCACTCCTCCTCCTCCTCCTCCTCCTCCCTCTAGGCTATATTTTTAGGCTTGTTAGCTTTTTCAGTTATCTAATGTTTGGAAGCTTTGTAATTTTTTTTTTTGGATTTGTATTGCTAACCCTACAAGAAAGTATATCTAATGAAGAGCATATCGGTCAACTGGAATCGCGGGTAGGACTCTAAGTCAGGTTGTCATTGGCTTCTTTTACGTTAAAGATACAGTTTTTAGTTACGTACCCTTTATCTTCCAGTTTGATCCCTTATTTTATAGTAGAATTTGATTACTCTAGCTGCTGCCAAGATATGCAGTATTAATGTTACCAAAATTTAGGAAAACAACCCTAGCTGCTTGTAGAATCACCCCTTTTTAGCCACACAAGGCTTAATTCCCTTAATCTTGAGCTGGAGATTCAAATCATGTTTAAATTGCATTCAATGCTGCGATACCGTATCATTTAGTTTTGAATATTCTCATTTAGTTTTGAACAGGGCATACTTGTCATGTGCCATAAGTGAACACGTATAGATAACTTCTACTCCCATAATTTGAATTTAGTGTAATATACACACACACACACAAACACAGATATATATATATATATATATATATATATATTAGATTTCCCAGAAACAATCTCCTTAAACACCTTCATATTTGTGTTAATTTCTCTCTCTTTTAGATCATGAATTCAAATAGCAGAAAAACAAAATACCAACAAACAGAGAGATATGTACTGCTATCATCATTTTTGTTATTCTGGGATATATAGATGATGCATATACACACACAAAAATTGACCACAAAAAATATAACAAAATTATTTGGTATTTTCCAAAGTATTATATTGCATGTGTTATTAGTAAACAAATAAGTTAATGGATCGTTCTTGTCTATTAACTAGCTAACAAAAGCGAATAATGTTTCATTCAAAATATTTTATATTACTTTTTATTAAGTAAGAGTACTATGTAAAGAATATGATATGATGCTCTAAAATTACTAAATAATTGCCCCATCTATGCATGTATGCAGCCTTTATAATTTCTTGCCTTTTAAGGACGCTATGCCCTGATATAGTTAACCAAAAAATCTGTTGAATGGCTGTAAAGCTTCCAATCCAAAGGGGAAAAAAAGACTGACAAGGGTAGAGTTGGGAAATTAAGCTGAATTGGGTAATGAGCTGTTAAATGTTGATTCAAAGAGCACGAATTGAGCTCAACCTGCAGTAAAGTTATGCTCAATCCAAAAGCTATTATCCAAGTGAGATGCCACAAATCACCTTAACAAGTAAAAAGCTAATTTTAACTTCCTTGTTTGGTAATTGGTTTGTTCAAAATCAGTGACTCAACTCATTGGAACCAAAACACGGGTTACCTGTAGATTGTTTGAAAAAACTATCCCAAATATGTCATAACAAAAAATGGTGACTGAAAGTGGGATGAGTCGTGAGCTAAGTCCCTCTCTTTAAAACGTTTAGCGATTCTATTTTATGTGTGCAAGTAATTTGCAGTTACGTCGTCTCTAAAATAAAATAACTCAGAATCTCAACTTTTGTCTCGGTTTTCCTAACACGATAAATAATCAAATTGCACCACACAATCAAACTTAATAACTCACATGATGGAACAGTTTGAGAGGAAAAAAAAAAAAGGAAAGCCTTTGAAGTAGTAATAAGACAGAGCGAAGTCTGCTTTATAGAGTAGAAAATTAAATGGTAATGAAAAAATTATGGGCTAAAAAAGGGGGAGTGTGATCAATTAAGCTAATCATTGCGTTAATTACGCACACATTTTTATATTCTCATTGAAATTCATTTTTCAAAAAAATTTCGTATAAAAATATAATTTTTACTTGACAACAAGTCTAACTCTAGACCTAGTGCATGTGACTTTTGATGCACGCACGTTAAGGATTTTTAGACAAATTTAAACTTTCTATGTTAAACCAAAATTCAAGTTGGGTTAATTTGATTTGCAACCCTTGTGTGCGCAAGGGCCTCACTAAGTGCGCATCACTACTAACCCAATTCAAGATTGATTCTTATAAAGATAAAAAAGTTCTCCTTTTCAACCAAAATGGGACAAGGTAAGAAGAAGTTTTTAAAAAATGCTAAAAAACTTATCAGAACTATATTAGATTATGATGATTTTAGATTTGTAGTTTATACTTTTATTATTGATAAATACTCATATATTCATTTCTATACTTGTTTAAATTTTTCACAATGTATTTACTATTTAAAAATATAGCACTCATACTATTGGGCCAAGGCCTCTATTTAATTTTCATTTCATATTTTAATAGAACATTTTGTTTTTGTGTAGACAGCGTGTCTTTGTTTTTTATTATATTGAACACAATTTTTATTTTTACAGGACATGTTTTTATCACTTAATTTATTTCATCAAGATACGGTAAAGATATAAAATCAGGTTAATTTTTAATTATATAACTTTCTCGAGACACTAAACTAATCATAAAGATCGTATTAGACAATGATATAAAGGTGAAATATAGCAATTTTATGTTTAGTTCATAAAAATGCGTTTACGGTCAATGAATATGGTGCTATAACTTTTATGCAAAAATGACAGGATTTTTTTGGCATTTTATGAATAGTTTCATAAGGTGTGACTTACATTGGCATAATTTAGGAATCCAATATGATGAGTAGGGGGAGTATTTTGGTTAAATACATATATGTGTGGTCAAAGAATAAACGAAAGATTTGAAATTTTTAATTTGCTTGATCAGTAAAAGTACTAAGGAATTGTCTGACTAGACCTAGAGACGACCAGTTTCCTAATCTACACGCTCGACTATCTGAAAGTTGGGAGGTTCACTCTAATTAGCTCTGACCTAGTAATTAACAAGAATGAACTTGTTGTTAAGCCCCGTACACTTGAGAGAATTAATTTTCTATTTATTTTCTTTCTTTGTAATATATCTCTCAATTATATTTTGAACTCGATATAATCTCCTATTTATAATAAGATGAACTAAGAAGACATTCTTGGTTAAAAAAATGACTCTTTGAAAATTTTTATCCAAGTCAAAATACTATTTTTCAAAGTTTAAAATAATTGTTCTTGGAGTAACCACCGCTCAAACCAACTTAAATCGCTGGAGCTGAATGAAACAGATCGTAAGAGTCATGAACCTTGCTAGTTGCTATGAAGAATCTAATTCAAAACTTTCCATTTAGAAGCTTTATCCAACAATGCATTTAATACACCAAGTACATGATATGAAGACTGAAGAGTAAGCTGCTGGAGGATGACTTGTAGGGACGAATTTCAAGGTTGGGCTTACGAGACTTTTGCATGATCTTTAATTCTCCCGTGTGCATAAACTGCTTGTACTCAATGCTCATGATATTTGTACCTTGAGATATTTTATCTAAATACAAATTCTAGTTCTAATTAGACTCGAACTTTAGACTTCAAATGCAACTCAAAATATTAAATACAATTAAATTTGATTTTTTCAAAAGAATTGTCAAACATAATTAAATCTCTAACGTTTTAATAGAAGGTAATATGGAGTATGGTACTAATAATAACAAGAAAGCCTAATATTATTAATAATGAGGCATTACTAATCTTTTATTTACCAAATTGGTAGATCTAATCACACAATACAAATGGGATAACTAATCTTATGAGATAAAATTTAATTTATAGATCTCACATGTCTACTCTCCAATCTCTCAATCCCTTGTTCAAATTAGCCCAAGATATAGATTACATAGGGAAAAATTCAAATTTTCTTAGCGAATGTAATTAAAAAATGTGTAATGAAATATTTTATAAGAAAAATTAGTAAATTAAAGTGCAATATTTAGCGGCCAGCCATGGATTTAGCTAAGGCCAAGGGGGGCAAGTGTCCCCTTAATTTTTCATATTTAAAATTTTATCTAAATAAAATAAAAAGTATTTTTAACTTATTTTTTTTTAATTTTTAAAATCGTTGAATTTATTTACAAAATGGAATAAATCAAGCTCACATGCTCATCAGTTAGCGAATCTCCAAATTAAGAGAAGACTTAAGTGATAAAAAAAAAACCATCTAATGACGACAATGACCGGCCGAGAATAATATACCAGAGTAATTATTACTAACAATCACTGTATTGGTGCTAAATTCATAAATCCACAACTGTGAACAAGTGCATGGATCAGCCCAAATTGCAATGGATGTATAAGATGACTCTTGCAATTATCTCTTTTTTGACGTTTTATAAATAAAGATAGCAATAGCATAAAAATAATAAATAAATAAAAAGAAGAAGCAAAATTCAAACTGTGTAAGCAGTCCAAGGATCAAGAGTTTTGGCTCAGAATTGAATTATACTTCACTTTTTTGTGTGAGAACTTAATCGATCTGTATAATTTATAGATTTCAAGATTAATTGTACAAAACGTGCAAAGAGATAAATAAAATAAAAAAAATACTTCAATGTGTTTTTTTTAGTCCCATAAATTGTGAGCAAGAAAATATCAAATGAAATATTTTCAACATCATGGTAAGGAGAGAGAGAGAGAAAGTTGGAGATTTACCAGATCTCTAAGATAAAGTCTATTCGATGTATCACTTGTAATTGTATTAGATGGAAAATTCTATTTTTGTTTACCTGACTTATTTATATTTGTATTTGTATTCCTAATTAATAACCAAAATAATTCTACAAGAATATAAATTACTATTTTTATGTTGTATCACTGATGTGCATTTACCTTCTGACTCTGTCAAAGAGTTATTTTCAAGTTTTAAGTATATGGATGTGAAAAACAGGGAGAGAGAGAGAGAACTTATTTCAAAAAAAAAAAAAAAAAAAAAAAAAGAAAAGAAGAAGGATGGAGGGTTATGGTCTATGGAAAGCTTTATTTTTTTTTTCTTTGCGCTATTAATCTTAGTTGCATGTATCATATCTTATTAGTCTGTACCAATTTATACATACCGGTTTAAAACAAAATTGGTACGTTAATTATTTAGTTTTGTACCGATTAAAATATCGATATGTATTGGCTTTTACCGAATGTACCAGTCAATACCATTCTGTATAGATCTATACCGAGTCATACCGGCTACGTACCGGTTTATAATAATTTTTAAAAAAAATTAATTTTTACTTATTTTTTGTTTTTATTTTTATTTTTAATTTTTTATATTCCAATTTAAGTATTAGCATAAAAAATAATTCTAAAACTAATCAATATTAAATTATTATTAAAAAATATACATATTAAATTTTATCGTTTTCAAATTAATTATCTCACTATAAATAATAAGATTAAATTTTAATTTAAATTAATTAATAAAAATATTATTCTAAATAAATAATTATACCATACTAAACTATTTATTATTAAATAATATTTTGTAAAAATATATAAAATATGTTATATAACAATAAATTTAAAACAATACCTAAAATTTTATCAATATCCATACATACTATATTAATAAAAAAAAATTAATATACTATATTTAAAAATCAAAACAGAACCGTTCTTCAATATTCAATAATAATGGTTGATTCTGTCAAATATCGACTCTTTCATATCTTCGTTTGTTCGTAGGCTTTCTCCCTACTGACTGTAATTCCCCCACCTATTTTTCCTTCTTTTTTTTTTCCCTCTACGGAGCGTGTGCGTGTCTGTAGCTAATAGCTATGTATCCGTGCCTTCTATACGTATTACGTACTCTCTCTCTCTCTCTCTCTCTCTCTCTCTCTCTTGTTGTCTTATAGACTCTCTGACTGGACTCTTCAAATTCTCTCTTTTTATCGTTTTCTCGCCGCAGATCTGTTCTGTCTCTTTCTTCATTTTCTCTTTCTATATTCTTTCTCCGGCGCCTATCACAGCTACGTACGGCCGGGGACGCCGGATTCTCTAGACCCTGAACTTTGACCTGCTCGATCCAACTCTGGGAGACAACTCCGATGGGCCAATGCTATGGGAAGACACCCACTCCCGACATTGACCGCCCCAACACCACTATCAGACCCGATATTCCGCCGCCCACCCCGGGAAGATCGTCTGCTAACAACGGCGCTTTCTATGTACACTCCGAAAAGAACACGCCAGCTCGATCTTCGGCGACCAATCCCTGGCCGAGTCCTTACCCTCATGGCGCCGCCAGCCCGCTCCCCGTCGGAGTGTCGCCGTCGCCGGGGAGGTCCATGCCGCGGAGGTTTTTTAAGCGGCCGTTCCCGCCTCCGTCCCCGGCGAAGCACATCAAGGCTTCTCTCGCCAGGCGGTTCGGCCATGCGAAGCCCAGGGATGGCCCGATCCCCGAAGATGACGAGACGGAACCTGATCGATCACTGGATAAGAACTTTGGTTACAATAAGAATTTCGGGGCCAAGTATGAATTGGGGAAGGAGGTGGGCCGAGGGCATTTTGGACATACATGCGAAGCGAGGGGCAGAAAGGGAGAGCTCAGGGACCAACCTCTTGCTGTCAAGATCATCTCAAAAGCAAAGGTTCGATCTTCTTTCATATCAGTTTTCTGTTTGTGATTTTTTCCCCCTCAAAATATCCCCATTTTAATTTCTTGAAGTAAATTGACATATGATTGTTTCGATCCTTCCCCACTCCTTTTCTCATTGTTATCTGTGTGGTTCGCGTTCTCAGCTTTAGCAGTTTGACCAGCTGGTTTGTTTAGCTTGTTTTTTTTTTTTTGTTAATTTCTTCACATTGCAGGGAAATGGAGTTGCATTTGGCAGATTTTCCAGCTAGATTTACTGTTCTGTTTTTTGTTGTTGTTCGGTTAGTTTGGGTTGTCGTCAATCTTCACCCAGAAAGTCTATTTTGTCAACTCCTCCAAAAACATTTTACTGAAAAAGTGGGACAAAAGAAAAGGAAACAAACGATCAATCATTAATGTGGTAACGTGGTTGTCATATCTGCCTTTATGACTCCCAAATGCAATACAGCGGATGGTATTTGATAACCTTATAAATTTTAATTCATCAAAATCCAAAATTCTCACGCAATATACAACTCAGATCTCCTTTTCTACTCTATGAGGTGGCAAGTCTCTCGATGTTGAAGCTGGCATTCATGCAGTCATCTTAGAGCTATGAGTTAAAACAATGTTCTGATAGAAGGTTTTGCAGAGTTATGCCTTTAGGAAACAGAAATGCGTGTAACTAAGAATTCATATAAACTGCTGCTTTTTCACTGAGGAAACATTTCTTTTGCTCCGTTTGTTTCTGGAAGGAGGATACATCTAACTAACTATAATTAAATATAAAAATTTTCCCTTTTCTGGAAGACTTGCATGGACAAAAGTATCGGTTAAGGAAATGAGATATCTGACATGAAGAGGGTCATAAATTTGGGATGCAATGTAATGTGAATTTGTGATATTGTAAGATGCTCAAATTTCAAAGTGGCAAGGCGACGATTACAGTTAAAGCCCAGGTGTTATTTAGCGCAAATGGTGGGCATCACAATAAGCTGCCTCAGTTTGTCATTTATGTATTTAAAGTTCATTGTGGGAATTAAAATCAGTTATCATTCCTCTTGTTTGATATTGCTCATTTAGATACACATGGTCTCTAAATGTGCTTTGTACCATGTACCAACAACATGTGCGTGGGGGAAATTCCCAGAAGGGTTACTTGGCTGATAAGAATTCAATGGATCCAAACAAAGTATAATGTTTTTGTCGTAAGCAAAAACAACGGAGCATCATATACTGTATATACTTTAATTTTGTTTCTAACATGCCATTTTCACACAAAGTTAAAGCCAACCCACCCAGCCTGAATCTCTTTTACCTGTGTTACGGTAGAAACAGAAAACATCAAACGAAAAGAATAATGCAATCACACACATTGACACAAGATTTACCTGGTTCGCCCAAAACTAGGGTTACGTCCACGGATCCATTCTTTTCTTTGGCTAACCTTGCTCCACGCACCTAACAACTTCGAGTTAGTTGTATGAATCCATTTTTTTCTTTGGCTATTTTTAAAGTCATTTTGTTATTACTTTTCTTTTGCTTTCCCTGTGCCTTTTTGGTACCTTCCACTTAAATAAGATCACTCTTTCTTGCCAACACACTTGGTCTATTTTGTACCTTTACATGTCATCTAAAATTACCTTTTATTCTTGTTTTATCTTTCCTATAACACCATTTATTCATTTCAATATTCTCATTTTAGCTAAATGCCCCAACTGGAATATTTTAGGATTCATGTTCCTAAGGAGTGACAATAAAGTCATAACCATCCTTTCTCTGAACTTAGACCACTATGTACAGTGCATTTCAGCTAGGATGACATGGGTAAAGTTACTTGAATTGCTTGTGGAAGTTTAACTATTGATTATTGTTTAAAGGTGTTCCCATGGCTTTCTGCACATCGTTCCGGTCATAAGAGTCAAAGATGCCAACCTCCTACATTTCTTGGATGAAGAGCTGATAGAATGTCAATTTGTCTCCTATGTTTTTATCAATCTAGCCAATGGGTCTTTCTATATGCCGTGTGCATGCGTGTGTGTGTGTGTGTGTGTGTGAGATTATGCCTTTTGGCTGGCTTATTGTCACTACCCTTACTTACATATAACAAAAAAGAATCTAGCCAATGGTTGAATCTAGCCAACGGTTGTATGATTCAACTGAGTGTCTTCACTTTCATAGAGATGAATTGATTTTGAAGCTCAAAGGAGGAATGGAATTCTCTGTTGCAAAATATTGATATCAATAGAAAATTCTTTGATTTTTCAAATTTTGTTTTTCTGTTAAATCCGAGAAGTCCAATATCCATTATGTATTTTTTCTTAAACCTTTCAATGTGTAAATTGAGCAATATATGTACCTGAACTAGCGTTATTTGGCAGATGACAACAGCTATATCCATTGAAGATGTTCGTAGAGAGGTGAAAATATTGAAAGCTCTATCAGGGCATAAGTATCTGGTCAGATTCTATGATGCATGTGAGGATGCCAACAACGTGTACATAGTCATGGAGTAGGTCCTTTCTTGCTTCTATTCAGTTTTTATATGGAACTTTTTCTTTGATAAATAAATTTTTGTATGGAGCTTATTCCTTGAACTTATTCATTTTCCTATGTTCTATGTAATGCATAGGTATTGATAATTTGTCAAATATTTCTTTTGTTCTATGTTATCCTAAAGACATAGCTCTTTTGAACGAGCATGAGCCACTAAATGAAATGAAGTGACCACTTTGTACTAATGGTTGAAAGTTATTTCTTCACCCAGACCACTCCTCAGCATACTCCATTAATGGGAAATAAACTGGGTGTACCTCTTTTGTTCCCCCATGCGTTCCTTTTATAATCAATTGTTTGGTACCCATAGATGTTTGTTTCACTCTTCTTGAAATTATTGGAATTACTTGCTACCATCAATTAGGTTGATGCTTGTTGTTGAGTTAATATTTTCATATGTATTTTCTTGAGTTTTTTTTTTTTAATATTTTGGGTCTGATAAAGTTTTTATTTGGTTATCAGATTGTGCGAAGGTGGAGAACTACTTGACAGAATATTGTCAAGGTAAAATGGATCATTGTTTTGATATGTGTTTTATCCTTAGTAGGTCTGATTTGAACTTAATAATACTTTTGGCTACAGAGGTGGCAGATACTCGGAAGAGGACGCAAAATTTCTTGTTGTGCAAATTTTAAGTGTAGTTGCATTTTGTCATCTTCAAGGCGTTGTGCACCGTGATTTAAAGCCTGAGGTTATTGCTTCTTGAACTTGACATCTATGTATTTTGCATTATTGGGAAACAGACTACTTTCCTTTCCATCTAAAAAGTTGTTCTCTCTTTTTTTTTTCCAGTAATCATTTCTCATTGTCCCTATTCTTAATTACTAAGGTCTTTTTATTTGATTGCTTTACAGAATTTCTTGTTCACCTCTAGAAATGAAGAGGCTGATATGAAGCTTATTGATTTTGGTCTTTCTGACTTTGTCAGACCAGGTAACAGCCACATGCCATTCTGAATTCGTTGATTGTCTTAGTTTGATATCGTTATGAATGTCAGTTCGTTATTCCACAATGCAATTTAAACATCTCAATATGCAACCTTAAAGTGGACGAGTTCTTGTCATACCTCGCTCTTGTTATGTTACTTCTCACTTTTTCTATATAGACAGTTTTCTATCTATATGTTTATTTGTGTCCTATGCTGCATTATAATGAATCAATGACATGATGGTGCCTTAAATAAGTTGAGTTTGATATTGTTCATGCCACTCTTGCCTTGTTTAGCCAGTTAATGTGATTGAATTGAGCTAACAATTGAACTAAACACATGTGCTTTATGATTAGCTGGATTGCTTTTAACTATTCATAAGCCCAATTTTGAATAAAATGCATGTTTTGTGATTGAGTGAAAAAACCCAAGCAAGCCTCTTATAAGCTGAGTCCAATCCACTGACAACAACTTAGTTTGTTAAACGGTCCAAAAAAAAAAATAGAAGTGTTGGGGCTGCATGTAGGGTTTTGGAGTGATATCTCCAAGCAGGTATTAAGTCCATTTAAAAGGATTCATGCTGCATTGACCATATAGGTGCTAGGAGTAAGTTTTTTGCTTCTATCAACATACCCTTCTTATTTTTGACACAAACTTCTTTGTTATTTGCTTGATGTTCTTCCATGGACTTTTGTCGGCGGATAGAGATTTGTTTTATGATGCAATGGCACTTTTTTCATTGGGGCATACAATGGAAAGTAGTAGTAGTATATGATCCTACAGAGGATAGTTAAACTCACCAGAGTTTACTGTGAAATTCTTAACTGTTTCTGTTTCATGAGTGTTTACGCAGATGAAAGACTAAATGATATCGTTGGAAGTGCGTATTATGTGGCACCAGAAGTCCTTCATAGATCTTATAGTCTTGAAGCAGATATTTGGAGTATTGGTGTTATTACTTACATCTTGTTATGTGGAAGCAGACCATTCTGGGCAAGAACAGAATCGGGGATTTTTCGTGCAGTACTAAGAGCTGACCCTAACTTTGATGATTTGCCTTGGCCTTCTGTGTCAGCAGAAGCCAGAGATTTCGTGAAAAGGCTCTTAAACAAAGATTACAGGAAAAGGATGACTGCTGCTCAAGCTTTGAGTAAGTTGCGAATTCTAGTTACTGTTTTGTTGAAATAAAATGATTTTCCAAACCCTCATGTAGCGATAAAAATGTTGTCTTTTTGTTTTCTTAAAGCAGTTCTTTTCCTTGTTTTGTCGATGCATAATGGTGACCTCAATTCTGTAGGCAATAATGATGTAATGCGTGTTTCTTGGTTAATCAAGTTGTAGACTAAAGCACATTTTTGTCATTGCAGCTCACCCATGGTTGCAGAGTGAAAATCATCCTATTCCTTTGGATATTTTAATATATAAGTTGGTCAAGTCATACCTTCATGCTTCACCTTTCAAACGTGCAGCCCAAAGGGTACTATCTTGCATAGATCCAAGATTTATTATGTTATGATTAAGATTATTAGAGACAACATGTTGGGTATGATTAGAATATAGTTCCCCCTCATTATAAGTGAATTTTCTGTTATGCTCTGTTTCCCGTTTGCCATGGTTATTCTCGATTGCTTTGGGCACATTTAGTATGTGTTATGGTACATATTACGCTTCAAGCATTGAATTTTGCCTTCAAAGCACTCGTAATCATAACATTGGGCTTTATTGTCGATAAACTCTCGTTTCCCTGTTCTTTCGATTTGAATGGGAAGGTACAAATTGTGACGAGATGGGAAGCTGGATTATAGCTGCTTGAGAGCTGGTTTGAACTTGCTCCATCTTGCCAACTTTCTGGAGTGAAGTGCTGGGATGTGAATGTCCAATATTCTTATGCTTTACCCAAATTTTTGTATGAATTCCATCCACTATGAGACTCGCTCATTTCCCTAAGATTATTGCTTTTCAAGATTCATCATCATCCAACTATGTAGATGACCTCATTCAATGATTCCCTGTCACTTTTTATTATGCAATAACAGAGCAGCTGGTAACCTTTCTTTTTTTCCTGTTAATAAGCATACTCCTTGGAGTTTCTTTTGAAGGCTTTGGAGAAGTTTCTCTGGAGTTTTTTTGCTGATATAGAGTAGAAATAGAGGAGCATGAATAGTTCTGGCGGCAAGAGGAAATGGTCTGCTTCCAGGTCAAAGGACAGGGACTGAGAAACTGGAGCGTTTGGTGAATTATGGCAAAGGTAGGACTCCTAGGGAAGTAGGAAGAGGAAGGCAAGGGGATAGAGAGAACTCTACCTATGCAGCATATTAGTTTTTTCTTTTTCTTTTTTGGAATGTGAGCCTGTGAGGAGTCTTAATGACCTAAATCAAAGATCAACCATAAAGGCCGTTGTTCGTAGAGGGAGAGCTTCTGTTGTGTGTTTGAGGATACGAAGATGGTAGTGGATTTACGTTGTGCAATTATAGAGAGTCCCCATCTATGTTCAGTATGGATGGGCGTTTAATCTTTGTTGACTGGAAGGATCATTTCCCTAGTTTAGTTGTTTACCTTGGCCACTATTGGCTTATGTTTCAATGCTTCTTGACTGTGGTGGTCTTTATAGGGGTAGTACCCCTTTCGCTTTCAAGTGGGTGGCCTGACTGTGGGAGACTATTTTGTGGATACTGTGAAGCAGTGATGGGATGGGTACAATGTTGATAGTAACCCCAATCTCCAGTATAGCTTTTAAAATAGGATGTAAAGAAGTGGACAAAGATGTCTTTGGCAGGATAGAAGTTTAGATTGATCACCTTTTGGAGGAGGATAATGTTGTTAAATGAAAAAGAGGGGATGGAAGGTTTGGAGGATGAGAGAATGGATTGGGCAATGGAAAAGATGAGGTTGGTAGGCTTATGTTACCAAAGAAAGTTAGTTGGAGACAAAAGATCTGGAATGATTCACATTAAAGAGGGAGAGGACACCACCACAATTTTCTACTATATAGTAAATGCACATGAAAGATTCAACACTATTGGGAGTTTGGTTGTTGATGTGGGGAAGTTTATAGATGAGGAAACTTAGATAGGATAGTGGATTTTCCAGTTTTTATGCCTCGTGGTAAACTAGTAATAGGATGCCCAGACCCTATGCTGTGAATAGCTTTCACTGAAGAGGTAATGGAGGCTTTGAATAACTGCCTTGGAAAGAAGTCTCTGGACTTGGATAATTTTACTCTTACATTTTTTTGGAGGTGGAGGTGTTGGAGTGTCGTGTGTGGCGATCTGATGGAAGTCTTCCACCATTTTTATGAGTATGGGGTGTTTTTATAAGAATTGTAATTCTTTTATTTCCCTGATTTCATAAAAATGGTTAGGCTAATGAGCTAAAGGAATTCAAACCTTAAGCTTGGTGGTAGTGTTTACAAAGCATCTGCAAGGTTTCCACAGAGATTGGAAATGGTTATTAGTTATTAGGAAGGTGATTCAGAGGGCAAGAATACTCTGGGAGAGGAATGCAGCCCTTGGATGTGATTTTAGTGGCTAATGAAGTGCGGGATTCTAAATTAACTCACAGATTGAGTCTGTTGTTCAAAATGGGCTTTAGAAAAACTCAAAATCTTGAGCGCTGAGAATTCCTCCTTTTCTTGCATAAAAGATGGGTTTTGGGGGAAGATAGAGGAGTTGGACTATATTTTGTTTGTCTACTGGTATTTTTTTGATATTTTGAATGGAGTCTTTGGGGGCTTGAGTCATGGGAATCCATTTTTAGGATCCTTTTATCTTTTGTTTTGATTATTACTGTAGAAAACCTCAATTGGAAAAAGGTGGTTGGAGGGTTCTTATGCGTGTTTATGAGGTGGGCGGCAGGTGTAATCATCAGATTTCATTGTCTCATCTCTTATTTGTTGATGATTCTCTTCTTTTCTTTGAAGCAAGGAGAGGAATTGAGGTTGGTTAAGGTATATATTGTGTAACTTGTGCTAAGACAGTCTCAGACTTGCATGTTAACCTGGCTAAGAGTGCTTGTTAAGGTTTGGGAGGTGGACAATTTGGATGGTATGATTGGGACATTGGGTTGTGTTGATTTTTCCCTTTTTCTTATTTGGGTGCCTGTAGGATCCTCTTCAAAGCTAAACTTTGTGGTATAGTATAATGGAGAGACTCAGGAGAAAGTTTGCTTCTTAGAAGAGACTATTTATTTGAAGGGGGTAGATTTACCTTAATTAAGAGCACTCATTCTAGATTACCCACATTTTTTTGTCCATTTTTACTATTCCCTGTTATGCGTCAAGGACGTTGGATAGATTGCGGAGGGGCTTTCTCTTTGTTTTTTGTTGTTTATTTTTTTTGGGGTG
>JAOTRH010000020.1:17550061-17594326 GCA_034768845.1 Heliamphora exappendiculata | reverse complement strand
GGTATACACAGCTTCACTACACATCAATTGTTTACCCCCAAAAAATAAAAACAAGAGCAGTGATCATTAATTAATATATGTTGGAATGAAGTAGTCTCTCTGGTGACTCTCTACCCACGGCCACCCCATAAATTAATAATACCAGCCTTGAGTGATTCACATGTATCCCATTTCTAATTACAGTGAAATAGTTAAAAGATGAATCAAAATAATTAAGCAACAAAATTCAGACACAGAAAGAGAGGAAAGAGGGGAGAGAGAGAGGGATTGATTCACCTTTCTTGGCCAGCAGTGTCCCAGATCTGGGCCTTGATGAGCTTGGAGTTAATGGCGACGGTACGAGTCTGGAACTCAACCCCAATGGTGGATTTGGAATCGAAGCAGAACTCGTTCTTGGTAAACCTGGACAGAATCTGACTCTTCCCCACCGCCGCGTCACCAATCACCACCACCTTGAACACATAGTCGATTTTCTGATCACCCTCCGACCACGACCCCACCTGCCGATCGCCACCATTCATCTCTTCGTCCATCTTCCTAAACCCTACCTAAAACCCTAAAACCACAACAAACTACAGTCTATATATTTATATGGAAATGGTACTCTTCTTTTTATAACAACGTACAGCTATGAGCTAGCTTTCTTTGGTGGAAGCGATCAGTAAAGACTTAAGACACCGTTAAAGATGAGCATGGAATGGAGGCAGGGAGGGAGCCTTGACTTGGCTTGGCTTTGGTCCTTTTACCTTGTTTGTGTATGTATAGCATTTTAGATCTCATTAGCAAAGTTAGGACCCGACAGTTCTGTGACCAAAAAAGTTACTGTTTGCTCCAACCCAATCTTGTCTTACCTATCCGCTAAATATTACCGTATGTGTTGCTGTTATTTAAGTCTCTTTCAATGGCAAAGAAAATTATTAGAAAAATGATTCGCAAGAAAAGTAAAATAGAGAAAAAAAAAATATAGGAATTAGGTTCGTTACCAATTTAGTTTACAAAAAAAATTAATAAAAAATTCAATTTTAACTTTTTGTTATATGATTTATTTTATGAGAAAATGTTTCATCCAAGAAAAGTATTATCTTGAGACACATTTTGGTGCAATAATTGAATACATGTGCAAAAAAAATAAAATTGTTAATTTTTTTCTTTTTCCTTTCGTCTTCCTATTAAATTAATTAAGCATAATGGTAGAAAATACTTTGAGTGATCTCACTTTTGTTTGGCAACTAAAAAAATTAAAGTGACTCATTTAATGTACATTAAATATGTTTATTTGTTGAATGTATCGCGTGGTATTATCTGTAATGCTCTCATTCAAAAATGAATAAAAATAATTCCAATAAACTTATTTTTATTTGATAAATGAAAAAAGAAAGTAACCCACTTATAAATGTACATTAGATAATTCTGTTTGTAAAATTTTTTTCTCGTATCATTCCTATATCTATACTATAGCTAAGTAACTTATAATAATTTGGCTTGTCTAACGGCTAGCCCTCCCATATACTAATTTCAGGCGAAATACCCGGGATATTTACGCTGCCAAAATTGCCCTTATAAAGAGCATGATTGTTAAGGCGTTCATATCTCATTATTAAAGGTTAAAGTTGGTGGTGGTTTTACCCATCTGTTTTAATTTCTCTAAAAGTAAAGCACATTTGGACCATTTTGAATTGGGCAACAAACAACCGTTGTGGTAATCTTAAATGTACACGCATTTTGTTGAATACAAATATCGCATACATTAAGATACTTACACATTATTAATACATGGTAAGGACGTGAATTTTGAAAGTGAGTCCATTGACAATAAATTTCAAAGGAATGAGCACTTATCACGAACCCCGTAAATTTTAAAAGTGAGTCCAATGATAATAAATTTCAAATAAATAAGTACCTACCACAAACCTATCGTAAAATAGCATCGGAACCGTTAATCTGTGGTTAAAATTTTGATTATGAACCTGTACTGTAATATGAATTGAATGCATTTAATCTAATAATCTTCTTAGTTCTTACTCTTCCTCTTGCAAGATGGTGTATGTTGAGGCGAAGGCAAGCAAATCTCTGGTGCAGGAGAGCTAAAGATTCCTAAACGTTGCACCGACAAACTTAATTTCTACCCTATATAACTTCATCTGTTTCAAGAAAAGCAACAAAAATTAAACTTCATTTAGGATAATTGCCTGTTTATTTATTTTATTTTTATTTTTAATTAATTTTTTTTATCTTTCGATCAATGTTTTTATTTTTTATCACCTCATCAAGATTATTCAAAAAAGTTTTAAAAAAAACTAAAAAGTTAAGAAAAAAAAAAAACAAAATTTACAAAATTTAACCTAAACAGAGCTAAAGTGTTGTTCTTTATCTCTCCTTTTGCGAAATTATTAAGTAATCTTCTAAGTATCACGTAACATTATTAATTTGATATTTTTTATAAATAAAAATATATAATATATATTAAATAAATATTTTTATTTTTTATCTACTCAATAAAAATAAATATATATTAGTTTATATAAATATTTTTTTATTATATAATTAAATAAAAATACAACATAAATAATGCGGGCTCCTCGGATACGGAATGATTAGTACTCTTTTTGAACCAGCTGGCTAGAGCACTTGTACGAAAATATAATGCCTCTGATTGACAGATTGTTTGCCAGTGGAACAACATCATGAAAGCAATTCCAAATACAGTGATTAATCTTTCGCACATGAGAGGTGCCAGAGGCCTTTTCCCATGCGCTCTTAACTTGTGTGTTTGGACTACTATTTTTTATAAAGTTTTTTTTCTTTTGAAACTTTTTATAAAATAAATAAATATAAAAATATATTTAAAAAATTAATTAATTATAATAAAAGATCAAATGAGTAAATTTTTTAAAAGACTTTTAAGCTAAAAGTCTTAAAAAAATAGCTCAAACATAGGCTTATTCATAATTAATTATTTTAGAAATTTGTATTTTTTAGTTAAAATACTTATTTAAATTAAAAATAATTCATTTGATAAATTAATTTAATCATTTGATAAATTTATTTGTTAAGTCAAATTTCATAGAGTTAATTAATTGAATAAAAATTTATTTTTTTTAATTAAGTGATATAATATTACTCTTCTATATAATTGATTACGCTAATTATATATAATTGAAATTAATTGTGAATAAGTTATTAAAGTCTCGTTTGACAGCCGGTTTTAAGTCAATTTTAAATTGAATTTTTTGTCTTTTTATTTAAAATTTAATAGTAAAAAAGTTTCGTTTGTCAACCCAATAGCTTCTAGCCTCCTTTTTTTTTACATAATTTTTATATTTTTAAATATCATAACTTTTATTATACACATATATTTTTTTATAAAAATTATATTTTAGGTAAATTACATTTATTTCTCTTAAAGTTTAAATTTATTTCAAGAACCTCCCCTGAAATTTTTGAGATAACCATAGTCTCCCTTTTGCTTCACTTTTATGTTTCATACACTTCATTATGTGAAATAGCCATTAAAAAATTTGATAGAACTTACTTACATTAGCAATATTTTTAAATTTACTTTCAATATTACCCTTGGTTGCCCTATTCCATTCATTCCTTCCTTATCCAATTTTACCCACGGCGAGTCGACGAGAGGAGCTTTACCCCCAGGCAACTCATTAATGGATCTGTTGGAAAAGTCCAGTGATTGTAGTCTCCAGAAGTTATCCTAGACTTTAGGAAAGTTGTACATGCCCTACTTTGGCCTAGTCTTTAAGAATAAAATTGAGTATATTGTAGTTTGTTATCCAGTCTCAAATTTGTTAGTAGTTAGGAACGTTTTTAGGACTTAGTGGATAGTATATGCATGATCCTATATTCATGCTGCAGCAGTTCCTATTTTCTTGGTCTTATCATTTTGTTTATGAGCATATTTAAAAGCTATTTAGTTTATTAATAAAGTGAAAACAAAAAAAAATTTCTCTTCTTCAATTAGTAAACAATGGTATCGGAGCCATCGAGTGAGAAAAGTGAGATAGAGAGTGGGTATAGTAGCAGCTCTATTTTTATTTCACTTATTTTTCGTTTTGCAGTAGCATAGGAGAACGATGGCTTCAAAAACTTTTGTGCAGTCAGCCATTCCACGCTTTGATGGTTACTATGACCATTGGAGCATGCTCATGGAGAATTTCTTGAGGTCCAAAGAATATTGGACGATTGTTGTTTCTGGAGTAGCTGAACCAGCATAAGGTGTTGTGCTGACAGATGCGCAAAAGACGAAGCTTGAATGGCTGACGTTAAAAGATCTCAAAGTAAATAATTACCTCTTCTAAGCCATTGATCGCTCAATCTTGGAAACTATTCTCTACAAGGATACTGCCAAACATATTTGGGATTCCATGAAGAAAAAGTACTAAGGATCAGCAGGGCAGAGAGGCTACAGCTTGAAGCCTTTCGTTCGGAGTTCGAAATGCTTCGAATGAAATTAGGAGAGTCGATTACAGATTATATTTTCAAGAACGATGGCAATCGTCAACAAGATGCGAATCCATGGCGACAAGACCTACGACATCACTATTGTTGAGAAGATTCTTTGATCCATGACACAAAAATTTAATTTTGTTGTCTGTTCCATAGAAGAAGCTAATGATATTGATGAGCTTTCAATTGATGAATTACAGAGTTCTTTGTTGGTTCATGAGCAAAAAATTAACCAACGGGAGAAAGAGGAACAAGCATTGAAGGCCTCATCAGAAAATCACTCTACATCAAGAAGAGCTGATAGAAGACGAGGTCGAGGCAAAGGACGAGGCCGAAGAGGCAGAGAAAATAATGATCGTGGAAACCAACAACAATACCATTAGCATAAAGAGAATTAATTTCAAAGAGAGAAAGAGGACATGGAGGCCATCACTTAACATCTTATAGACCAAGATCAGTAGACAAGTCTAATGTTGAATGCTACAAATGTCATAGGTATGGTCATTATCAGTCAAAATGCCGAACTAATTTAAATAGATAAAGTGGAGAAAGAACTAACTTTGAAAAAAAGGAAAAAGAGGTGTCTCTTTTGATGGTGTGTCACGTGAAGGAAGAAACTCTACAAAACATGTGGTATTTAGACACTGGCTGCAGCAACCACATGTGTAGGGATAAGAAGTTGTTCTCTGACTTGGATGAATATTTCCGCAACAATGTTAAGTTCGGCGACAATTCCACAGTTTCTGTTATGGGAAAAGGAAGTGTAAGTATTCAAACCAAAGGAAATTCCATTCACACTATCTCTAATGTTCTTTTTGTACCAGAATTAAAGACTAACTTGCTCAGTGCGGGTCAGTTGCAAGAAAAGGGATATAAGACTTCTATCAAAGGTGGAGTTTGTCAAATTCAAGATGCAAAGTTGGGCTTAATTGCTCAAGTTTACGTGACGGCGAATCGAATGTTCCCGCTTTATCTTCACAACACCACTCATTCATGCTTCTCAACAAAAGTGCGGGATACGACATGGCTATGGAATTTTCACTATGGTCACCTAAACTTTTGTGGATTGAAGACTTTACAACCAAAAAATATGGTCATTGGTCTTCCTCAAATCACAGCTCCCTCTGGAGTTTATGAAGAACGTGTTGTTAACAAACAACACCGTAATCCATTTTCACAAGGACAATCATGGAAAGCGAAGAAAGCATTGGAGCTTATTCATTCTAACATTTGCGGGCCAATAATGCCATATTCTAATGGAGGTAAACGATATATAATTACCTTCATTAATGATTATAGTCGTAAAATTTGAATTTAATTTTTGAAAGAAAATTCTAAAGCCTTTGTAGTCTTTAAAAGCTATAAAGCACTTGTTGAAAAAGAGGTTGGACAACTCGTAAAAGTTCTTCGCACGAATCGTGGTGGAAAATATAACTCACATGAATTTTTAAATTTCTGTGAGGCCCATGGAATCAAGAGGCAACTTACAGCAGCATACACATCTCAACAAAATGGCGTTTGCGAGAGAAAAAATCGCACAATTATGAATATGGTGCAAAGCCTTTTGTCAAGAAGTGGAGTTCCAAATTTTTTTTGGCCTAAAGCAGTAAATTGGAGTATTCATATTTTGAACAGAAGTCCCACTCTTGCTGTTCAAAATATGACACCGGAGGAAGCATGGAGCGGACGGCAACCAGCTGTGGATCATTTCAGAATTTTTGGGCGTATAGCCTATGCCCATATTCCAGACGAGAAGAGAAGAAAACTAGACGATAAAGGAGAAAAATGTGTTTTTCTCGGTGTTAGTGATCAATCAAAAGCTTATAAGCTATACAATCCTAGCACTAAGAAACTCATTATCAGTCGAGACGTGTTTTTAATGAAGAGAAGTTTTTGGTGTGGATCAATGCTAGTGTTGGACAACAAATTCTTGCTAATTTTGATGGAGAGAATGAAGATGGAAGGCAGCAGCTTGTGGAGGATGAACAGCAGCTAGTTCCAGCAACAACACAAGAAGAGGAACAACCTCAACGTGCTAGAAGAAGACCTGCATGGATGTCTGACTATGAGGTAACCTGAATTGATCAATATGAAGATCCACTCACTCATTTTGCTATATTTTTAGATTGTGACCCTATAACTTTTGAAAGTGATGTCAAAGAAACAAAATGACGGAAGGCTATAGATGAAGAAATCTCAACCATTGAACAAAATGATACTTGAGAGCTATCTGGTCTTCCAAAAGGGCACAAAACAATTAGCGTAAAATGGGTCTACAAGATAAAACTGAAGGAGAATGGTGAAGTTGACAAGTATAAGGCGCGCTTGGTGGCTAAGGGCTATAAGCAAGAGTTTGGTATTGATTATAAAGAAGTATTTGCTCCGGTTGCAAGGCATGACACAATCACATTGGTGATTGTGTTGGTAGCTCAAAACTCATAGCCTATCTTCCAGTTGGATGTGAAATCAGTATTCCTTCATGGAGATTTGAAAGAAGAGGTATTCATTTATCAACCTCCTGGTTATGTAAAATCTAGCAATGAGCATAAAGTTTGCAAGTTAAAAAAGGCTCTATATAGATTAAAACAAGCTCTACGAGCTTGGTATAATTGTATAGAAATCTATTTTTTGAAAGAAGGATTTCACAAATGTCCTTATGAACATACACTTTTCATAAAAATTGAAGATAGGGGTAAAATGCTCATTGTCTGTTTATATGTGGATGACTCGATTTACATTGAAAATGATAGTGCCATGTTTGAAAGTTTTAAGAAGTCTATGATAGTTGAATTTGATATGTCCGATCTTGGCATGATGCATTACTATCTTGGCATTGAAGTGGTGTAGTCCTCTAGTGAAATTTTTATTTCTCAAAAGAAGTATGTAGGAGAAATCTTAGACATGTTTCAGATGAATGATTGCAATCCTGTGAGTACACCATCTGAGTTTGGTTTGAAGTTAAACAAAGATAATGAAGAAAAGAAAGTTGATAACACTCTTTACAAGTAGATTGTAGGGAGTTTAATGTATTTGTCTACAACAAGGTCTGATATAATGCATGCTGTAAGTGTGATTAATAAATACATGGAGTGTCCTACAGAAATTCATCTCTTGGCGACAAAAAGAATTTTTCGGTACTTGCAACGTACTAAGGAGTTTAGGCTGTTATACAAGAAGGCAGAAAAATCAGATTTTCATGACTTCACAGATAGTGATTATGCAGGAGATTCAAACGATCGAAAACGCACATTTGGCTATGTTTTCATAATGGGGACAGGTGATGTTTCATGGTCATCAAAGAAACAACCAACTGTCACATTTATCAACAACTAAAACTGAATTTGTTGCTGCAATAGCTTCTGCTTTTCAAGCTATTTGGCTAAAGAAAGTTCTCAATGAGCTGCAGTTCAAAGAAGATGGGCCTACTCTCATTTATTGTGACAGCAATAATGCTCTCCAAAAATCCTGTTCTACATGGTTGAAGCAAACATATAGTTGTGAAGTATCATTTCTTGAGGGATCTCCCAAGTGATGGTGTCATTGATCGTATTTATTGCAGAAGTGAAGACCAAATTGCTGATATTTTAACGAAGTCCCTCAAGTTGGCTGCGTTTCAAAAGCTAAGAAGGATGCTTGGTGTTTGCACTTTGGATAATCCAATTTGAGGGAGGGAGCTTCAACACTACCATTCACTAAACTGAATGTTGAAACATCAGTTTAAGGGAGGAATTGTTGGAAAAATCAAGTGGTTGGGATTGTTGAAAAAGTCAAGTGGTTCTAGTCTCCAATAATTTTCCTAGACTTTAGGAAAGTTAATTTTTGCTGTTCTATTTTGTTGTTGCATGTGGCCTACTTTGGCCTAGTCTTTAGGAATAAGTTTGAGTCTGTTGCAGTTTGTTATCAAGTCTCAAGTTTGTTAGTTGTCAAGCACTTTCTTAGGACTTAGTGGGTAGTGTATGCATTATCCTATTTTCATGCTGCAGCAGTTTCTATTTTCTTACTCTTATCCTTCTGTTTATGAGCCTATTTAAAGGCTGTTTGGTTTATTAATAAAGTGAGAACAAAAAAGTCTTTCTCTTCTCCAATTAGTAAACAAGATCGTCGTCGCCAATGATAGAAATCAACCGAGATTCGTCGCCGAAGAAAGAAAGCAGGATTATCCGCCCAATCTCGCCATATCTTCTGCCCAAATCCACCACCTTCTTCTTCTATCATTAGAAAGATCTAGGGGTTTTGAGGGTTTTAAGTTTTTAGCTAAAAAATTCAAAAAATTTCGAAGCAAATCAGGCCCCTTCCAACGCTAACTCCTTCCTTGCTTTCCTTCTCATCTTCAACATCTTGCTTTGAATGGTGTTCTCTTATCCAAACTAATCAAATCAGATTGTAACATTACTGAATCACTGATCGAACTAGTGAATGGTGTTCTCTTATCCGCACGCAATCGTCAGACCTGAAATCCCACCAACTCAAGACAATCTCATATATATATATATATATATATATATATATTCAGATTTAATTGAACAACTAGGTGTATGGGTGGTTTGTTCTCTTATTTTTTTGTGTTTCAATAGTTTATTTGCATGAAATTATCGATTTGAGTTTTGAATTTATAGGTATGACGAAGATAGGGATTTAGTTACAAACATAAAACTAAATGAATTTTTGGTTTCTTCAGATGGCTCGTACCACGCTGTAAATCCACCAAAAGAAAGGCTCTAGGAAGCAACTCCCTTCACCGTTTGATATTGTACCAAAGAAAGGAATATAATAGGGTAATCTAGGGAATGTAATTTTATGTGCAGGAATATAATAGGGTAACATAGGGAATGCAATTTTATGTGCCGGACTCTTTAGAGTTAGGGTTAGGATTTGTTTTAAGAAAGGCAAGAAGATGGACTTAATCTCATAAAAGATTAGGGATAAAATTGTAAAAATACACCTTCCATTAACGCTGTGTAATGAAAAAAACTAATGGTAGAGGTCAGTGTAATTTTAAAGACTCATGAGAGGTTATTGTATTTTTACTTAATCTCAAGAAAGGTAAATGTAATTTACCCTTATATTTTTAAAATTTACTCATCAAAATTTATGAAACAAGATTTATATTGAATATAAAATTATTTAAAAATAACTTTTAAAAAATTATAACTTTAAGCCAAGTTTTTTTCTTTTTTGCTTAAAGCCACTTTAAGCCAATATTTTTGGCTTATTACTTTTTGATTTAAAGTCACTCTTATAATTTACCAAATAAATTTTTTGTTTATTTGGCTTAAAATGAGTTTAAACAAAAAATCTAACTTAAAATTGGATTGCAGAACGAGATTAAGTAGGATATATTATTCTTAATATCTTGTAGAATATGCTAGAGATTAGAATAAGGTGTCGCAAGAGTTTGAATTGTTATGTGATTTTTAAAATTTTATTTTGTTGAATTTTTATTTTATTATTTTAGTAAAATAATAAAAAGAAAAAAAAAATCTTTTTTCCCAACTAGAGCGACCGTATTGGTGTAAAGTAAAAGAATATCTAATAATAACGAATGTAGATAAATTAAAGATCGATTACAAGAACATTCATACACAAAAAAAACCTGAGATTTATATAGTTCGCCTAACTAAAATTACGTCCTTAATAGCTAAAGCTTTTCATTGTAATAAGCAAATAATACAAGTTATAATTTTTTTCATTGTCTTTTTTTATGATTGGCCTAAAAAATAATAAAAATAATTTAGAATTTAAAACATTTAGGCAGCACCACACTTGACCACTAGATGAGCACTTATTAACGTCATATAGTGAAAGCCTTAGTGACATAGTTCTATTTACATCGTTGTTATTGGATTTCCCATGACGATACTTCTTCCTTGACCGGATAATTTTTTTGTTGAATAATATGTTATTTTAACATAAATGATCTATTAAAATTAGGTTAATTAAAGTTTATTAAAGTTCTATTTATTTCAATATTTAGTGAAAGTAGTGACAGAGGTAGCTGTAGTAGTGGTGAGGAATAGTGACAACAATGAGATATAAAATGGCAACAATAAAAAATGGTGGTAATGCATGCTGATAGGGTATGGTGATAGTAAAAATAACAACAGTAGTGATGTAGTGATAGCGGGTGGTAGCAGTGTTAACGGTGGACAAGTGGTAGAACTGATGGCTATGATGGGGTGCTGGTACTACATGGATAAAAAAAATTGACAACCAAAATTTTGATTGACAAATGTCGTTATTTGGTCGGCAAAAATTCTTTTGACCAAATTTTTTGGTCCCTAATTTGGTCGCTAAAGGCTTCTTGGGAAAAATGTTTTCCGAGCAAATTTATTTGGTCGCAGAAAATGCACTTTTGCTGACCAATATTTTAGTCGGCAATGTCTGCTTTCGCCAACAAATAGGATTTGTCACTAAAAATTTTTTTTTTGGAAAAGTTGCCACTAGTGACCAATTTTTGTGGTTGGCAAAAAGTGTTTTAATAAAATAAAGCTTTTTGCTGACCAAATGTTTTGCCGCCTAAGTATGTTTTTAGCAAATAAACGTTGCTGTTAGGGTTTTGTCTGATTTTTTACTTTGAATTTGTTACTTTTTTATCTTGATTTATGAGACTTTATATCAATCATTAACTACTATAAAGATAAAGTTTTCATATCGGACAAATTCAAAATTTAAAGTTTCCATTGTAGAGTTTTATCTTTCATAATTATAAATTTAACAAATATAATAAAAGAGAAAATAAAATATCTTAAATAGAAGCAAATCAGTTATATTTTTTTTTAAAATTTATTATGAGATTAAAATTAGTAAAAAAATTCTGACATAATTAAAACTATTATGAGAATTTTAAAAAAAATGAATCCTCAAATTTCTCTAAAAAGAATACTCATATTTTATAATGTTAAAGTTAATCCTTCAAAAAATTATAAAAATGAGGTTGATTCAATTTTTATAAAAATGGTTAGGGTCGAGGCCAAGTTTGGAGGTTTGGGGTCCGGAATATGGGATTGGGGCCTGGACCTAGGATACTAGGGTTGGTACAAGAAAATTTAAAAAAAATGATACATATATAGTAGGGTTGGTATAAAAAAAAATTTAAAAAAAATACACATTGAAAAAGAATTTATAACTATTTTTACGAAACATACATAGAATTGTTTTAAATATAAATATTAGAATATAATCATTGTAGAAAAATTAAAATTTTAAACTTTGTTTGGGATCAATAATAAAGTTAATTTTTTCTTAAAAAAACTTTGCTTTTAAGTTAGTTTGCATTGAATAATTATTTTACATGATTTTCAAAACAATTAAAAAAAAGTTATATTTTTTAAAATATTTTTTTAATATTTACTTTTTAAAATTAATCCAAACACTCTCATTTTACTTTTTATTTCTCTATTTTTTGAAAAAACTAAATTTCTTAAAAAAACTAAATTTTTTAAAAATCTAAGTTTAAAACTATCCCAAACAGTACTTTTAATATAAAAAAATTCACGACGGTCTGTAAGGTCGACCTTTTTCTTGCAAGACTGGAAGTACACCGGCGATCCCTATTCCTGGCTTCTTGCATCAAATACAGAAAACGGAAGAATAAGAAG
This sequence comes from Heliamphora exappendiculata, assembly GCA_034768845.1. Taxonomy (NCBI): domain Eukaryota; kingdom Viridiplantae; phylum Streptophyta; class Magnoliopsida; order Ericales; family Sarraceniaceae; genus Heliamphora; species Heliamphora exappendiculata. The sequence goes on along the minus strand of JAOTRH010000020.1, from coordinate 17,582,267 downwards.
ATGATGATGATGATGACAACTCACTTGCGATCCGGTCACCACTACCTCAAGAGCACTTCCACCTCAATCTGCACCGCTGCTTCTTCTCTATCCGCCGCCACTTCCACCGTCGAGCCCTTCCTAATTCCACCTTCGCACCACCACCTCTCCGCCGTCGAATCCAAGGACCAGCTCCTCAAATCCTACACCGTCACACCCCCAATCAAGCCCTGGCCCCAGCGCCTCTATCCCAAACGCCTCGTCTCCATGATCACCCGCCAACAGAACCTCGACCTCGCCCTCCAAATCTTCGACCACGCCGGCAAGTACCACCCGGGCTTCCACCACAACTACGATACTTACCACGCCATTATCCACAAGCTCGCTCGCGCTCGCGCCTTTGGTCCCATCGAGACCCTTCTTGCGCAGTTACGTCAGTCGGACATCAAATGTGGCGAAAACCTCTTCATCACCGTTCTCCGAAACTACGGTATCGCCAGCCGGCCGGAACAAGCCCTCCGCACCTTCTTGCGGATTAAGAACTTCGGCGTTGAACGCTCTGTAAGGTCGTTCAACACTCTATTGAATGCTTTGATTCAAAACCACCAGTACGAGTTGGCGCATGCTTTGTTTAAGAACTGTCGAAAGAAGTTTGATATCATACCTAATGTGTTTACTTGTAACATTCTCATAAAAACTTTGTGTAAGAAGAATGATGTAGAGGATGCAATTCGGGTTTTGGATGAAATGCCTGGTATGGGAATGATACCGAATGTGGTGACTTACACGACTATATTAGGTGGGTATGTGTCGCGGGGTGACATGGTCGGTGCGAAGAAGGTGTTCGGTGAAATTCTTGATAGAGGATGGCTTCCTGATGCGACAACATATACGATATTGATGGACGGATTCTGTAAGCAAGGACAGTTGATCGAAGCAGTAAAGGTGATGGATGAAATGGAGGAGAATGGTGTTGAGCCCAATGACGTGACTTATGGAGTCATGATTGAAGCTTATTGTAAAGAAAACAAGTCAGGGGAAGCACTTAATTTGCTTGATGATATGCTGAAGAAGAAATATGTACCGAATTCTGCACTTTGTTGTAAGGTCATTGATGTTCTGTGCAGAGAAGGCAAGGTTGAGGGTGCGTGTGATTTGTGGAAGAAGCTGTTAAAGAACAATTGCACGCCTGATAATGCAATAACAAGCACTCTAATACATTGGCTTTGTAAGAAGGGGAAAATTTGGCTAGCTAAGAAGTTATTTGGTGAGTTCGAGAGAGGTTCAATTCCAAGTGTATTAACTTACAATACGCTTATTGCGGGAATGTGTGAGAGAGGAGAGTTACATGAGGCCGCTAGGTTGTGGGACGACATGGTTGAGAAGGGATGTGTGCCCAATGCTTTTACATATAACATGTTGATCAAGGGATTTTGTAAAGTTGGTAATCCGAGGGAAGGAATTAGAGTTTTAGAGGAGATGTTGGGTAAAGGGTGTTTGCCGAACGAGGCAACCTACTCTATCTTGATTGAGGGCCTCTTTGACTCTGGAATGGAAGAAGATATTACCAAGGTGCTTTCCATGGCTGCTTCAAGTGGTGGAATAGATACCGATTCTTGGGGACTTTTTATAAGCAAGGTTGCTGGCAACCTAGATAGCAGGGGAAGCATTCTCAATCAAATCATTCAATTGAAATTATAGTGATTTACTATATTCAACAAACTGAGAGTTTTGTATGTGCTTTCAAGCATAAGATAATAGAATCAAAGATGTGAACTGCCTCTTCTGCTTCAATTTTGATTCTGAACCTGGGAACTTGTGATATACTGAGCCATCCTGAAGGGGAAGTTCTTGGGAACCTTTTGGGTTTTGCTGCTATGTCTGACTAGTTATGCTTATGAGCATCTAAGAAAACCATGGAAGCAAATGGCAAGTTCGTCAAAAAGTTGTAGATTTCATGAGGTTATGGTACGGATTGTCGTTTACTAAGCTGTTGGAACAGACAGAGCTTCGTTAGGAGTTAAGTTGACACTATTTTAGACATTAAAGATTTCATTTTTCAGGCAAAATCTTGGATATTCAAACTCCCAAGTCTGAAAGGATCCCTACTATTCAACTGCAATCGAGACTTGCATACATACAAATGCTAAAATTCATCTTCAAGATTGATTTCAACTTTTGAGGTCGTTAAAATGCTAAAATTCATCAACAACCGCCCCACCTCCCCTTCTCTTTTGAAAATTCCCCCCTCCCCTCTTTTCTTGTTCATATTTCATGTTTAGTTCGTTATTTTTATGAACAGGAAAAGATGCAGCTAGTCAATTGATTATGACTGCCTGTCTGATTCGTTCATTTGAATTTAAACATCCCCTTTCTGTAATAATCAAATTAGAGGCACTCCATCTATATATATTGGTGGTGTTTAATATTGTTGAAATTAGTAGTTTATAAATTATAACTTGTAGTAGAAGTTGTTAGTGTTTGGTAAAGATTGTAACTTGTAGTTGAAATATAATACAAAGTAGTTATAAGTTGCAGCAAAAATTGTGTATGATCGGAAAAACTTGTGATTTGTAGCTAAAATCAATAGCAAGAAATAAAAACTACTAACTGTAGTTCTGTCAGCACACTAACTGTAGTTCTGTCAACACACCCCCATTTGCATCTTATTACCATTGATGGGAAGTGTGGAAGGCATGTGCAAATATTGCAGCAAATAGCAATAGACACTTTATGGATGCCCCATATTGGAGAGGATCAATTTAGGCAAATGCCATGAAGCTGTATCTTATTAATAGTATATAAGCCATTTACTACAAATGAACAATAGCAAGTGGCTTACTCTATTTTTACCCATATTGCCGTTTTGATCTTTGTGTTTCTCCGGTTCCCTCTTGGCTTTAAACACAAATTTGGGTTATGATCTGGGCAAGGCGTCAAATTGGCGTGCTCCGTCAAGGGGGCCAACTAGGGGCACTCCTGCCTCTTCTTCACGCACTGATTTCGTGCCTCGATGTACAAGTATTCTATTGCAAATTGTACAAGCGTTCTCGTGCTTGGTTCCTTGGGGTTGACATTTTGCCAGGTGCTCATGTGGTTCGTCCCTTCGGGTTTCACCTATAACTTTTAGGATCTTTGCTAACTTTTTCATCTGCTTCTCATGCAAAACCATCTCTAGGTGCTTCATCTTCTCTTTTGCACTTGTCTATCTAGGGTTTTCTTCTTCTCTTCCACTTTCTACGGTGTTGGTTGTTTGCATCTTCTTCGTGCTCTTCTTTTTATTGATTTGTTTGTATTGCTGTTTTACAAATCTTCGGAGCTTGTGGTCCCACAACCATTTTCAGGTGCGTCCTCTTCTCTTCGGCTTTGTTGACGATCTAGGGTTTTGCTCTTGTCTTCCGCTTTCTAATTGTCGAATCTAGGCTTTTGGTTGTTTGTGTCTTGTTCGTGTTCTTCTCCTTAGTGATTGTTAGCCTAGGGTTTTGGTTGTTTGTGTGTTCTTCGTACTCTTCTCTTTATTGATTTTTTTTTTATTGTTACGATTTTGGTTGTTTGCGTCTTCTTGGTGCTCTTCTCTTTATTAATTCCTTTGTATTTTGTATTACAAATCTTCTTGTTCTCTTTCGCTTTCTAATTGTCGACCTGAGGTTTTGGTATGTTTTTTGCATTCCTTTTTCTTGGGCCATTTTTCATTGGTTAATTTGTTTCTGTTTATTTGTGTCTTTGTTTCTGCTTGGAAAGAATGTTTGAATTCGTTACAAGTGTTTCTAACTTTTAATTTTTCCCCAGGGGGATGTGGAATTGGAAGTGGTATAGATGCTTTATCATCCCATGAGTTGGACCTCTCGGACGATCTCCATTTATTTGTTCTGTCTCAATTTATTTGCAGAGGCTCATGGTATTCCATATTCTTCATTTGGTTATGGCTGTGAAAATGTTCAAAAATATTATGCTGGGGTGGGGCATTTGAGAGGTGAAGCACTAAAGCGAAAGTTGAATTCTATCTTTGCCAGACATCAATTCTTGTATTACAAGGAGGTAATTCCTCCCTCTACTATATGGTAAGCTGCTGTTAAAGTATTGTGCTGCCTACTAACATTCAATTTTTAACTTTGTAGTCTGTCTCTTGAAATTGAAGATTTGTTCTGCGAAGCAGGTTTGGGATGCCCTTAAGATTCTTGATGCTGCTGACTTTGATAAACCTGAAGCTTCATCAGAAGTGCAAATGCTTATCATGTCTGTTTTCAAATTTAATTGGTGATTATAGGACTTAGAAATGGGAGTCCCTATCTGTCACTCTGATTTCTCGTGTACGGAGTTGAAATTTACTCCTTGAGAGTTGTCTCCACTGTTGAACAAATTAACTGTACTACTTACAATACCTAATTTTGATTTGTGTTTCTTTTTCTCTTGTTTTTTCTTGTATTTTTTTATTTTCGTCAATGAATTAAATTGATTGGATGGTGGGTTGAATATCCCTCACAGCAAAAAGAGATTTGCTGGTTTCGCAAAGGATTCTAAGCGACTTGATGCTGAGGCTCATCGCAACTATATTTATGGTGGTCATCTTTCTGCATATATGAGGGTAACGGTTAAGATGCAAGATGATACTTTATGATGTAGGGTAACACTTACTTTCAGCCACAACTTTTGACTTTATTATGTTATGCATGCATTGATTGAAGATGAGCCAGAGAAATATGAGTCTCATTTTAGTGAGTTTGTCATAGTGGAATTGATCCAGATGGCATTGACGAGATATACAAGAAAGCTCATGCGACCATTTATGCAGACCACACTCAAAAGAAGTCTGAGAAACAGCCTCCTACGGAGCACAAGAGGTAAGCACTAAATGTACTTAAGCTGTGTGTAATACTATCCATCTTTTAGGGAACTTGGGTGTTTATTTAGCCCTTTTGCTGCGTTTTAACTCTTATTTTCCTCTTATTTGCCATAAAAATTAGTCCATCTTGAAACTGAATGGGGTGAAACTGATGCTACGTTTTAACTCTCCTTTTAACCCTCATTGTATTAAATTCCTTTATAATTTTGTTTTTTTTATATAAGATGAAAGGAAGAATGGTGCCTCAACTATGAATTTGAAACTTTAATTCTGAACGGAAAGCAAGGAACTTCTCCACTGCCTCCAATTAGCATACTTTATAAACCTCATTGTTCGAAGCAAATTTTTTTAAAAGGCAATTCTTTGTTGGTTAATTTCTCTGTGTATTTTTTGTGTTTATAGACAAACAATTTGCCTAAATTGGAAAGAGATCGAAATATAAATGAGGTTTTTTTAAAAGCATTGTATATGATTGTTGTATTTTTTTTTTAATTTAAAAAAGGCTCAATGAGGCTTATAAAAGGCTTATTCATCTTTTTTCCTATTTCCAATTTAGGCATCGTTTTTAAAAGTTAAAACCTAGAGTACAAAACTTATCAAATAAAAGCTCATTTATATTTCGATGGGTTTCCAATTTAAGCAAATTGATTTTAAAAAATGCAACTTTATATTGTCGTATTCAAATAGTACAACAATCATATACAATCCTTTAAAAAGAAGCTCATTTGTATTTCGATCTCTTTTCAATTTAGGCAAATTGAAGACAAACAAAATAGATGAGTAATAACAATATAGAGACTCCAATAACAAAGAATCGAAGATAAATAAAATCGCAAAGGGAACATGAAAGGAGTAAACAGCAGAGAGAAACAAATGAGGCAGAGCATTGACAACAAATGCAAGAAGTAGGCCTGTGAAGAACAATGCAAAGGTGTGATAAGTTTTGTACTATAGGTTTTAGCTTTTAAAAACAATGCCTAAATTAGAAATAGGACAAAGATCAATGAGCGTTTATTTTTAAACATCATTGTTTGAAGCAATTTTTTAAAAAATGGCAATTCTTCGTTCGTTAATTTGTTTGTGTATTTTTTGTGTTTATAGAAAAACAATTTGCCTCAATTGGAAAGAGATCCAAATTTAAATGAGCTTCTTCTTTAAAGCATTCCATGTGATTGTCGTAGTATTTTAATTTGATAAGTTTTGTACTCTAGGTTTTAACTTTTAAAAACAATGCCTCAATTAGAAATAGGACAAAAGATCAATGATCTTTTTTTTTAAACCTCATTGTTTGAAGCAATTTTTTAAAAATGGCAATTCTTCGTTGGTTAATTTATTTGTGTATTTTTTGTGTTTATAGAAAGACAATTTGCCTCAATTGGAAAGAGATCCAAATTTAAATGAGCTTTTTTTTTAAGCATTCTATGTGATTGTCGTACTATTTTAATTAGATAAGTTTTGTACCCTAGGTTTTAGCTTTTAAAAACGATGCCTCAATTTGAAATAGGACAAAAGGTCAATGAGCTTTTTATGAAGAGTTGACAATTTTGTAGGATAGTTGTGTTGTATTATATATGGTTTGCCATTTCTAATTTTGTTAAGTTGTGATTTTGGGTTTGCCACTTCTCTATTTCGTCTATTCACTTTTCTATTTTTATTGATACAATATGTTTTCATTGTTCGAGGCAATGAAAATAAAAACGACAATTCTTCGTTGGTTAAATTAGAAATAGGACAAAAGATCAATGAGCTTTTTTTAAAACCTCATTGTTCGAAGCAATTTTTTTAAAATGGCAATTATTCGTTGGTTAATTTGTTTGTGTATTTTCTGTGTTTATAGAAAAGCAATTTACCTCAATTGGAAAGAGATCCAAATTTAAATACACAAACAAATATACATGGAATGGCCTAGGTTGTGGAGTGGGGTTAGATGCATGATTGTATAAATTTCTAATGAATCAAGTTTTTTTTTTTTTTTAAATAAAAAAAAATCTAGCTAATCTTTCTTAATTTTAGATATTTCTCTTGTCACCATTGTAGGACTTTGCACACTGATGCATTTGCTTTGATGCATGGTTATACGTATTTTTAACAAATCAGGGGTTTTTATAAAACTTCCTAATCTTTACTAATTCTAAATTTTGCCCTTCTTGCTATCATAGGACTTTGCACCTTTATGCATTTGATTGGATGCTATTTCATAGATGCATGATTGTACGAATTCAGAACCAATCATGAATTTTTAATACTATTCCTAATCTTTGTTAATTGTAGCCTTTTCCTTTCTTCCTATCACCGGTATTTGCACGGTGCTGTGTCGGCTTGGACACTACTCCATTATCAAAGACACTTAACTTTTTCTTTCGACAACATGTGCATATGTTCATTTGTTGTTTGATATATTCTTATAATTTTGCGGCTGGTATCCCACTAGATTCTGCATTTGTGAAGCTATGTGTGTGTTATTTTGTATAAATTATTCATTCACTGGATTTTATCTGGTCTCATTGCCCAAATATGGTATTGATTTATATGCAAATATTTAAACCCCCCAAAAAAAATTCAATTTGCTTATGAATTAGTTATCGAAAACGCATAACTAAGATATGTTTATCCCACCAGAAACTTTTTAAACTATTCCTAATCTTTGCTAATTGTAGCTTTTTCCTTTCTTCATATCAGCGGTTTTTTCACAAGGCTTGGATACCACTCCATCTGGTCTTCGAATTAGGCACACGTGCATTTTAGACTTGATTCTCTGTGTACATGTGTGTTTGCATATTTTGGAGGTATTGATCTTAAGTTTGGAGGAAAAGACAACGTGTGATTATACATACTTGATTTGACCACATTTCCTCGTGAAGCTTGAACCCTTAAACTCTTGCATGCATTTACTGTAGTTAGTGCGGCTTTTGGCTTTGTGGTTCCTTGATTTGTTGTTTTTCCTTGGAGGATTGCGAATTTTGCATCCGTTTGGAGGTCGCGAGCAATCTTACCTTCTTCTTTGGGGTATGTTTCTTGCATTTGTTTTCGCTGTGCTGGTTGATCTGCTTCGTTCTCTTGTTCTTTCTTTCCAATTTTGTCTGTCTTGGGTTGCTTGGTTGTTCAGGTCTTCGTGCTCTTCTCTTTCGCTTTTCCAATGTTCATCTAGGGTTTTTGTTGCACTCTTCCTTGTTGCTTTGGGGTTTTTTGATCTTCCTCTTACTGCGCTTGTTTGGCTTTGTCATTTATTGACTTGTTTATTTATCAATTAATCAACGATATTGGCTTGAATATTGTATGATGCCTCAAGCTCTCTCAGATCGTAGGTCACCCTGTTGGTATGATTAGTTATAAATTATTCAGGTGGATTGGACCGCCACCCCCAAAGAACCTAAAATGAAAAGGAAAAAAATAATTAAAAAATCCTTTTTCAGTTGTGCATTTGGTTTTCTTTTCTGATTTGTTTTAAATATTGGGACATGGGTATTTCAGCTATCGATGCTCCTGGTGGTTTTCTTTTCTGATCAAGGTAAGAAATTCTGTTTTAAAGTTTAGAGGTTATATGCACAAAAGCGTAATTTGTTAGGAAAAAAGACAACCAAAGGTGCCAGAGACCATTCAAGCCTACAAAAGTTCAGGAGTATCTGCAGCTAATCACGCAGATACTGTACTTGATGCTCAAAGGATCAATCTGGGAGCTTCCACAAACAGTTAGGTCCAATTTAATGGCCCAAGTACTACCGTTAACAATTTTAGTTGATTATTGGGAAAATCTAAAACTTTGGCATGAAAATCCAGAATCTGAAATTTTGACATGAATTCGACATTCATAATGAGATTCCCTATTAGACGAGGGATTTGAATTGCTTAATCTTAAATAAACAGGGTAAAATAAGAGATTTTGTTACACAAAGTTTATAGATCAGAGAAAAATCTAGCAGAAAATGAGATTCCCTATTATACAATATCAATAGTAGTAGTAACATCTTTGATTCTTTGCAACTTATGTTTCATGTTTTCCCCTCCTCTTACATTGTAATATCCATGGGTGTTGAACTCTTTATAGCTTCAGAAATTCGCCAGGTTGCTACAATTGGTGTTTGATTGATAAAACTTTTCCTTAGCTATTCTTTTCAGAAAGCAAGCTTCTTTGTGCATGCATGTCTATATGTTATGAAAGGGGTGAAATTAATGAAATATTCCTCAGTTTCTCTGTTGGAGATGAAGAGGAGTTGATCTTGCCTTTTATTTTTGGTACTAGACATTCATCTTCATTTTCCCCTTTATTCTAATGTCCTCTTGTTTTTCTTATATATTTTTCTTGGGGTTGGGGGAGGAAGATGTTATGCATTATTTCTTACTCGTTACTACTTGGATTTGGCGACATATGAAATAGTACATACACATGAAATTTATAACTTTTCCAAATTGGTTGTTTGATTAGAAGGCATGTGCTGTTGATTTGCTATATTTACATTCTCAATGGTGGTTTAAATGTCACTTTTGAAGGTGTTGGTGAGATATTACTTTTTTGTCCTTTAATGGTTGATCTCATTTTTCCTTCTTTTATTACAATTATGATTTTTACATTAGGGTTCCGTTTGGTAACGTTTACAGTTTTTTGTTTTTTTGTTTATAATAAACAAAAAATATATTTTATTTATTCTTATAAAAATAAAAATAAAAATATGTTTGGCTCATAGATGTTCAATTGAAAAGTGATGGTCGGAAGTGATGGTTGGAGGTAGTGATCAGAAGTATTAACCAATAATGATAGCAAGAGATAGTGATGGAGGTCGAAGGTAGTGATCGGAAGTGTTAGCCGATGATGATAGCAAAAGGTAACGATGATAGTCGGAGGCGGTAGTGTGATGTGATGGTCGGAGGTAGTGGCCAAAAGTAGTGGTCAAATATAGTGGTCGAATGTGGTGGCTGAATGCGGTAGTCGGAGAAGGTGGTTGAAAGTGGTGGTTAGAGGTGATGGTCGAAGGGGGTGACCGGAAGTGGTGGCTAAAGGGGGTGACTAGAAGTGGTGGAGAAATAAAAATAGAATGAAAATTTGTTTATAAAACAAGTGAAAATACATTTTTTCTGTTTATAATAATTTAGTAAATTTTAAAAACTGTTTACATTTTTCAAAAAACAAAAATGATTATTAAATATATTTTTATTTACAATTTACAGCAAATCTAAAAACAAAAACAGAAAACAGTAAACATAAACGTTACCAAACGGGGCCCAAGTTCTACATTTATTCTAGATATATTTGTTATTTTTTTAGCTGCATTCTTCTGAAGATGCGACGTTTCTTTCACTCACATAGAGCACATGTGATTGACAGTTTTTTTGATTTAAGAATTTATTTCCTTTTTTGCTTAGTGATTTTTGCATGTTCTCATTGTACATATCCCACTATATTTTTTGTGGATTGTATAAGTGAGATTAACTTAGAATTAGAAATCAATATTTTGTGGTAAGGTTTGGAGATGTTATTTTATTACAAGATTGAAGGATATTTCCTCATTTATACTTGGATTGGTTTGAAATTTAAAATTTGTAGTAAACTTAAATCTGTTAGTGGTTGTATATTCTTCTTTTTAGAAGTTTCTCCCTTCTATGACTATCTTGTCCCTGTTTTGCCCTTTCTTTCTTTGTATAATGGAATTATAGGATTTACAAGAACCTGGAAAATAAATTATAAGGTGTATATAATTGTTGATCTGCTTACATTGTGCTTGATTTCAATGTGTATGCTCCCAAATAATTCCTAGCTTCCTCACATAATTTATGCTTGCTTTTAATATTCATGGCTAATATTATGTATTCCATTGGTTATTTAAAAAGACTCTTCTCGCTCATTTTTTTCGATTATTGCCTTTTCCCCTAGGTTTTCGTGTGCAGAAGTATGGAGTTTCAAAATTTAGTAAAGTAATCATAGTTCTAACCAGGTAATGGCATCCATTTTCATATAATTTCATTATATTCCTCTATATGAATTTTTTTTCTGTGTGTATACATTAGCTTTAAATATTATTGTCACTCTCATCCAATGGGATTAAAAAAAATTTTATTTTATTTTAAGTCATTAAACCAAAATAGAGTACAATGTTTTATGCTCTTTGCCTTTTTGTCTTTTAGGAGAATGCTACAGTATATCAAGTTTAGTTAGACAAATATCAACTAGAATTTGCATTTGGGTTCTACATGGACTTGGCTTTGACTGTGGAGAAATTCTTTGAATGTCATCTTCAAACATGTACGCTCAAGTAAGCAGACCATGGGGGAGCATGAGGGAACGGTATCTGCTATTGATTTACTTTTTCCCAAACAAAAATGTATTACATATGTTTCTCGATAAGTACCATATTATAATTATTATTATGTAGATGCAAGTACAACTTGTGTTTCCATGTTCTTTTTGTACTTTTGGAATACTAATGGAAAAATTGGTTTTGACATTTCTAAAGCAAAGCCTGGGTAGACTCCTAACCAACTGGATCATTCTTAGATTCAAAAAGTAAATAATTCTACAAACGTTGCCTCAAATCTGAAATCTTTGGGTGCATTCATGTGGTTGCTTCCAAAGGTAAGTTTGATTTGACTGCATTCATGTGATTGCCTCGAATAAAAAATCTTGTATTTTCGATGGAAGGGGATAGATCTTAGGTAATTTCCTTTCCTCAAAGGCATATGAACCATAGTTTTTTATTTTCAGTCATTATATACCAAACAGAGATTTAGCTTTTATTCCTAAAATGAATGCTCCTCAATTATTATATGAATATAACTCCACTGCTTTGGCAAATGGCATAACCTTAATCAAGACCACTCTGTCTAATCATCCTATTTGTACTGTGATAAGAAGTCATGTTCAGATTGCTTCACCCAGAAAATGTTTAACTCATGTATAATCTTTCATCTCTAAAAATTTGACAATAGTAATGTTGGCTATGTTTTGATATTTTGTTTGTAGGCCCTACATAGGTACTACTATAAATAGTGTATATCTGGTGCATAGCCAGCATTACCATAACAGAATGAGCAATCTCTACCATTGGCAAAACAAATTGTGAGTTTCGATCTATCGTTTGCTTCTTACATGCACCAATTACACAATTTTCTTTATCCATTGCAATCTTGATTTAGCAGATATTAGATTTTCATTAGGCACAATCAAATATGTTCAATAAAGTTATTTATGAATATAATCGATCTCACACAACCAGATATCTCTACTTGACCAAGGTGACCTATGAAAGAGCTCTTAATAACATTGGTTGCATTATGGTCCTACTTTGTTTCATAACTTGCTAGCTTCTTTCATGTGATTGGGAATCTGGTGCATTCATCTCTAAATATAAAGAAAGAAGTTCTGCTTGCTGGAGCTTCACAACCTGTTATGGATTGCTCAGGTAATAATCTCACTCAATCTAATGCACTGACTCAAATACCCAAATTTGTTTTATGGACTGGATGCTTTTGCTGTTTCCGTGCTTTATCCTTGAGCTCTCCTAGCTGAATGAGTTTCAATTGGCTTGCTTGTCCTCTGATCCTCTCCTACCTTGCCTCTATTTATTTGTTTTTTAATCTTTACTAATGCTACTATTTCAATTATAGTTCCTGCTGTTCAGAGAGCCAAAGGGAAGCAGCTTTGCTACTTGGGCAATTTGCTGCTACTGATTCAGACTGCAAGGTTGAATGAAATAATCCTTCCAAATTTCAAACTAAAATCGTAAAATTCTTCAACACACCCCATTCCATTGCTAGAAATCGCTTCTTATTCTTTTAAATATGATTTTGTGTAGGTGCACATTGTTCAGATAAGTGCTGTCCAACCATTAATTGAGATGCTCCAGTGCCCAGACGCTCATCTGAGGGTAATGTCTGCATTTGCACTGGGGAGGTTGGCACAGGTTTTCATCTTTAATAGAGCTTGGATTTTGACTTTTGGTATAATTAGTTTGCAGGAAACCATAGCTATATATCCTCCCTATTTTCAGGAAAAGTTTTGGGTCTTATTTTCATCAATTAAAAGCATAGTGATATTGTGATCTTTTTCCTATTTGGATACTTAATTGTCCTATTAGGAAAAGGAAAAACATGCTGGAAATAATGAGCCATCTGTTAGAGTTAGAGAAATAGAAAGTATAAAATCTACATAAATTCTTTGAGAACTTTTATCTTGGAGACTTGGCCTCTTTTTTTATCTTCATCTACATTTCCTTTTTTGAAGTAAGTTGTTGTGTAAAGTTAACTGTACAAAATGGTGTATTCTCTATTTGCTAGCCATACAAAATGCTGTAACTTGGGATACTAGTGGGTAGGTTTGAGCCTGGTTCACCTTTGTCCTACCTATCAAACTGAATATGTTGGTTTGGACAATGGCTCAATTGACTTTGACTGACAAGCTGTTCAATACCAACTGGGTGTTTCATGCAGTTTGACAATTGGATTTTCATTGAATGACGTCTACTTGGGCAACATAGAGACACACATTGTGGTTGGTTATTTCCCCATTCCTACATGTATCTATGTATCGTTTTATACGTACAAGGTATATATTGTACTTGTACATATATGATCTGAGAGAAAAATCATTAAAATGGATGATACGGACTTGGGTTATTGACATTTAAAGCTCTGGACAATGTTAAATGTCCATCCATGGATCTGACGTATACTGCTAGACGGGATGGAGGCGCCATGACAAGGGTTCTTAGTGCTGCAAATGAGAAAGCTGTGGAGATGCTCATCAATGAAAAGTAGGTAACAATATGTTAGATAATAGTTACTACTGGTGTTTAAAATTCTACTTTCCTTGTGATTACCACTTTACGATTTTTAGAATTGACTCAGATTTGTGTAAAATTTACTGCAAGTTTATAGGCTTGTAGCAACATCTTCATGGACCTATAAGTAAAAAAATAGTTAGTCATGTATAGAATCTAATATTCACTTGAATTCTCCAATGAAATCTGAAATCAATGGTTTTTGAGTTCCACTTCAGATTTTTCCTAACTTCAGCATCCCACAAGGGGAGCTTTTAGATGTGGACAATAAAATGCCCCCTAAAAATCTTCCATTCAAAGTTTCTAATTTCCATCTAAAAACAAGATATGTTTAGTTTTTAGAGCACACTTCGGATTTTTCCTAACTTCAGTATCTCACTAGGGGAGCTTTTAGAAAGGGACAATAAAATGCCCCTACAAATCTTCCAAATTTATCTTGATTGATTTATCATGCGCACGAAATTTATTGCAATGCTAAGAAATGCATTGCAAAATTTGCATTGTTATTACTCAAGTATAATATATAAAAACACAACTTATCACGCCAAACAAATTTAATTAGTAGTGCCACAATTAATTTTTGTCATTTTAAACTGCATAGATAATGCCCTTAAATACGCATCAGTTCTTCTTTATTTGCCAAATAAAACGCAACTTCCTATTAATTATTGCTACCCTTACGGTCTTGGTGCATTTGCTTTTAGCACACTTGCTGCTTTTGAGGAGTTGCATGGTTGTTTCCTAAGAGATAATAACCGGGAAAGTTGACAATTGTAATGCCCCAGTTTGTCAGATGCCTTCCCTTCTCAGACAATTTTTGAATTAGTGTGTAGTTCTGACAGTCCATTCGAGGACAGAGATACATAAGATGCTGATTTATGTGTTTGCAATGCAAATGCTTGGCTGCTCATCGCTCTTGGCTATTTCAAATGAGGAGCATGCATGTTTATGGTGTGATACGGAGAAAATAAATGTACTACCTACATTCTGTCTGCAAATGGAATCACAGTCTATCATTCTAAACTTCAGTTTGAACCATTAAAATGTTGTCAAACTAATATGCTCAAAACCTTTTTGATTATGATGCAATGTGAGAGCACTGCAGTTCAGACATATTATATTATGTTCAGTATTTTTTTCGGATTGATCAAACACCTTCGACTTTTGCAGCTTGTTAAATTTTTGCAGAGTTGGAAAAGCGACCTGTATTTGCTCTTTTACACCCTTTTGAAGGTCAGGTTTCGTACCCTTGTGTTCCTCTATTTTTGTTGATACCTTATACTCACTCTTCCCATTCCATTTTATTTTTCTTCATTTGGCTGTGCACAATATTTAAGGTGAATTTCTGATAACAATAAATTTACAAAAATACTTTTTTCTTGTTTGAATAATTATTTTACGAACTTGTATCTCATTTAGCCTTCATTTGGTTTAAAACTGGCTTTTTGGCTTTTGGCTTAAAATCTAAAAAGCTAAAAAGCCTCGTTTTCCAACCCCCAACTTTTAGCCTATTTACTTTTAAACTTTTTGGCTTTTCTCATAATAATTTTTAATTTTATCATTCTACATATAAAATTACACAAATTTCAATCAAACAATTATACCCCAACTCATTTAGGCTGAAGGGCAACTATGGATTTTCACATTGAGCTTATTGGCTTTTTTGGTGGCTTAAAAATCACTATTTTTCTAACCAAACGAACTTTTTAACTTTTTAACTTAAAGTAGCTTAAAGCCAAAAAGTCGGCTTAAGGTCAGGTTGCCAAACGAAGGCTTAATCATGAGTTAAAGGATGCCTAATATGGTAGGGGATGATTACACTTTTTAACTATTTGAAGTAAGAAGCATGAAATGCAACGGAGCGAGTAATTTAGCTTATTCTTTTCTCAGCTAATATGGAACTGCATAAATTTTACTCATGAAGGCCGTGATGGAAAGGCATTTAGAATTGGTAACTGGTTTATTATTTTGGCCTTCAGACACAGCCTATATGGTTCTCAAATTTTACAGCTACATTTTTCATTTTATCCTATGGTTTTGGGTTGATGTTTAAATGACTTTATATCTATAGAAGTTGTTGCTTCAAGAATGTGTACTTTTCTCATGTGTGATTTAAGTTTGTCATTGCAGACCTTAAAGAACATGAACTAAAACACATAAGAGTCGGATCTCTCTCCACCAGAACAAGTTCAAAAGGCGATGGAATGCCTACAGTTGTCAGAAAGCACGGTGAACATCCCAAAGTTTAGATTCTATCGTTGGAATGTTAACTATTTTATATCAAGTTCATTCGCTATTTTTCTGTATGTGTTGTTTCTCTGATAACAAACAGGAGTTTATTAAGAGGATATCAATCTGAAAGCAACAAACCAATGAAGCGGTAATAAGAATAGAATAAACATAAACAGAACCTTCCCAACGGAGTGGCCCGAAGACTTTTGGCCATATTCACTACATGCTTTTCTAAGAAATCTGCCATCTTTTAATTTGATCCCAATCAATAGAGAGGCTCCATCTTGAGAAATGTGTTTTCTTTTTTTTTAAATAAGTAAATCTGAAGAATGTCATAAATCTCATGAATAAAATGTGTATGCTTCCATGAACCTTAAGAGTTCTTTTCTTTCCAAATATTAAATTGTATTTATTCTTGAGATAATTAATTATGAGTTTTATTTTAGCAACTTATCTTGGGATTCGTCTCCGTCACTAATTGAATAATTCAATAGATCTTGTTTTTACATATTATCAAAATAATGAACATATATGTCATTTGTACTTGCAACATGTTACGTATATATGTAGACTATATATATTATTTTCTATTTTTATGTAATTTTTGATTTTTAAATGACCATTATTTACGTTAATATATCCCTGCTATATTGTAGGATATTACTAATTACATCATTATCTATTTTATTGTAATTTTGATTTTTTTTATAATGATCATAATTTATGCTAATATATTCTTACTATATTTGAGGATATTATTATTTGCATCATTTTTTACTTCATTGTGATTTTGACTTTTTTGTGTGCATGTAACATGTTATATTTATATAGAGTATATATATACTTTTCTTTTTATGTAATTTTAAATTTCAAATGGTCATTATTTATGCCAATAGATCCTTGGTATTATGAGAACATTATCATAACATAATGTATCCACGCATAGCGATGAACATTTTTAGTTCCGAACTAACGTGAATTTTAGTTCACATTATTAACATGATTTTTACGTTCTAGTTCTTATTACGCAATGCACTTGACGTCTTGACTATGTTACAATGTTATGGGTGTAGGCCACTTAGTTAAATAAAAAATAATGTTATCATTTTGTACAATATCTCATTATTGTTTGTATTTTATCATTATAAATACTTGTTGATGTTTCATTTAAATCAATGTGAATATTTTAACAGTTGAAACAATAAAGATAAAATTTTACATTATTAATGTAAATTTTTATTTTTAATTTTTATTACGTAATGCACTTATTATTTTTATCATGGTATAATTTTTGTGTATTAAAAACTTGGAGGTAATGAGAAATGAGTTTCTCATTTTGAAACATTCTTAATAATGAAAAATAAGTTTTATCTTTGCAACATTTTGAATTTGAACATTTACATCCAAATTCTCAAATACAACCGTAGTAATAATATAATATTAATATGAATTTAAGTTTTCAATTTTTGTTATATAACGCATTTAGTGTATCAAATATTTTGTAACATAATAATATCATGTTACAAAATTTTGTGTATCAAATATTTAATGTAATGAGAAATAGATTTCTTATTTTGCAACATGATATTATTATTTTTCATTTATAATGTAGTGTGATAACATTAGCTCATGGATGAACTACTTCTTCCATTTTCAATCTCACAAAATTTTAATTTAGCAATATGAGTGCCTGCACAAATAACATTAGCGCAGCTGAGACTTATAATGGGATATGATAATTTACAATGTGATGACAAATAAAATTATAATGTTTAATTATATAATAATAAGAACATAATATACTTACACATAGTGATGAGAATTTTTTTTAAATCAATAAAAACATGGTATGTCATGATATCTAAATAAAAATATAAGAATAATTGCATAATATTTTAACTCATATCAACGAAGATTTATATGTTTCATGAATCATTAACAATGAGAACATAATGAGGATATAATGTTTCACTACATAATAATTAAAACAATATGAGAAGATTATAATTTTATTGTGAAAATAAAAAATTTTCATTTTATTTTTTAAGAAGTTTCATATTTAATATAGATTTTGTTTTATAGATCTCTACTAGAAGTTTCTAAAAATAAAAATATTAAGTTATACAATTTTAAATTTTAGAAATGTAAACTAATTGTGTAGAGAAAATTTTTCTCTTTTTTTAATTTTATCTCTCTCTCTCTCTCTCTCTCATTCATTAAAGGCACATTTGGAAAATGACAAATAGAAAAGATTTATTAAAATGTAAGTTTTTAGGTGGGACTTATATTTAATTAGCTTAGTAAAATGGGACTTGTGGTTGGAATTTCATTTATTCTTTCATGTGACTGAAAGTTGGTAAAAATATAGGAATTTTCGTGTTTGTATGTGGGTCATAAATGGGTAAGATTTTGAGAACGGAAGGGGTTTAGAGCTGTTTTATTGGCTATGAACAGTATATGCGAACAGAAACAATTCTATGCCAAGACAATAATTGAATAATTTTTAAAATCACTTTGCCTGCTTTTGTTTACTTATAATTTAGCAATCTCGCTATTAATTGTCCAAATTTTGTGTCTATAACAAAAACAAATTTGGTCCAGGATTGCTTGAATCATTATGTTGTTCTATGTGATTGTTTGCATGGCCTGAGATTTTTTTCATTATTTGGGTATTTAGCTCTATGAAAACTTTATGCAGTAGCAATGAGCCTTTAAGTCTCAAATGACTTCCATATGTTATGCTTTAAAGTGCTACTTTTTATTAGGACATAAAAATGCATAATGCATCAGTTCACAATGTCACACCTGATACTGTTGGCAGTACAAATTTCATGGCTTTATAGAATTCAAATAATATTATGTTCAATCTCCAACTTGTTGAAGTCTACCATAAAAAACATGAAACTACAACAACCGTATATATTTTAATATCTCTTTAATTCTTTAAGTATGTCTTCGTTATTATGATCATGCATATATAGGGAAAAAAAAGAGAGTTGATTCATAATAGCACTTTTGTTATGTGTTGTTCTCATTAAATATTAGATTATCATGACACGCTCTACTTATACATATATTTATGGAATCTATTGCATTGAATTCTTACATTATTAGCCAAAATTTTTATCTCAAAATTAATTAGTAACGTTACAAAAATTAATTAGTAATGCAACAAAAATAATGACCAAGTTTGCTACGAAGTAATTACTACTGTAATTACTACTGTACATATCATGCGACTGGCAACTGATGAATTGACTGGGGAAATGGAAAAGTTTGCTACGAAGAGTAAAGATTAATCTGATGTGAAATGCTGAACCCAAATGGGCAATTTCCAGTTTCTCTCATGCTTTTCATTTTCGTATGCATACAATAATCTCTTTTTATTGACGTAGTCACATACATGGGCGGCTATGAAAAAGTTTTTTCTACCGATGACTTTCCAAGAAAGGGTCACACACGCTTTTACACGTGTGTGGATCAAGTCGGTTGTATTTGCTGAACTTGAAAAAGGAGGTAACTCTCTCGTACCTCTCCTCTTTAACGGGCGACTTATTTGAAATTGACAAGGAGGATGTTTCTTTCCTTTGTACCAGAAAATAAAAGAAATATAGGAGGAGAACAAGTCAACTAAAAATATAAAGGAATAGGAGATCACCGGGTCAAAGATAATGAATAAAAAGTATATAGATACATTTGTAAAATATATTAATATTTGTAAAAATAATAAGACTTATTTTTAAAAATATATTAATACTAAAAATTTTTATTCTTATTATGTTATATTCACCATTCAATGAACGATAATTAACATGACTTAAAAGATAAATTCTAAAGGTGGAATTAAAGCTTGAACATTACATTCAATAAAAATGCCTACACCCAATCCATCATTTCACCAGGACTAAAGATGTAGAGAGAAGTAAAAAAATACAGAGAGCATTAGGGTAATCCTCGAGCGTAAAAACACAATTGATTTCACGACATAGATTTTGGGTGTCATATTTTTTGGTATTTTAAAGTGAATTATCTCTTTTATTCGTGAACGTAAATAGGTTATACTGAATTATGTAAATTTTTGTATATATATATATATATATTTATGTATGGATAGTTATACTTTTGATTGTGTTCAGGGTGAATTAAATCTCAACACAGAACTTATTCTTCTATTAATTTTAAGTGTGCAGTAGTGCTTATATTTTAAATTAGTTTTAAGTGAATAAACAAATTTATTTCAGGGAAAGCGAGTGGCTAGAAGCTAGGAATGTTAAGGGTCTGATTTGATGTGTAATTATTTAATAGTTTTGGAGGAGTATTATATGGCATTGTTTATGTAATATTTTTATTTAATTATATAGTAAAAAATATTTAAGGGTCTGATTTGATGCGTAATTATTTAGTAGTTTTGGAAGAGTATTATATGGCATTGTTTATGTAATGTTCTTATTTAATTATGTAGTGAAAAATATTTTGTATGAAATAACGTGAGTCCATATTTATTGTGTGAATAAAAGATAAAAAAAATTTACTTATCTAGTGTTTGGCCTGGCTTTTTGGTTTAAAAGCCACAAAAAAGTCAACTGATTTGGTTTAAGTGGTTCTTTTTCATTTTTTTTATAGTTTTTTTACATGACTTGATACTTTTTTTTTTTTACTTTTTATCAAAAAAATTAAAAAATTTAAAAATTTAAAAATTACTATAAAAAAACTTAATCCAAACACAATCTTAGTATATTTTTATTTGTCAAAAATATTACACAGATACTGACATCAGGAGAACTTGACTGCGGAATTGGTTTGTATTCATACCGAATTACTACCGAGAAATATTCAAACCAAACTCCTTTTCGTGATGAAATTTCAGCAGAAGTACGCATTGGTTACGCCTACGCGGTTCCAAATTCCAGGGCGAGCTCAATTCGCTAGCAAATTATTGGCCCTGTTTGAATTTGCTTATGTTTGTATTTCTTTATTTTTTATTATTATTTTGTCTAAATTTTTTATTTTTTTAAATCGTCTCGATTAAATAAACTTAAAAAGTAAAAAATTTTAATTAAAAAATTAAAAAAATCCACTATAGACGAATATAAATAACATAAAATTTGATTTATTGACTTATTTTGATTAAATTTTTTATTTTTTGACTAGTTCCGATGAGAAAAGTCAAAAATATAATAATTTAACTAAATTATAATTTTTTTTACTAAAGTAAGGCTGGAGCAGGCCAGGTATTACTCGCCTAGTACAAATACTATTCAAATGTTTTTGTATTTAAATAAATATATATTAAATATAATAATAATTTTATTTTTCTTCTACTAACCTTGTAGGCTTAACTTCCTAAGCCCCTTAATTAATTCTAAATTGCGCTTAATTAATTTTAATGCCTTATTCTATTTTATTCTTTATTTTAAAATGAGTTACATGCCAATTTTAATATATCCAGCAGTGCAGGGTCAAAATATTCCTAATTCTCTTAATTAATTTTAAATTGGGTTTAATTAATTTTAATATTTTATTTTTTATTTAAAATCAAATTATTTACAAATTTTAAGTTATTTAACAAGACGAAGCGAGGTTAAAAAACATTATCCACGGCTAGAGAAAAAGCAGGGTCGCAAAATAGAACGAGTAATAAGTCCCAAAATAAAAATCATATGGGCCATTTCTAAACGGAATTTTATTAAAGTGACTGGTCAATTTTAAGTTGGCTTAAAACTAAATTTTTCTTAATGCTAAAAAAAATAAAAAATTTTTTGTTTTTTGACTAAAATGTTTTTAGTCCTTTTGTTTTTTATATAACTTTTTTATATTTTTTTAAAAATAACATAACTTTTATTATATAAATTTATTTTTTATAAAAAAAATTTAGTGTATTCTTCAAAATTTATAAAACAATATCCATATTAAATATAAAATTATTTAAAATAAATTTTAAAAAATTATAGTAATTTGAAGTAAAAAATTTTGCCTTTTGATTTAAAGTTACTTTAAGCTTTTAGCTTAAAATCACCATATATTTTTTCTTTTTTAAAATAAATTTTTAATTTTTTAAACTTAAAACAATTCTAACAAAAAAATCTTACTTAAAAAAGTTGGCAAACGAGCCCTCGAATCTTTTATTTTATTTTATTTTTGATGATAACGAGCCTTCAATTTTAAAACTATTAAAACTTGATGAAGAGAGTCAAGTCTCTTCTTTAGTGACGTTATACAAATAAAAGTGTTCTGAACCAAATTCACTGCGGGGAATTGGTTAAAAAAAGAACTACAAAAAAAAGAAGCACCATTGCATACAATTGTTGTTTCAACTTGTGAGGTCCGGCTCCTTCCAGACAACCAGATCGCTTCAATCAACAAGCACTCCCACCTCTCCTATTTTCTCTCACAAATTTCTCGGTGACTCATGAGCATTTTCCGGGAAAAGTTGACTTAGATGAGCTGTGGAATTCCCCAGTAATTCGCCGCCCTTGAAATTTTCAGCTCAGCATCCAAATTCTTATATTCAGGGGACGATCGAATCTCTGTGAGGTCAGCTACTGTTTACTGATTTCGTCTTTCTGGTCTACTCTGGTTTGGTTATTATTTTAGTTTCCTTTTCTTCTTATGTAGCATTTTGAGCTTCAAGATGATGATGAGTTTGAGAAAGAACTGAACTTTCTTGACTTCATTTTGTACTGAGTTTTGAATGAATTTCGCATGTCTCTGCACACCAACTGTACGTCGAATTTGTGAGTTGGGATTTTAATACAACTTTAATCTGAAACGTAAAATTCAAATGATTATTTAATCTCTATCCCAGCTTCTTGGCTATCAAACAGAATTAAAGTTGTTTTTGTATGTTTATAGGTTTTATTGACTTTATGTTTTATGATTAGTTTTATGCAGATGGAATTGATTGTAGGTGCGGACGACAGTAAAAATGGATGGAAATGGAAGGCATTGATGAGTTGAGTTGGGGAAATCTTGTCACGTGGCAGTACAGGATTTTGATCTTTAGGGTTCTTTTGCTGATAACAGTATGGTATTGGATGTGATTACTAGTCCGGGATTTGATACAGCCGCGCAAGTCCTTTCCCCTATCATCGATACCATCATTGAGGTTGTATCTACTTCCAAGAATGTCTTCATTGAGAAAGAGAGTTTTTTGGAACTTGCAAATTACTTGGAAAGGATCGTCCCCCTTCTAAAAGAGTTAACGAGGAAGAAAATCAGCGATTCCAATGGTTTAAACAATGTTATTGAGGTTCTTAATCGAGAAGTCAAAGTTGCTAAGCAATTAACAGAGGAATGCAGTAAGAGAAGCAAATTGTATCTCTTAATGAATTGCCGGTCAATTGCTAAGCGCTTAGAGGAAACTACAAGAGAGATTAGCCGAACATTAGGACTCATTCCTTTGAGCTCATTGGATATTTCTGCGGGAATAATTGGAGAGATTAGTCAGGTATGTGACCTCATGCAGACTGTAGAGTTCAAGGCAGCTTTAGCAGAGGAAGAGATTTTGGTGAAAATAGAGTCAGGAATACAGGAGATAAATGTTGATCGCTCATATGCCAATAATGTACTGCTTTCAATTGCACAGGCTGTTGGAATTTCAACTGAGAAGTCAGCATTGAGAAAAGAGTTTGAAGAATTCAAGAGGGAAATAGAAAATGCACGACTGAGAAAGAACCAGGCAGAAGCTATGCAAATGGATCAAATAATTTCCTTTCTTGAAAGGGCAGATGCTACCTCTACTCCAATCGAGAAGGAAATTAAGTATATTACCAAGCGGAATTCTTTGGGTCATCAACCATTTAAACCTCTCCTGTCATTTATTTGCCCAATAACTAGGGAAGTTATGGTGGACCCGGTGGAGATTTCTTCAGGCCACACATTTGAGAGAAGTGCCATAGAGAAATGGTTTGCCGATGGGAACAATCTGTGTCCCTTGACCATGATACCTTTAGATACATCAATTATGCGGCCTAACAAAACTTTGCGTAATTCTATTGAAGAATGGATGGATAGAAATGCCATGATCAAAATTGCTTCCATGAAACCAGAACTCTTGTCAGAAAGGGAGGAAAAAGTACTTCGTTGCCTGGAACAGTTGCAGGATCTCTGTGAGCAAAGGGACATACACCAAGAATGGGTATTAATGGAGAATTACATACCTATCCTTATTGAACTTCTTGGTGCCAAAAGTCGAGACATAAGAAACCGTGCACTTGTCATCCTCTCAATCCTTGCAAAAGATAGTGATGATGCTAAGGTACCCCTAGTTTTCATTTGTGTGTGTGGTTGTGGGTGTTCAGGTGGGTCACTAGGTGCATGTGCATGCATTTTGTGCATGGTTGTGTCTCTGTGGTTGTGTTTCTTTTTCTAGCCTGTAGCCACACATGAGGTTGTTTCTCTTTTTGTTAACGAGGCAACGTATATAATTCATATCTTATTTGTTTCTTGAATTTTATGTATCTGCATAAGAATGAGATGCAGCTAGCTTGTATTGGTCTGTTAAGGGACTAGGTTTAAGTTAATTATAAAAATTCCAAATTTGATATTCAGAGTATCTGTTACAGTTGGATTCAAAGGATCATTCTTATTTAGAATTCTTATTAAATTATTCATTATAAGTGGATTCAGATTTAGTTTGCATCCTTGCTGAACTAGATAGGGAAAATCTAAAGGTGTCCAGTGGAGATTTTGGAATGGGGTATGTGATAGATATTGGATAAGAAGTCATCATACTTTTTGTCTTATAATAGAATACCAATAAGTACCCGGCCAAGGCATGGGCAAAATGTGTTCACTTCTATATGCCATCATCTGTTTTTGTCTCAACTCTCTCAAATAATCTACTTTCAATTGGTATTGATCATCTTTGCTGAAATGGTTATTTTATGTTGTTAGGTTTTTTGGTTCTGAAACTTGAACACATTGCAGGAAAGAATTACAAAAGTTGATAATGCAATTAAATCTATTGTTCGCTCTCTTGGACGTCCTATTTCCGAAGGAAAGTTAGCTGTGGCACTGCTATTGGAACTGTCTAAAAGCGAGTCAGTACAAGAACGCATTGGGAAGGTTCAAGGTTGTATACTTCTTTTAGTGACTATGTCAAGCAGTGATGACAGTCAAGCTGGCAGAGATGCAAGGAAGCTTTTGGAGAATCTCTCATTCTGTAATCAGAATGTCATCCAGATGGCAAAGGCAAATTATTTTAAACATTTGTTGCAGCATCTTTCTTCAGGTTCTTTCCTTAAATCTGACGCTTAATCTTCTAATAAAATGATTTTTCTGTGTGTTACAGTGGCAATACCAAATTGACGCATGACTTGAAATTTCATGGAAGGGGAGATTTCTCTAGTTTCTGAAAATCTTAATGAAATAAGCCCAACTTTCTCTCAAAATTGCTCTCCCCCATTATTAAGGCTACTTATAACCAGATCCAGAAAATAATCAATATGGCTAACAAGTGAATTCCCGATTATACCAAGAATCGGCTTTGTCTTAGTTATGGATGAATTAACTAAACATATTTAGGATGAGGCCCTATGGTGTATATTATTTGCTGATGATATTATTTTAGTAGATGAGATTAGGAGTGGGGTCAACGCTAAGCTAGAAATGTGGAGGGAAGCTTTGAAATCAAATGGGTTTTGAGTAAGTAGGAACAAAACTGAATATATGGAATATAATTTTTGCAGTAATAGGAGTATTACTGCCAAAATGCCACAGCATGGGCTCGGAGAAACCAATCTCCTACAATGCCACAGCATATATCATGTAGCCAAACCTCTACAGGTGCATGGCTGATTAATTGATTGAGTTAAAATTGATATGCATTCTCATGGTGTATTCTTAATGATATTTCCAGGAACATATACCATATGGAATCCATTCATAGAAAAGCTGCAGTATAGTCAATAACATGATTTTGATGAATTTTTTGTCTACATTCCATTAGACCTAAGTCATCTGTTTTTGCAGGACCAGAAAATGTGAAGCTAATCATGGCAAGAACTTTGGCAGAGATGGAGTTGATGGACCATAATAAATCATCTCTCTTGGAAGATGGCGTACTAAGTTCACTTCTTCACTTGGTCTCATGTGGTGGCACTGAAATGAAAAGTGTTGCTGTTAAAGCTCTTCAGAATCTCTCAAGCTTGCCCAAGAATGGACTACAGATGATAAGAGAAGGTGCTGTTGGCCCGTTACTTGACCTTCTCTGCAATCACACATCACCAACAACTTTGCGGGAACAGGTAGCAGCCACAATTATGCATCTTGCCATATCAACTACATGTCAAGATACTAGCGAGACACAGGTGTCGTTAGTGGAATCTGGTGAAGATATTTGCAGATTGTTCTCATTGATTAATCTGAGGAATCCTAATATGCAGCAAAGAATTCTACGAGCATTTCATGCAATGTGCCAATCTCCCTCTGCTGCAACTATCAAGTCCAATTTAACACAGGTATGTATCTTTATGTATAAGAACTTTTTACCCCTTTGTGAATGTTTGAAAAAAGAGGACGTCATCTGGCTTAATGAGGAAAGCAACAGCTATGAATGTGTATAAGTAGAGGTTTTGTATATGTTGGGAAATAATTTTGGACAGGACACCTGGTTATTTTGAAATGCAATGTGTTCAATTGTGGACGTGGAACTAACTTTTTATGAAACAAAGAGAAGATAGTTGAATATTGATAAATAGCATAAGTGAGACATCGAAGAATTGGTATATTTATCAGGCAGAGTATTGCCGAAGTCGAGAAAGACGTTAGTACATCAATTTTAAATTGTGGTCGGATTTACACAATGACATTAGTATATCAATTTTAATTTCAGGTCAGATTTAAACATCCAACTCTTCATCCAACTATGGTCTTGAAGTATGAAGCACGAGTACTCCAAAATAGTGTCGTACATGCACTGGGTACGCACTGGGTACTCCAAGAAAGTATCGAATACTTTTCAGTTGTTGGGTACGGCACGGGTACGTTTTGGGTACATCGTCGGTACGTTTTGGGTATGTCAGCAGCGGTATGTCTTGGGTACGGAAGTGGTACATTTTTGGGTATGTAAATGGATATGTTAGAATTTATATGAGACTTTTAAAAATTAGAAGAGTAATAAAGTAAATAATAAGTTATCTCTTTTGATATAAATATAAATTTGAGTAACATGATTTAGATACTTGAATTAATAAATAAAATTTTAAATTTGTGTGAGAAAATACATATTTTGATACTTTCTCTCAGATTTTGCAACCAATAAAAATAACTTTCAACCAATACGATTGCAATAGCAATTGTTGTCCAGCCCATCCCAACAAGTATCGCCATTTGCAATCCTAATTAGGAATTGCCAGAGAGATTATGTGAGACCTGGTTCCTTTTTATTTTCACATGTGTATTAGACGTGTTGGTTATCGCTTTAATCGTTGTACAGAACATCCCAACAAGTTTCGGGCAACCACTTTTGGGCAACTAGGTGCTTCGCTCCTTCGGGTTAATTCCCGTAAATGAAGTGGTTGCCCTAGTGGGAGGCGTGCATTGTTGTGACTCTGTATAGAAATTGTCACTACCTAACGGATTTTTGTATGGCTTGGGTCTAGGGTAATGGGTAAAAATCTATAGTTGTTACCTTTGTCCTGGGTGTAATAGAGTCGGTACACTACATAGGGATCATTATCGGTGGTGTGAACCGAGTAGAAAATAACGTTTTGTTATTGTTTTCTTTAACTGTTGACGTTATTTGCATTGTATGAAATGCGTGTTTTTAAGGATGGAAAACTGTTTTAAAGCTCGTATAGTTGGGTCGATTTTATGTTATGTGATTGCATATCCTGTTTTACTGCATTATAGTCTGTTTCTATTCGGTTTCGGCTCACGTTGTGGGATTTGAAAATGTTTTTCAAGTGACTATGATCATGAGCGTTGATTTAGTGGAGCCCCGGAGGGAAAGACTTTTGTTTAAGTTTTCTATTTGTTATGGGAATTATGTACTGCTACATGCATATAGCTTGTTCTTGGAGGCATGTTTTGTAAGTCTTGTGACGATTACATTATGCATGTATGAAATGTTTGTTTTGAGCGAGAACTCTTGGGTTAACGGTAGTTGTTGTTCTGGTTAGGGTTTATGCCTACAAAGCTTCATTTTCAAATATGAAGTGGTTTCTTTGTCAAACAACTATTTTATTTCCTAAAATTTGTTCATTTAAACCATGTTCAGAGATCATTTTTTTGGTGTGTTTTTGAGATTTGAGAAGTTTTTTTGGTTTCAGACTGAAAAAACTCTCGGGTGTCTCGCCGCTCAAGTTGGCCTCTGAGCGCTCGAGCGGACAACCGTTGTGATCAAAAGTTGGTTTTTGTTTTGAAAGGAAGTTTTGGCGGGAAAAGCTTGGGTTTACCCCTTTTTGATACGAAATGGCATATTTTGATAATTGTTTTACAAATAAAATCTCGTTTTTGTTTCGATCTTCGACCCGTTGTGTTCGGGCGATTTTAGGTGGATCGTGGCATCCCAAAACGGTTGTGCCATGGGCTTTTTACGTGACCCGGGTTTTGGGACGTAACAGATTACCTTGGGACAACAATGCTAATATAATCTAACATTTATTTTTTCTCTCATAAGTTAAAAATAATTTTATATTTAGCATATATCTAATGTAATGCTAAAAAGTACAAAAGATAAATAAATTTACCACCGTACCGCAGTCATACTCATACCCTATGTTTTAAAATTTTATCGTACCGACATACCCATACCGTACGCGTACCTGCACATGTGCTTCACAGTCTTGAGCACACTTGATGGATAAGTGGAAATATTATATTCAACTCTATGCCAAGGGACTTCCCCCCCACCCCCCAAAACAAAACAAAAAAACTCTATGTCAAGGGTCTTTAAGCACATTTTAGCAATGTGTCAGTTATGAAGAAATAGGCTGTTTACATAGAAAAGAAGTTCAAAGGGCGTGCGCTATTTGTGCTGACTGCAGTTAATTTTATGTTGTGATGTGGTTGTGGAAAGCTTGTGGTACTAAGGATGTAGCAGTGGAACAAAGATTCTAAGGTTTCTAAGTGAGACTCAATTGAAATCTGTGTTACCAAAAAACACTAGCGATTTACATTTTGGAACATAAGGTTTGAAACATGGTACACCTTCGTTCCAAAATGGTGACATTCTAGAGCGATCCCTCAAGTTTTACCTACTAATTTCCTTAACATTTTTCGTAGATGAAAAAATCAAATGTAAAAAGCTAAAATGTAGAGGAGGTGACATTTGACAAGACAAAATATAAATAATTGATTTATATGGTTATAATGTTTCTTAGAAATGTGTTTTAGATTTGAAAAAATAATACTCTATTTTATGGGATGCTTGTCGTTTGAAAGAAGTAAATTTTAATATTATAATCCATAAAAGTTTACCTCCGTCGTACCACATTCTCGTTCCTATATAGAAGGTCAAGGACTGTACAGTTGCTGGAAATTCTGGACAGCCACTATTTTTATAAGGTTTTGAGATTTTAATTCAATGCCAAAAGGTGGAAGAAAGAGTTTGGTGAGTGGGGCTTAATATAATAAGGTTTTGGAATTGAATTAGTTTTTTCTTTTCTTTTTGTTTTCTAAACTGTGAACAGTCTTAAATGACCAGTAACCTTGTTCAATAAAAGTTCGTCGTTATGATGATGTTATTGGTATGCTACATCACATGTCAGAATGAAACTGAAAAAAAAAAAAAACTCTTTGTAGTACATTACTAAAGTATTTGCGTATTATAATGAGGTGAAATAAATGCACGGCTGGCATAGTTTCATTATGAAGCATTCTAGTTTTGCTATTATTGAATTTTTCAAGAACCAGGTGTCTGGAAACTTTCATTTAATGAGAGCATGACTATTTTGTTGAAATATGACTATGGATGAATTGTGAGAACTGAAAATGATAGAAATCTGAAATCCATTAGAATAGCTAGTTCTAGTCTCCAGTTTTGGAAGTACTGTTTAAAGCATTTCCATCTCACTTTATGATACTTGTTTTTTTTTTTTTGGCCTGTAGCCTGCCAATTTCTTCTATGAGGAGGCCAGGAAGGCAGGTACTGGTTTTGGTTTCAATTCGTAATTGTAGCTTCAATTATTAGGCCACCTTAAAAACATTCACTTACTGAATGTATTGTTAAGTCACCAATTATTCCAAAACTTAAGCTGTTAGGAAATAGACCCAATAATGTATATCAAGCTATCTCGTATTCCCTCTCTCGTGTAATCTTGTCTCGCACGTGAAAAGACAAACAAACTGAACTGGTGTACCAATACACAAAGTGCACAAAAACAAATATAACAGAAAAACACATCACGTGACTTGAACCCAAAACCTTGTTGAACTAGGATACCATGTTAAATCATTAACTGTCCCAAAAGTTTAATTTGTTAGGAAATTAGCCAAACAATGTATATCAAGCTATCCAACATTTATGGCGGAGCTAGGACCCCAACCTCGACACACCGTGAATGTATGGAAATTTGAAGTATGACCTATTCCGGCCTCCATCGGTCGGCATTTAAGGGTTTCATCTACAGCTCATCGTCCCCATCCATCCTGTATATATTTATATTGTTTCATCCTTATTATTGTGGACTCCCTAATCAGTGAGATCTAATTGTCTGAAAACATGAAGTTGAGTCTCTTTGACTGCTTTTGCAGTGCTCAGCTATGGAAGTACTGGTTCCATTATGTGACCTTGATGACCATAATGTAAGAGCAAGTGCTGTTAAACTGCTCTGCTGCTTGACAGAAGATGGTGACGAATCCACCATCTTGGAGCATGTGGATCGGAAATCAATTGACTCCTTGCTCAGGATCATCAAAACTCCTAGTGAAGAGGAAGAAATTGCTTCTGCAATGGGTATCATCTCCAACCTGCCCAAATGCTTCCAGATCACCGAGTGGCTGCTGGGTGCTGGGGGTCTCCCAGTAATTTTCAATGTTCTTCGTGTTAGTAAGCATGATTCCCATAAAAATCAGTTAATAGAAAATGCTGTTGGAGCCATTTGCCATTTTACCGATCCAACAAATCAGCTGTCAAAAAAGAAAGCAGCTGAAATTGGTCTGATTCCTGTGTTGGTACAGTTGCTGGAATCGGGTACCAGGTTGACAAAAAAGCAAGCAGCTTTGTCCCTTGCTAGTTTTTCTGCAAGTTCTCTCACACTAAGTCAGCCATTTCCGAAGCGTCACAGATTCTGGTGCTTCTCACCACCACCGGAAATGGTGTGCCCAGTTCATCGAGGAATATGTACAATGGAAACATCATTTTGCCTTGTGGAAGGAGGTGCAGTGGAACCACTTGTGACAGTCCTTGGGGAAGAAGAACCTGAAGTCTGTGAAGCTGCTTTAGACGCACTATTCACTTTGATTGAAGGTGACATGCTGCAGAGTGGTAGTAAGAAGCTAGATGAAGCAAAAGCCATACCTTCAGTGATAAAATTACTTAGTGCTCCTTCCCCTAGATTGCAGGAGAAAGTTTTGACTTCTTTAGAGAGAATCTTTCGACAGGTGGAGTTCAAACAGAAGTATGGAGCCTCAGCTGAGATGCCTTTAGTTGACTTGACTCAGAGGGGAAATAGTAGTACAAGATCTCTAGCCGCAAGAACTCTTGCTTGCTTGAACGTGCTCCACCATCAATCCTCTTATTTCTGAAGAAAGATGATGGTTAGTGGCTCATTTTTCAACTAATGTGAACAGTTTAAGAAGTCGGTGATTGATCACTAAACTTCTGCTGATTCTCTGATTTGCAATTCATGGATCTGTGTGGGAGAATTTTTTATGCTTGTGCAAGAAATGTACCATTGTGTAGAGAATGAAACAGGTCTTTCTTATAGGCGGCTCAGTTGCAAATTGGCACACGGGGAATGAATTGCTGTGTGGTTATGCATAGCATGGAGGCCCCGGTGACCTGAACTACAGTTGTAGGGAAATCTAAGAGTTGCTGAGAAATCTTTAATGGCTCTCTATGCAGCACAGGATATGTTGAAGGAGACCAAGAAATCAGTGGAAGCTGCCATTAATGGTCTGGTTAGCTGAGCTGATGCTCCTTTTAATTTGATTTGAATTCTTTAGTCTCATGGGTAACTTAGATGTAGTTGTATATGCTGAAAATTCGTTCAATAAAAAAAAGAGTTTATATAGAAGCCAAGGTCTTGAATTCTCATTCTGGTCAATGCTACCGTAAAAGTATATATGTATGTATGTATGTATGTATACATTGCAGTTGTCAAAGAAATTATTCTTCTATAATGGCATAGACTTCACCA
This sequence comes from Heliamphora exappendiculata, assembly GCA_034768845.1. NCBI lineage: Eukaryota > Viridiplantae > Streptophyta > Magnoliopsida > Ericales > Sarraceniaceae > Heliamphora > Heliamphora exappendiculata. The sequence continues at coordinate 17,550,141 of JAOTRH010000020.1, read as the reverse complement.
AACTCCTCATTGCCATGCTCCTTGAAATCCCAAACATCCCACATGCCCTCACCGTGCTTGCCCTTATTCCTTGGCCAATT